>OU744317.1:64837736-65203682 GCA_916610145.1 Eristalis arbustorum | reverse complement strand
CACAGGAAAACGTTGGTTAAAGATCAAAAACTTTCATAGAAGTTTAGGAAATGCGGGTTTTCAGCGCAGTATATAAATAAAAATAGCAGGATAATATAAAAATATTGAGAAAATAATCAGATTTTGCATGAAAAATGTTGGTAAAAGAGCAGGAAATGTTATATGAAAAAAAAAAACTAGTAAAAATCACAGGAAAAAGTTGGTTAAAGATCAAAAACTTCCATAGTAGTTTAGGAAATGCGGGTTTCAGCGCAGTATATATATATAATATAAAGATATTGAGAAAATAATCAGATTTTTCCATGAAAAATGTAGGTAAAAGAGCAGAAAAAGTTATATAAAAAAAGAAACTAGTAAAAATCACAGGAAAAAGTTGGTTAAAGATCAAAAACTTTAATAGTAGTTTAGGAATGCGGGTTTCAGCGCAGTATATATTTATAATATAAAAATATTGAGAAAATAATCAGATTTTCCATGAAAAATGTAGGTAAAAGAGCAGAATAAGTTATATGAAAAGAAGAAACTAGTAAAAATCACAGGAAAAAGTTGGTTAAAGATCTTTGATAGTAGTTTAGGAAATGCGGGTTTCAGCGCAGTATATATATATAATATACAAATATTGAGAAAATAATCAGATTTTCCATGAAAAAAGTAGGTAAAAGAGCAGAAAAAGTTATATGAAAAGAATAAACTAGTAAAAATCACAGGAAAAAGTTGGTTTAAGATCAAAAACTTCCATAGTAGTTTAGGAAATGCGGGTTTCAGCGGTGTATATATATATAATATAAAAATATTGAGAAAATAATCAGATTTTCCATGAAAAATGTAGGTAAAAGAGCAGAAAAAGTTATATGAAAAGAAGAAACTAGTAAAAATCACAGGAAAAAGTTGGTTAAAGATCAAAAAAGACTTTCATAGTAGTTTAGGAAATGCGGGTTTCAGCGCAGTATATATATAAAAATAGCAGGATAAATATAAAAATATTGAGAAAATAATCAGATTTTGCATGAAAAATGTTGGTAAAAGAGCAGGAAATGTTATATGAAAAGAGAAGAAACTAGTAAAAATCACAGGAAAAAGTTGGTTTAAGATCAAAAACTTCCATAGTAGTTAGGAAATGCGGGTTTTCAGCGCTAGTATATATATATATAATATAAAATATTGAGAAAATAATCAGATTTTCCATGAAAAATGTAGGTAAAAGAGCAGAAAAAGTTATATGAAAAGAAGAAACTAGTAAAAATCACAGGAAAAAGTTGGTTAAAGATCAAAAACTTTCATAGAAGTTTAGGAAATGCGGGTTTCAGCGCAGTATATAAATAAAAATAGCAGGATAATATAAAAATATTGAGAAAATAATCAGATTTTGCATGAAAAATGTTGGTAAAAGAGCAGGAAATGTTATATGAAAAAAAAAACTAGTAAAAATCACAGGAAAAAGTTGGTTAAAGATCAAAAATTTCCATAGTAGTTTAGGAAATGCGGGTTTCAGCGCAGTATATATATACAATATAAAAATATTGAGAAAATAATCAGATTTTCCATGAAAAATGTAGGTAAAAGAGCAGAAAAAGTTATATGAAAAAAAGAAACTAGTAAAAATCACAGGAAAAAGTTGGTTAAAGATCAAAAACTTTAATAGTAGTTTAGGAAATGCGGGTTTCAGCGCAGTATATAAATAAAAATAGCAGGATAATATAAAAATATTGAGAAAATAATCAGATTTTGCATGAAAAATGTTGGTAAAAGAGCAGGAAATGTTATATGAAAAAAAAAAAACTAGTAAAAATCACAGGAAAAAGTTGGTTATAGATCAAAAATTTCCATAGTAGTTTAGGAAATGCGGGTTTCAGCGCAGTATATATATAATATAAAAATATTGAGAAAATAATCAGATTTTCCATGAAAAATGTAGGTAAAAGAGCAGGAAAAAGTTATATGAAAAAAAGAAACTAGTAAAAATCACAGGAAAAAGTTGGTTAAAGTTCAAAAACTTTAATAGTAGTTTAGGAAATGCGGGTTTCAGCGCAGTATATATTTATAATATAAAAATATTGAGAAAATAATCAGATTTTCCATGAAAAATGTAGGTAAAAGAGCAGAATAAGTTATATGAAAGAAGAAGAAACTAGTAAAAATCACAGGAAAACGTTGGTTAAAGATCAAAAACGTTCATAGTAGTTTAGTAAATGCGGGTTTCAGCGCAGTATATATTTAATATAAAAATATTGAGAAAATAATCAGATTTTCCATGAAAAATGTAGGTAAAAGAGCAGAAAAAGTTATATGAAAAGTAGAAACTAGTAAAAATGATAAGAAAAAGTTGGTTGAAGATCTAAACTTTCAAGTAGTATAGGATATGCGGGTTTCAGCGCAGTTTTGTGTATCGAAAAAATAATCAGATTTTAGATAGGTAGGTTAAAGAGCAGAATAAGTTCTATGAAAAGAAGAACCTACTTATAATGATAAGAAAAGTTGGTTAAAGATCAAAAACTTTCATAGTAGTTTAGGAAATGCGGGTTTCAGCGCAGTATATATATATAATATAAAAATATTGAGAAAATAATCAGATTTTCCATGAAAAAAGTAGGTAAAAGAGCAGAAAAAGTTATATGAAAAGAAGAAACTAGTAAAAATCACAGGAAAAAGTTGGTTAAAGATCAAAAACTTTCATAGTAGTTAGGAAATCCGAGTTTCAGCGCAGTATATATATATATAATATAAAAATATGAGAAATAGTCAGATTTTGCATGAAAAATGTTGGTAAAAGAGCAGGAAATGTTATATGAAAAAAAAACTAGTAAAAATCACAGGAAAAAGTTGGTTATAGATCAAAAATTTCCATAGTAGTTTAGGAAATGCGGGTTTCAGCGCAGTATATATATAATATAAAAATATTGAGAAAATAATCAGATTTTCCATGAAAAATGTAGGTAAAAGAGCAGAAAAAGTTATATGAAAAAAAGAAACTAGTAAAAATCACAGGAAAAAGTTGGTTAAAGATCAAAAACTTTGATAGTAGTTTAGGAAATGCGGGTTTCAGCGCAGTATATATATATATAATATAAAAATATTGAGAAAATAGTCAGATTTTCCATGAAAAAAGTAGGTAAAAGAGCAGAAAAAGTTATATGAAAAGAAGAAAACTAGTAAAAATGATAAGAAAAAGTTGGTTGAAGATCTAAACTTTCAAGTAGTATAGGATATGCGGGTTTCAGCGCAGTTTGTGTGTATCGAAAAAATAATCAAGATTTAGATAGGTAGGTTAAAGAGCAGAATAAGTTCTATGAAAAGAAGAACCTACTTATAATGATAAGAAAAAGTTGGTTAAAGATCAAAAACTTTCATAGTAGTTTAGGAAATGCGGGTTTCAGCGCAGTATATATATATAATTTAAAAATATGAGAAAATAATCAGATTTTCCATGAAAAAAGTAGGTAAAAGAGCAGAAAAAGTTACATGAAAAGAAGAAGAAACTAGTAAAAATCACAGGAAAAAGTTGGTTTTAAAGATCAAAAAACTTCCATAGTAGTTTAGGAAATGCGGGTTTCAGCGCAGGTAGTATATATATAATATAAAAAATATTGAGAAAATAATCAGATTTTCCATGAAAAATGTAGGTAAAAGAGCAGAAAAGTTATATGAAAAGAAGAAACTAGTAAAAATCACAGGAAAAAGTTGGTTAAAGATCAAAAACTTTCATAGTAGTTTAGGAAATGCGGGTTTCAGCGCAGTATATATATAAAAATAGCAGGATAATATAAAAATATTGAGAAAATAATCAGATTTTCCATGAAAATTGTAGGTAAAACGCAGAAAAAGGTATATGAAAAGAAGAAACTAGTAAAAATCACAGGAAAAAGTTGGTTAAAGATAAAAAACTTTGATAGTAGTTTAGTAAATGCGGGTTTTCAGCGCAGTAGTATATATATATAATATAAAAATATTAGAAAATAATCAGATTTACCATGAAAAAAGTAGGTAAAAGAGCAGAAAAAGTTATATGAAAAGAAGAAACTAGTAAAAATCACAGGAAAAAGTTGGTTAAAGATCAAAAACTTCCATAGTGTTTAGGAAATGCGGGTTTCAGCGCAGTATATATTTATAATATAAAAATATTGAGAAAATAATCAGATTTTCCATGAAAAATGTAGGTAAAAGAGCAGAATAAGTTATATGAAAAGAAGAAACTAGTAAAAATCACAGGAAAAAGTTGGTTAAAGATCAAAACTTCCATAGTAGTTTCGGGTTTTCAGCGCAGTATATATATTTATAATATAAAAATATTGAGAAAATAATCAGATTTTCCATGAAAAATGTAGGTAAAAGAGCAGAATAAGTTATATGAAAGAAGAAACTAGTAAAAATCACAGGAAAAAGTTGGTTAAAGATCTTTGATAGTAGTTTAGGAAATGCGGGTTTCAGCGCAGTATATATATAATATAAAAATATTGAGAAAATAATCAGATTTTCCATGAAAAAAGTAGGTAAAAGAGCAGAAAAAGTTATATGAAAAGAAGAAACTAGTAAAAATCACAGGAAAAATTGGTTTAAGATCAAAAACTTCCATAGTAGTTTAGGAAATGCGGGTTTCAGCGCAGTAGTATATATATAATATAAAAATATTGAGAAAATAATCAGATTTTCCATAAAAAATGTAGGTAAAAGAGCAGAAAAAGTTATATGAAAAGAAGAAACTAGTAAAAATCACAGGAAAAAGTTGGTTTAAAGATCAAAAACTTTCATAGTAGTTTAGGAAATGCGGGTTTCAGCGCAGTATATATATAAAAATAGCAGGATAATATAAAAATATTGAGAAAATAATCAGATTTGCATGAAAAATGTTGGTAAAAGAGCAGGAAATGTTATATGAAAGAAGAAGAAAACTAGTAAAAATCACAGGAAAAAGTTGGTTTAAGATCAAAAAACTTCCATAGTAGTTTAGGAAATGCGGTTTCAGCGCAGTATATATATATAATCTAAAAATATTGAGAAAATAATCAGATTTTCCATGAAAAATGTAGGTAAAAGAGCAGAAAAAGTTATATGAAAAGAAGAAACTAGTAAAATCACTGGAAAAAAGTTGGTTTAAAGATCAAAAACTTTCATAGAAGTTTAGGAAATGCGGGTTTCAGCGCAGTATATAAATAAAAATAGCAGGATAATATAAAAATATTGAGAAAATAATCAGATTATGCATGAAAAATGTTGGTAAAAGAGCAGGAAATGTTATATGAAAAAAAAAAACTAGTAAAAATCACAGGAAAAAGTTGGTTATAAAGATCAAAATTTCCAATAGTAGTTTAGGAATGCGGGGTTTCAGCGCCAGTAGTATATATAATATAAAAATATTGAGAAAATAAATCAGATTTTCCATGAAAAATGTAGGTAAAAGAGCAGAAAAAGTTATATGAAAAAAGAAACTAGTAAAAATCACAGGAAAAAGTTGGTTAAAGATCAAAAACTTTAATAGTAGTTTAGGAAATGCGGGTTTCAGCGCAGTATATATTTATAATATAAAAATATTGAGAAAAATAATCAGATTTTCCATGAAAAATGTAGGTAAAAGAGCAGAATAAGTTATATGAAAGAGAAGAAACTAGTAAAAATCACAGGAAAACGTTGGTTAAAGATCAAAAACGTTCATAGTAGTTTAGTAAATGCGGGTTTCAGCGCAGTAATATATTTAATATAAAAATATTGAGAAAATAATCAGATTTTCCATGAAAAATGTAGGTAAAAGAGCAGAAAAAGTTATATGAAAAGAAGAAACTAGTAAAAATCACAGGAAAAAGTTGGTTAAAGATCAAAAACTTTGATAGTAGTTTAGGAAATGCGGGGTTTCAGCGCAGTATATATATATATAATATAAAAATATTGAGAAAATAGTCAGATTTTCCATGAAAAAAAGTAGGTAAAAGAGCAGAAAAAGTTATATGAAAAGAAGAAACTAGTAAAAATGATAAGAAAAGTTGGTTGAAGATCTAAACTTTCAAGTAGTATAGGATATGCGGGTTTCAGCGCAGTTTTGTGTATCGAAAAAATAATCAGATTTTAGATAGGTAGGTTAAAGAGCAGAATAAGTTCTATGAAAAGAAGAACCTACTTATAATGATAAGAAAAAGTTGGTTAAAGATCAAAAACTTTCATAGTAGTTTAGGAAATGCGGGTTTTCAGCGCAGTATATATATATAATATAAAAATATTGAGAAAATAATCAGATTTTCCATGAAAAAAGTAGGTAAAAGAGCAGAAAAAGTTATATGAAAAGAAGAAACTAGTAAAAATCACAGGAAAAAGTGGTTAAAGATCAAAAACTTCCATAGTAGTTTAGGAAATGCGGGTTTCAGCGCAGTAGTATATATATAATATAAAAATATTGAGAAAATAATCAGATTTTCCATGAAAAATGTAGGTAAAAGAGCAGAAAAAGTTTATATGAAAAAGAAGAAACTAGTAAAAAATCACAGGAAAAAGTTGGGTTAAAGATCAAAAACTTTCATAGTAGTTTAGGAAATGCGGGTTTCAGCGCAGTATATATATAAAAATAGCAGGATAATATAAAAATATTGAGAAAATAATCAGATTTTCCATGAAAAATGTAGGTAAAAGAGCAGAAAAAGTTATATGAAGAAGAAGAAACTAGTAAAAATCACAGGAAAAAGTTGGTTAAAGATAAAAAACTTTGATTAGTAGTTTAGTAAATGCGGGTTTCAGCGCAGTATAGGTATATACATATAATATAAAAATATTGAGAAAATAATCAGATTTACCATGAAAAAAGTAGGTAAAAAGAGCAGAAAAAGTTATATGAAAAGAAGAAACTAGTAAAAATCACAGGAAAAAGTTGGTTAAAGATCAAAAACTTCCATAGTAGTTTAGGAAATGCGGGTTTCAGCGCAAGTATATATTTATAATATAAAAATATTGAGAAAATAATCAGATTTTCCATGAAAAATGTAGGTAAAAGAGCAGAATAAGTTATATGAAAAGAAGAAACTAGTAAAAATCACAGGAAAAAGTTGGTTAAAGATCAAAAACTTCCATAGTAGTTAAGGAAATGCGGGTTTCAGCGCAGTATATATTTATAATATAAGAATATTGAGAAAATAATCAGATTTTCCATGAAAAATGTAGGTAAAAGAGCAGAATAAGTTATATGAAAAGAAGAACTAGTAAAAATCACAGGAAAAAGTTGGTTAAAGATCTTTGATAGTAGTTTAGGAAATGTGGGGTTTCAGCGCAGTATATATATATAATATAAAAATATTGAGAAAATAATCAGATTTTCCATGAAAAAAGTAGGTAAAAGAGCAGAAAAAGTTATATGAAAAGAAGAAACTAGTAAAAATCACAGGAAAAATTGGTTTAAGATCAAAAACTTCCATAGTAGTTAGGAAATGCGGGTTTCAGCGCAGTATATATATATAATATAAAAATATTGAGAAAATAATCAGATTTTCCATAAAAAATGTAGGTAAAAGAGCAGAAAAAGTTATATGAAGAAGAAGAAACTAGTAAAAATCACAGGAAAAAGTTGGTTAAAGATCAAAAACTTTCATAGTAGTTTAGGAAAATGCGGGTTTCAGCGCAGTATATATATAAAAAATAGCAGGATAATATAAAAATATTGAGCAAATAATCAGATTTTGCATGAAAAATGTTGGTAAAAGAGCAGGAAATGTTATATGAAAAGAAGAAACTAGTAAAAAATCACAGGAAAAAGTTGGTTTAAGATCAAAAACTTCCATAGTAGTTTAGGAAATGCGGGTTTCAGCGCAGTAAATATATATAATATAAAAATACTGAGAAAATAATCAGATTTTCCATGAAAAATGTAGGTAAAAGAGCAGAAAAAGTTATATGAAAAGAAGAAAACTAGTAAAAATCACTGGAAAAAGTTGGTTAAAGATCAAAAACTTTCATAGAAGTTTAGGAAATGCGGGTTTTCAGCGCAGTATATAAATAAAAATAGCAGGGATAATATAAAAATATTGAGAAAATAATCAGAATTATGCATGAAAAATGTTGGTAAAGAGGCAGGAAATGTTATATGAAAAAAAAAACTAGTAAAAATCACTGGAAAAAGTTAGTTAAAGATCAAAAACTTCCATAGTAGTTTAGGAAATGCGGGTTTCAGCGCAGTATATATATAATATAAAAATATTGAGAAAATAATCAGATTTTCCATGAAAAAAGTAGGTAAAAGAGCAGAAAAAGTTATATGAAAAAAAGAAACTAGTAAAAATCACAGGAAAAAGTTGGTTAAAGATCAAAAACGTTAATAGTAGTTTAGGAAATGCGGGTTTCAGCGCAGTATATATTTATAATAAAAAAATATTGAGAAAATAATCAGATTTTCCATGAAAAATGTAGGTAAAAGAGCAGGAAAAAGTTTATGAAAGAAAGAAGAAACTAGTAAAAATCACAGGAAAACGTTGGTTAAAGATCAAAAACGTTCATAGTAGTTTAGTAAATGCGGGTTTCAGCGCAGTATATATTTAATATAAAAATATTGAGAAAATAATCAGATTTTCCATGAAAAATGTAGGTAAAAGAGCAGAAAAAGTTATATGAAAAGAAGAAACTAGTAAAAATGATAAGAAAAAGTTGGTTGAAGATCTAAACTTTCAAGTAGTATAGGATATGCGGGTTTCAGCGCAGTTTTGTGTATCGAGAAAATAATCAGATTTTAGATAGGTAGGTTAAAGAGCAGAATAAGTTCTATGAAAAGAAGAACCTAGTTATAATGATATGAAAAAGTTAGTTGAAGATCAAAACTTCCCTTATAGTATAGAAAATGCTGGCTCAAAAACTTTTATGGTATAGGCAATGCTGGTTTCAGCGCAGTTTTGTGTATCGAGAAAATAATCAGATTTTCCGTGAAAAAAGTAGGTAAAAGAGCAGAAAAAGTAATATAAAAAGAAGAAGCTATTTGAAATGATAATAAAAAGTTGTTTACAGATCAAAAACGTTCGAGTAGTACAGGAAATGCAAGTTTCAGCGCAGATTTTCCATGAAGAAAGAAGGTAAAATAGTAGAAAAAGTTATATGAAAAGAAGAACCTAGTTAAAATGATAAGAAAAAGTTGGTTGAAAATCAAAACTTCCGTAGTGGTATAGAAAATGCTGGTTTCAGTGCAGTTTTGTGTATCGAGAAAATTATCAGATTTTATATGAAAAAAAGTAGGTAAAAGAGCAGAAAAAGTAATGTAAAAAGAAGAACCTAGTTGATATGATAAGAAAATGTTGTTTAAAGATCAAAACGTTCATGGTAGTAGAGGCAATGCTGGTGTCAGCGCAGTTTTCTATATCGAGAAAATTATCAGATTTTCCATAAATAAGTAGTAGTAGAAGAACCTAGTTAAAATGATAAGAAAAAGTTGGTTGAAGATCTAAACTTTCAAGTAGTATAGGATATGCGGGTTTCAGCGCAGTTTTGTGTATCGAGAAAATAATCAGATTTTAGATAGGTAGGTTAAAGAGCAGAATAAGTTCTTAGAAAATAAGAACCTAGTTATAATGATAAGAAAAAGTTTGTTGAAGATCAAAACTTCCCTTATAGTATAGAAAATGCTGGCTCAAAAACTTTTATGGTATAGGCAATGCTGGTTTCAGCGCAGTTTTGTGTATCAAGAAAATAATCAGATTTTCCGTGAAAAAAGTAGGTAAAATAGCAGAAAAAGTAATATAAAAAGAAGAACCTAGTTGAAATGATAAGAGAAAGTGGTTTAAAGATCAAAAAGTTTCAAGTAGTATAGGAAATGCGGGTTTCAGCGCAGTTTTGTGTACCCAGAAAATAATCAGATTTTCCATAAAAAAAGTAAGTAAAAGAGCAGAAAAAGTTATATGAAAAGAAGAAACTAGTAAAAATCACAGGAAAACGTTGGTTAAAGATCAAAAACGTTCATAGTAGCTTAGGAAATGCGGGTTTAGCGCAGTATATATATAAAAATAGCAGTATAATATAAGAATATTGAGAAAATAATCAGATTTTCCATGAAAAAAGTAGGTAAAAGAGCAGAAAAAGTTATATGAAAAGAAGAAACTAGTAAAAATGATAAGAAAAACTTGGTTGAAGATCTAAACTTTCATGTAGTATAGGATATGCGGGTTTCAGCGCAGTATATATATAAAAATAGCAGGATAATATAAAAACATTGAGAAAATAATCAGATTTTGTATGAAAAATGTTGGTAAAAGAGCAGGAAATGTTATATGAAAAAAAAACTAGTAAAAATCACAGGAAAAAGTTGGTTAAAGATCAAAAACTTCCATAGTAGTTTAGGAAATGCGGGTTTCAGCGCAGTATATATATATAATATAAAAATATTGAAAAAAAAATCAGATTTTCCATGAAAAATGTAGGTAAAAGAGCAGAAAAAGTTATATGAAAAAAAGAAACTAGTAAAAATCACAGGAAAAAGTTGGTTAAAGATCAAAAACTTTAATAGTAGTTTAGGAAATGCGGGTTTCAGCGCAGTATATATTTATAATATAAAAATATTGAGAAAATAATCAGATTTTCCATGAAAAATGTAGGTAAAAGAGCAGAATAAGTTATATGAAAAGAAGAAACTAGTAAAAATCACAGGAAAACGTTGGTTAAAGATCAAAAACGTTCATAGTAGTTTAGTAAATGCGGGTTTCAGCGCAGTATATATTTAATATAAAAATATTGAGAAAATAATCAGATTTTCCATGAAAAATGTAGGTAAAAGAGCAGAAAAAGTTATATGAAAAGAAGAAACTAGTAAAAATCACAGGAAAAAGTTGGTTAAAGATCAAAAACTTTGATAGTAGTTTAGGAAATGCGGGTTTCAGCGCAGTATATATATATATAATATAAAAATATTGAGAAAATAGTCAGATTTGCCATGAAAAAAGTAGGTAAAAGAGCAGAAAAAGTTATATGAAAAGAAAAAACTAGTAAAAATGATAAGAAAAAGTTGGTTGAAGATCTAAACTTTCAAGTAGTATAGGATATGCGGGTTTCAGCGCAGTTTTGTGTATCGAGAAAATAATCAGATTTTAGATAGGTAGGTTAAAGAGCAGAATAAGTTCTATGAAAAGAAGAACCTAGTTATAATGATAAGAAAAAGTTGGTTGAAGATCAAAACTTTTCTTATAGTATAGAAAATGCTGGCTCAAAAACTTTTATGGTATAGGCAATGCTGGTTTCAGCGCAGTTTTGTGTATCGAGAAAATAATCAGATTTTCCGTGAAAAAAGTAGGTAAAAGAGCAGAAAAAGTAATATAAAAAAAAGAAGCTATTTGAAATGATAATAAAAAGTTGTTTACAGATCAAAAACGTTCGAGTAGTACAGGAAATGCAAGTTTCAGCGCAGATTTTCCATGAAGAAAGAAGGTAAAATAGTAGAAAAAGTTATATGAAAAGAAGAACCTAGTTAAAATGATAAGAAAAAGTTGGTTGAAAATCAAAACTTCCGTAGTGGTATAGAAAATGCTGGTTTCAGTGCGGTTTTGTGTATCGAGAAATAATCAGATCAAAAACGTTCAAGTAGTATAGGAAATACTGGTTTCAGCGCAGTTTTTATATCGAGAAAATAATCAGATTTTCCAAGAAAAAAGTAGGTAAAAGACTTTCATAGTAGTATTGGAAATGCGGGTCTCAGAGCAGATTTTCCACGAAGAAAAAAAAGGCGCAGAAAAAGTAACTTAAAAACAAAAACCTAGTTGAAATGATAAGAAAGAGTTGTTTAAAGATCAAAAACTTCCAAGTAGTATAGGTAATGCGGGTTTCAGTGCAGTTTTATGCACCGAGAAAATAATCAGATTTTCCACGAAAAAAGTAAGTAAAGGAGCAGAAAAAGTAATAAAAAAGAAGAACCTAGTTGAAGTGATAAGAAAAAGTTGGTTAAAGATAAAAAACGTTAATAGTAGTATAGTAATTGCGGGTTTCAGCAGGATCTTATATCCGGAAAATAATCAGATATTCCACGAAAATAGTAGGTAAAAGAACAGAAAAAGTTATATGAAAAGAAGAAACTAGTTCAAATGATAAGAAAATGTTGGTTAAATATTAAAAACTTACAAGTAGAAAAGGATATGCCGGTTTCATGGCAGTTCTCTAAATCGGGAAAATAATCAGATTTTCCATGAAAAAGGTAAAAGAGCAGAACAAGTAATATGAAAAGAAGAACCTAGTTAAAATGATAAGATAAGTTGGTTAATGATCAAAAACTTTCAAGTATGATAGGAAATGCGGGTTCCAGCGCAAGTTTTTATATCGGGAAAATAATCAGATTTTCCATGGAAAAAGTAGGTAAAAGAGCAGAAAAATATAGTATATAAAAAGAAGCACCTAGTTAAAATGATAATGAAAAGTTAGTTAAAGATCAAAAATTTGTGTCAATTTGTTTATCAGCTGACGAATTTTGTGGATACGATCATAAGCAATATCGGATTTTGTAACCATTTTGGCGTTGTCATTAAAGTGCAGAAGTTGGCGAGTTTTTTCAAACCTATTTACAGACATTGTATTTCTTATCACTTCGTTGCCTACAACTGGCTTCCAAAAACGTCGTATGTCAGGAGTCTGCAAAATTGACAGAAGCGTGCATATGCTGATGTATCTCTGAATTTCGACTGCCGTTACAATGAACTGTTTGCAAGATTATAACCGAACAGGTATATGTTCATGGCTTATGAGCTCGGAAGAACCGATTTCCAAGCTTGTTCGGTGGAGACTCAAACTCTAAGAGTTTGATTAAAATAGATGCTTTAAGTCCTGTTAAATAAACAACAATTACCACGAAGTTTTCAATAACGACGACGAAACTCTAAGTGCAGCACAAAACACGGACGAAAATATAAACGATGGAATCTTAATTTCAGAGAATCATTTAAATTAACTCAACACACACATAAGACTCGAAGAAAGAAATACGACTTCACCAATGTCTATAAGAAAATCTTTAAAAATAAGGAAAATCATTAGAAAGCCAATATTCGATGAAGAAACAATGATAGACATATTCAAAAATATTTTTATAATAAATTAATTGCTGTTTTTTTCTGCAAACGATGTATTTCGTTCTATTCAGTCTACCTTTTCAAAATATTATCAAGCATTCACGAAATTCTCACAGACGTTAGAGTGGATGATGATCAAGAAGACCTTATAAGAACATTCCATGAGAACTCTAACCACATGGGAATAAATGAAACCCTTTTCTTTTTAAAAAGACGAACTACTTTCCAAATGAGAACGAAAAAATTACTGTTTCTAACTATGAAAAGTGTAACATTCTTAAATAAATAGAAACCTCATTTTGAGAAACATGAAATTCCAAAAATTTATAATTTTATAATAATATTTTTAAGAACTCTGTAAAACGCATGAAATTACATTATGACAACATTTTAGTTTACAACCTGTAAAGCATGAGATCATTCATAGTGTTTGTTAGATTTTTCTATATTCAATATGTTATACTGAACTTTGGAGCATTACTAAGAAATAACAAGCCATGAAATTAACATAATCATATGAATAACACCTTGTGTACCATGAAGAATCGTGAGAGCGTATGACCATCACAAGTAACAAGCCTTCGATATAGTTATAACTTATCAATTTATGAGTTTATACCAAAGGTGATTATTGAAGGTAATTGCATAGTCGTGTGATCTCATTTTAATAAAATGATAATTTTATTACCTCAACACGTAGAAGCAATTTACAATTCAGTGATAATGTTTTAAGTATCTTCAACGAATTAAATTTTCTTACAATGCACTTTGTGTCGTCATTTTTGAGCATGGCTTACAAATTTGATCATACAAAAATCAATTTGAACCACATAAATTACTGCGCAAATACATTTTATAGAATTAAAAATTCACTCTTCTCACACATCTGTTAAGAAGGTTAAACAAAAAATAGGACAATGATCTCAAGCTGACATCAGTCGTTAGAGCAGTTTTCTTTACCACATATACATTTGTTCATAAAAGACCAATGTTATGTTCATTAGTTGCATTACCATCAGACTAGCTTATGAAAAATATTTTGCTGATTTGTATTTGAAATTGATCAATTATAGGCTTCTTTAGCAATGAATCAACAGAGCGTATTTTAAAATACGAGCATTTAAAAAAATATTTTCGGAAAATATATGGGTAGGAATATTGTGTCATATAATGTATACTACATTTATTATATTTCTTCTATTTATACTTTACTAATTACGAAAAGTTCTGAGATTAATTATTGTGCCAGAAAATGTGTTAAACGAACGAATTAGTTGCCATGAACGCAACTACATATAATAACAAAAATGCCGGCATATGTAATATGTAAACAGTTTGATACGTGAACAAATTTTGAATGTAGTATCTATGCTAAATATTTTGTCAACAAAATGGCCGAAACTTTAATAATATCGCTTGTCTCATTTTAAATTAGGTCACATTATCATGTAATTCAAATCTTTGTATTCTCAGAGTAAAAAGCTATATAAAAAAAGCGTTCAAGAATTTAGGCAGAGCTGCAAAGCATGATATCATAACATTGCGTCATATCCATTTGACAGTTACGTGTATAAAAAGGAAGAGATGTATGTAAGCACGTACATACCTTGCGTACATACATGCAGTAGACATAGACTAATACTTGCAAAGCGGGAAAAACAGAAGTTAACCACTGAACATGAAGAAATTCTAGCAGAATACTCCATTGCTTACTATAATGCTGTTCATTTCGCGATAAAATTTATTCCACACGAATTATATTTTGGCCAACCGTAAAAATTTACCAAAACTCTTTTTCTCAGTTATATTATATAGCTATAGTCAAAGTCCAAGATAAGTTAAAGGAAATAACTTAATAGAAGATACTTAGAATAGATAAAACAAAGAGAGCAAGAAAGCTACCCCGGAAGAGGTAGCGGGTTATCTAGTTACCCCGTTTGTATAGAAGTGTATAGAAAAGAGGCCAGAAGTAATAGTAAACTGAGACCAAAGTTTTCGAAACACATACTACGCGAAAACAAAAAAGTTATAACTATTATAACTATCAAAAAGAGGAAAATTCATAAATTAAAGTTAAGAATGAGTTCTGTGCTAACCTCCGACGTGTGCACTTGCCTTCCCGGTGTAATACGCGTGTGCGCAAAAAAAAAAAAAAACTATAAGCTGCCGCGGTCCACCCTACCTACAATACGCATCGCGAGTGCCCCCAAACAATAAGAAAAACAACACAAAAAAAACAAGTGCATTGCAGTAAAGGGTCTTGGTGTCGAGTGCGCCCGAAAGAGATTGCGTAGCATCTAACGTAGCGGATCTTAAAGTGTGAATTTGTTGGTGGACCAACTCTGATCCAACTATGGGCATATAACGCCTACATTGATTGTTGTTGGGAAGCTGTATACAATGCTATTACTGTATATTGTGTATGATAGACAACGGTTCAATACCGTGACTATCGGCGGTATTACTAGTACAGAACTAGAACACCAAGAATTGGAGATATTATCAGCCTTCCAAGCAGACTCACTTGGAAATTAAAATAAAAGTCTTTCTTAGCTGTTGAATTATATCTGAACTTTTCAAACTTTATTGGGCGATATGTATACAGAAAAAAATGCTTACTCTAACATATTACAAAAAATAAGTTCTTGCGACATACAATAAATCAAATACAATTAATCAAAATAAAACGGGAATGCAAAGTACATACAATGCACAAATTATTTCAAGTGCGATACATGGAGTAAAAATGTAAAGAAAATTGAGGTGTTGTCTTGCATTGGGGTGAGCTCAGTTCAACTGCGAGTATGTAGGTCCGGTATCACATTCAATGTCAGGTGCCATGCATTTTGATGCTGACGTACTGGGAACGGTAGTGAACATCCTGCCCCCTATTGAACTGTGTTCAATCGTTGTGTTGTTTGTTGATTGGGGCTCGTCTGCGGCAAATTGTTTTGACGTGCTGCGGAATGAATGGTTCTCACATTTCTTTAGGCAGCAACCGGGTACTCAGCCGATACACGGAATTTCCAAAGTAGAACAATTGCTATGACGATAACAATAATTATTCCTGATGAATTTATAATTGTGTGGGGTATCGCATGACGATGCACAATGTTTGGTCACTCCTTCGGAGTGTTATTTATCTGGAACGATATTCTTTTTAACTTCATTTCTTGTTCGTCGAACCGAACTTGGTATTGATATGCTGGGTTCATATGATTATGTATGGACTCGAAAATTGTATTTTGTGACAACTCACTGAATCTAGTCATCGATGAGTGTACAGTGTTGGAATGATTGTCGTGAGCTCGGAAAGTGATGAAGTCGCTCTTTGCGATGCATTTGGGTTGTAATTTCAATATGCCAGATCCCTCAATCGTGACTGATGTAGCCGAGGCCTTACATGCTATATTTAATGATGTCTTTGACATTACTGCGTATATCCATTGATTGGCATGTACGAATTTGGTCCATATTGTAATGTTGGGAATTATCTTTAATTGACATGATGATAGATCCTCCATTTTGAGAATATATACTTCGCATTTACTTATTGTAGCTCCTCTTTGATAAATCGGCTGAATTTGTTTGCAAAGCTGCCTCGCCTTTTTCTACAACAATGCAAGTTGATATTTAAGATTCCGTTAGTGGGTAATACTGATCATAATGACGGTTGACCGCTAAGAATGTGGATGATGGCATTATGTGTATAACTGTCGAGTTGATAACTCTGTGTTTATACATATAACTGAATTTATCAATGGTAATTTTATTTGAAATATCACATGGTTATTTGTGACTTGTCCAGCAGTGATCATAACTCTGTAAAGTTCCAGTATGTTGTTAGTGCTTACTGGCAGACGGTATGTAGGTGATAAACTATTCTTTATCACAATGGCTTGTTGCTTCATCTGTTGTGGAGAAATTATTGAATGGCTTATTTTTCCTTGTCGGATATCTGACAGGGCGTTTGTTATTGCTGTTTGAGTGCGTTGAACATTTGATATAAGCAGCGTGATATATGAGGACCATGAGGAAAAGAGTTGTTGAATCTTGAGTTGATATGATTGTTCCGTGTTGTTGTTAATTCGGTTGATGTGTGATTCTTAGAGAGTGCCAGGAGGTAGTCTTCATTGGTTTGTATCTTTCCAATGGTTTCAGACATCTCTTCCACATACTCAGAATCCAGAGTTCCAAGCAAGGCATTTGCCATGTTACCAATTAAGTTGAATGCTTCTCTTTTCTACCGACGTGAGTTCGTATTCATAAAGGTAATGCTATTTTCGTATAATTCATCATGAGTGCGTTGAATGGAATTGGTTAATTGAGTACATAACGTTTTTTGTCGTAATATTTTACAGAGGTGTTGCAATACTCTAGTGCAATTCTCAATTTCCTTTAATTCGCTCCAGTATGGGCTGAGATCATAGTATATAACCAAGTTCCATGTATGAGTTACTAAATTCGATGTTCCAATACTGTCGAAATAAATTCCTGGTTGAGAATCAAATGTAGTGATATTAGTTCCCCCTTCCTTAATTGAAGTTGCCATTGTGCAAGCGATGAACAAGGTGACTAATTCAGTGCCAAGGGACGTAGCCTCTTTTCGTTTATGTGGTGTGGGGAAGTCCTAGTGGCGTTTGTTGTCTAACGATAGACTATCTGAATCGTCCACGACATTGTTTTGACGTTTCAAATGGTCAGATGAAGTTGCATCATTAGTTGTATCCAATTGCTGGTGTATTGGGAGCGGTGCTAACCGATGTATGGCCCGACGAAACACCCCGGCTGCTGTTTGCACATATGCCACTCTGACTAAACCATCTTGTCCGATGCCAATTTTGGCTCCCACGAAGTTGGTAGCGTTATCGCAGCATATGTTACTGCAATGGCCCCTTCTTGCCATGAACCTCTTCAGTGCGCCAATAAATCCTTCTGAAGTTAAATCGGTAACCAGTTCGAGATGACAAGCCTTTGTTGCGAAACAGCAAAACACTGATATGTATGTTGTTTGAGTACGTTTTCCTCTTAGCTTATAAAGTGTGTAGATTGGTCCACAAAAATCAATGCCTGTGTTTACAAATCGTCGTGCTGGTTGATTCCTGTCAGCCGGAAGGTTTCCCATCATTTGTGATAACAGTTTCGGTCTTGATCTTGAGCAAAACACACAACCGTGAACGATAGATCGAGCGATCGTTTTGCCCTTGATAGGCCAATATCATTGTCGAGCAAGAGATAGTGTAGTTTGGGGTCCAGCATGCTTGTTTTCCTGATGAATTTCCATTAGCAACAGCTTCGTGAATTGATGAGAGTTGGGTTACAGTATTGGATGCTTGGCGTCATACTGTAATGCCGATGATTCCAATCTTCCACCCACGCGAATGATTCCATCCTGATCGAGAAATGGTGTAAGACTTGTTAGTGGACTCTTCTTTGATACTTCGTTGTATTTTTGGAGATGAATTATGTCATTCTTAAATTCGACACTCTGCATCAATCGAAGCACAACCTTCCGAGCTTACTCGAGTTCGCTACTCTTTAGAATAACATCATGGGCGTTATCCTTGTGAGTAGTGACTTCTTCGTTCCTGGATCTCTTGAATCGGAGCATATATGCAACGATACGTATTGCCCCCTGAAATGAGTTTCAATGATTGATGGCACCCAAAATATCATTGTCAGATGACTGCTGAGCTACAGCTGGCAATGCAACATCTTCTTGTTGGATATCTGGCCTTTTTGTGAATTTGGGTGACCAGATTGATTCTGGTCTATGCAAAAACCTTGGTCCATAAGACTAGAGACTATGATTTTGCAGTAACTCCGGTGATGTCCCGCGGGACAAAATATCAGCTGGGTTTTCCTTAGAGCCCACGTGTCGCACGTGTCGCGATACTCTATTAGCTATGATCGTTGGAAGTGTGGCTGATGATGATGTATTAATCCAATTAAGGACTATCTCTGAGTCGGTCCATAAATAGATTTTATCTTGTTGAATTTCCAAATCGGTTTTTAGGCGATGAATACGTTCTGCTGCAAGCTTGGCTGCGCAAAGCTCTAATCGTTTTCTTGGTATGAGCTATTCTGGATTTGGCACATAATAAACGCACAAACACTGTATTACGCCTGTCCTGTGATCGAACGTACGTTACTGCTCCATAAGCCTTCTCCGAGGCATCAGCGAATACGTGAAATTGCACATCCTTAGGAATTTTGTGAGAAAAAATGTGCTTGGGTCTTTTAATGTTGTTAAGACCCCTTAGACCTTCTCTGTATTTTAGCCACGTTGATCCCAAGCTGTTCTTCTTTTATTCTATCCAAATTGGAATTTATTTTTGACTGACTGATACGGTTGTTGTATCGGATCGTATGATCCGTTGGCGAAATAATCGTGAGATAATTGTCCCCCGAAATCTGCTCGAATGATGTTATCATTAGCTTCGAATTGATCTCAAAGCTCGTTGAGACTATTCAAAGCGCAGTGAATAGCTCTCGTCTTCGGCTCCTTCCATAGATTGGATATGATGCGCTGGATCCCGGGGGCTAATTGCACTTGACGAGATGCCAGTTCGTCCATTGTGAATGTCATGGTGAACCTATTAATACCACTGTCGGCCCTGGTAAACGCTTGCGATTAGGAAATACATGAGAATAACTTCACCAGTGTATAGTCCTGGCGAACGCTGTTATTGGGTTGCGAATATACACTGCCCCTTACCACTGGTGGGGGAAGCAAGTTGGTCCGGGGAAGAAAATCACGTCGGGGTCACCAAAATGTATACAGTGCTTTTACTTTATATTGTGTATGATAGACAACGGTTCAATACCGTGACTATCGGCGGTATTACTAGTACAGAACTAGAACACCAAGAATTGGAGATATTATCAGCCTTCCAAGCAGACTCACTTGGAAATTAAAATAAAAGTCTTTCTTAACTGTTGAATTATATCTGAACTGTTCAAGCTTAATTGGGCGATATTTATACAGAAAAAATGTTTACTCTAACAAATTGCAACAAAAGAAGTTCTTGCGCCATGCAATAAATCAAATACAATTAATCAAAATAAAACGGGAATGCAAAGTGCATACATTGCACAAATTATTTCAAGTGCGATACATGGAGAAAAAAAGTAAAGAAAATTGAGGTGTTGTCTCGCATTGGGGTGAGCTCAGTTCAACTGCGAGCATGTAGGTCCGGAATCACATTCAATGTCAGGTGTCATGCAATTGATGCTGACGTACTGGGAACGGTAGTGAACAGAAGCTAATTTTAAATCTACACTTCTAATCTTCTATGGGAAATTTTAGAGTTGACGTTAGTAATGTTCGCGGTCTTAGAACGAATCTTTTTCTGTCTACGTCCACTTATCCCGTTATAAACCAGCTGTCTTGGCGCTAAGTGAAATACAGGTAGATGAAAATACCGAATTATCGGATTTGAATCTGCCTGGATAAAGCTTAGTGCCGCTTTTCTTATTACACCGCGGTCTCGCCATCTACGTGCGTAGTGATGTAGCTTACCAACTTCAACCACAATACGGCCTCTGTTCCAATCCGCAATTTAATTTTCTGTGGTTAAAATTCCATGTCCGTAAGCATTTAATCCACTACTGCTTTGTTTACAGAAGTTCAAGATTGGATAGCGATTCAACTTTTAACGAATTTGATGCGCTATCCGATTCTATCTCAAGAATTGTCTCAGTGTATCCTCACACTGAAATTGCCATTGCGGGTGATTTCAATGTACACAATTCTAATTGGTTTCGACATTCAGGCCAGACAACACCCGTAGGAAGGTACGTTGAAATCTTTGCTGAGGTCAACAATCTGATCCAGCTTGTAAATAAGCCCGCATGAATACCTGACACTGCAGATCATTCCGCCAACACACTGGACCTGTTTCTCACCTCTCATCCTAAAAAAAAAATTCTATTGACATATCATCGCCTCTAGGCTCGTCAGACCACTGTGTCGTATCAGCTTATTTTTCGTTGTCGATACAAACAGTTAGAACAAATTCCTAAAAGAACAGTATAGAGAGAACGCCAATTGGAGCGGACTCAAAAACTTCTTAAGGAATTTTAACTGGTCACTATGCCTCCTCGATAGCGACGTGGATGCCGCTGCTGATATGATCACAAACATTATTCTGCTGGGCATGAGATACTTCATTCCGCATAGAGTGAAGTGTATCAAACCCAGAATAAATGCCTGGTATGACTCGAGCTGCAAAAAGGCTATCAGAATGAGAGAGTTCTCAATTCCTACGCTGATTTACAACTTGCAGACAGCTGTCAGCTCTTTGGAAAAAGTCAATCTGCTTGCGGCGCAATTTGCAGCCAGCTTAACACTGCCAGATTGTAGTTTGTCCCCACCTGTAGCCGAGAGCGTTGGGACAAATTCACTTCCACACTCGTACAGTTGCAAGAGTACTTACTGATCTCGACGTGCACAAATCCGCTGGCCCAGATGGTATTTCCCCAATACTAACAAAAAATTGTCTCCACTGTAGGAATTCGCCATCAAATTGTATTATCGTAACATGTGGGAAGTTCAATGAGGTTTGATGCTGATGAAGAACCTTCCACAATTTCGTTGCCTTTTGGTTGTAGCCTGTTGATAATTTTACAAGATTTTCTCGTGCTAATTTCTCCATTGCGAAAAATTCTCTGTGATTGTACCCAAGTTATATGAAAAGAAGAACCTAGTTAAAATCATAAGAAAAAGTTGGTTGAAGATCAAAACTTTCATAGTAGTATAGGAAATGCTTGTTTCAGCGCAGATTTTCCGTAAGGAAAGTAGGTAAAAGAGTAGAAAAAGTTATATGAAAAGAGGAACATTATTGAAATGATAAAAAAAAGTTGGTTAATGATCAAAAACTTTCATAGTAGTATAGGAACTGCTGGTTTCAGCGCAGTTTTGTGCCCCGAGAAATTAATCAGATTTTCAATGAAAAAAGTAGGTAAAAGAGCAGAAAAAGTTATATGAAAAGAAGAACCTAGTTTAAATGATAAGAAAACGTTGGTTGAAGATCAAAACTTTCAAGTAGTATAGGATATGCGGGTTTCAGCGCAGGATTTTATATCGGAAAAACAATCAGATATTCCATGAAAATAGTATGTAAGAGAACAGAAAAAGTTATATGAAAAGAAGAAACTAGTTAAAATGATAAGACATTTTTGGTTAAATATCAAAAACATTCCAGCAGTACAGGAAATGCGGGTTTCAGCGCCGTTTTTTACTATCGAAAAATTAATCAGATTTTCCATAAAACAAGTAGGTTAAAGAGCAGAAAAAGTTTTATGAAAAGAAGAACCTAGTTAAAATGATGAGAATAGGTTGGTTAAAGATCAAAAAGTAGGTAAAAGAGCAGAGAAAGTAATATAAAAAGAAGAACCTAGTTGAAAAGATAAGAACAAGTTGTTTAAAGATCAAAAACGTTCATGGTAGTATAGGCAATGCATGCATGTTTCAGCGCAGTTTTTTATATCGAGAAAGTAATCAGATTTTCCATTAAAAAAGTAGGTAAACGAGAAGAAAAAGTAATATAAAAAGAACCTAGTTGAAATGATAAGGAAAAGTTGGTTGAGATCAAAATTTTCATAGTAGTATAGGAAATGCTGCTAAAGAGTAGTTTCTCGTTTATGTTGGGCACAGTTGCTCTTCTTCTTCTTCTTGTGGCGCTACAGTCCGAGGTGAACCTGGGCCTCGGTCAACAATCGTCCTCAGCTGGCACGTTCTTTAGCCAGCTGCCCCCAATTTCTTACTCCAAGCTAGTTGAGGTCCTTCTCCACTTGAGTGCGCCATCGGGTTCGTGGTCGTCCTCTATTACGTTGTCCCACTGGTTCGGAGTCGAAGACTCTTCGGGCCGGAGCTGTGGTGTGCATCCGCTCTAAATGGCCTAGCCATCTTAGGCGTTGAATCCGCAGGCGACTGACTAGACTCTTTTCGCTGTACAGCCCGTACAGTTGGTGGTTGAATCTCCTTCTCCAAGAACCTTCAACGCAGACAGGACCAAAGATTTAAGGCAGAACTTTTCTCTCGAAAAGACCAAGTGCGTTTTCATCCGCTCTTGAGATAGTCCAAGCTTCCGCGCCATACAGCAGGACAGGGATGATCAAGGTCTTACATAACGTGAGTTTGGTCTTTCGATAGAGGGCTCTACTACTCAATTGCCTCTTGAGCCCAAAGAAACAGCGGTTGGCAAGAGTTATTCTGCGTTTAATCTCGGTAAAAACAAATAGGTAGTGAGTGTCGATCTGCATCTCTTGGGTTTTTCCGAGGATCTGCCGTAATGTGAAAATGTGATCGATAGTGGACTTCCCAGGCCTGAAACCGCACTGATACCGACCTATCTGGTTGTTGACGAATGGTTTCAGGCGCTCACACAAAACGGGATAGACGATTTTGTAGGCGATGTTAAGGAGACTTATCCCCAGATAGTTGGCGCAGTCAAAGTTGTCTCCTTTCTTGTATATCGGGCAAACGATACTGAGATTCCACTCGTCGGGCATGCTTTTCTCCGACCATATCCCACAGATGAGCTGGTACATGCGCCCAACCAGATCATCTCCAGCTGCTCAAAATTCATCTTCGACTTTCAAAGCGAAACGACGTCTTTTAGTTTTCTCTGTGTGAAAGGCGTGCGCGAAAACAGAATAGTTCCGATAGCAGTGTTATCAAACGACAGCGGTAGCCTAGTGCTTAGTGTACGCGACTGGGAGACGGAACATCCCGGGTTCGATCCCGAGGGTGAAATACGTGATAGGAAACTTTTTTTAGAATAAAAATAAAATTTGATATAAATGTAAACAGAATTGTGAAAGTGTAATGGAGCGAGGAGAGAAAACCGAGGGGAAAAGCAAAGTACCGGCGGCCGGAAAATCAGGCCACCACGCTGGCACATCAGCCCACCCGCTGGGATGGTCAATGGAAGCAGGGAAGCGAAGGAGGAGGCTACAACCGCAGCCAAGTTTAGTTAAACGGGCAGCGGTGAAAGTCACACCGCCGCCACCTGCTGCCACGTCATCAGCAACAACAACAGCTACGACTACGGCAGCGGCCCAGCATACCCCAGTTCCAACAACAACAACGACATTGTCAACAGTAGAACCATCAGCAGCTACAACAACAGCAACGAGGGCAGCGGCTAATAACTTCGCGAGTACAACAACAGCATCAGCAGCAGAAATGGTAGCCTGCACGTCTGCAGCTACTACCAGCGCAACAACAGCAAATACAGCTCCAGTCGAATCATACGATACAATAATGTATGAGTCGGCTGGAGGAGAAGGGCGGTACCTCAGCGCTGGCAATAGGTACAGAGACCTCTCGTCATCCGAGGCAGATGATGAGGAGGAGGATATTAGGGAGCTCGCCGACGTAGAGGAAAGGCAGAGATTACTGGAAGAGCAATCAAGGGAGCTAGCCGCGATCGCCAAAATCATGCGCGAGAAGTTAGCGGCTAGAAAAGCAACTCAAGTGGCTGCAATGCAACAACAAGGAGTGCAGTCGCAAAAACAACAACAGCAGAAGCAACTTCAACAACAACAACAACAGCAGCAGCAGCACCAAAAGGAACAGCACAAGAAGCAACATCAGCAAAAAATATCGCAGCAAAACCAACAACACCCCCCAATCAATGCCTTCGGAGCCGAGACGAAAGACCTCGAAAATTTAGGTAAGTGTGCCGTTAAGGGAATGAAGGGTTTAGAAACCCCATTCACAATTAGATATAGAATGCCCCTAAGGCACACTGTTTACTGCAATTATATGGCAGTGCACAAGGCAGTCAGGCAGGGGCTGGTTGAGGCGGGGATGGAGTTCTACTCCTGCACACCAAGAAGAGAAAAACTCCAAACTCTGCTCCTTAAGAGCATGGATCCCAATACGGATCCGGAGGAGATCCTCGGTGTACTGCGCCAGGCGCAGAGAGATGATGTCCAGATCGTGAGCGTTAAGCCATTTGTCACTGCGGTGGCACGCAGGGAGAACAGGCGTCTCCCGATATGTTCTTGGTTCAGGCGACTCCTGAAAGCAATTTGGAAAGCCTTAAGAGAATTAAACTCTTGGGGACCATTGCTATTCAATGGGAGAAATTAAGGAAATCGAAGCACACAATGCAGTATGCTCGATGTCAGCCGGGGCCTGCCGCAGCGAACTGCCAAATGTTGTCGCGCTGCGTGAAATGCGAGGGAACCCACAAGGTCGAGGACAGGAGCGTCCTCAAGTGCGTCATTTGCGGGTCTAAAGGGCACCCTGCCAATTATCGGGGCTGTCCGAATGTTCATCTCTTAAAAAAAAAATTTCGAGGAAAAAAGGAACATAAAAACGGTAGGAGCAAGGTCTATGCCCCGCGCTGCAACTACCGCTGTTACGCCAGGAGTCTCCTATGCACAAGCGATATCAGGCAGACGACCGGCACAACAGACAGTGCCAACGGCGGCCCCGGTCCTAGTGGCCAGGCAGCCTGAGGCGAACATGGATATGAGCTCCATCTTGCTGGCCATACAAGCACAGATGGCCCAGATTCAAAAGAGCCTCGTTGAACAAGCTGAGCGTACAGCTCGACTTGAACAACGGTTCCTTCAAGCAACTCGAGTGGACTTTATCTGCTCATAGTTGTTTGGCGAACAAACGCAACAGTCAATATAATGGCTGCGCTTGCAGCTATAAACCTTAAGATTCTCGCGGTGAATGTTAATTCTCTAAGAGGGACTAATAGAAAACTCACCTTCGGCCATCTGTTGATAGACCAAAATCCTGATGTGACAATGGTTAGCGAAACGAAGCTTAATCAATTGCACAAGCTCAGGTATAGTAATTATATAATAGTTCGGAGAGATCGCACCCACCATGGTGGCGGTGTCGCTCTTCTAATTAAGAAAAACATTGCCCATAATATCGTAATGAGGCGCGTAGATTTCAGTTGCTAGAGACGTGCATCGCACGCATATCGTTCTCGGGAGGTAAGCGACTATATCTGATCGCTCTCTATGCACCCGATAACTCAAATCTCGATCACATTTTCATTTCAGAGCTCGACGCTCTTTTTGCATGAATACGTCTGGGCACGGAAGATAACTATTTTATCATAGCAGAGGACTTAAACTCTAGACATAGAGAATGGCGATGCAATAGAAATTGCAACAGGGGGAACGCCTTTAACAACTGGTTGAATGAGCATGATGAGTTGCGGGCAGACCTGCTTGCAACCGAGATACCATCATTTCCCAGAAGCGGAAATTATCTAGATCTACTATTGATTGACAGACGACTGACTGTACATGACATAGATAGAAGCACACGGAACTGCTTAAACACGATAGAGTACGATAGTGATCATCGTGCTTTCTCAGCGGTTGTCCAGATCCCGAACGAGGTGGTTGAACTGGGGGAATATGTCCAGAAGAACCTTTATAATTACAATAAGGCTCGCTGGCCTCGTTTCTCCAGGGCTTTATCCATTGAACTCCGGTCGAGTGCAATCAATCCACCAAAGAACAGAAACCTTAGAAAAGAAAAGGTTGATGGGTACCTCAAACGAATGGACAACGCCATAATACGTATAATTTACAAGGTACAATTCCGAAGGTAGTGCACTTCGATGATATTATGTTTATCGGAACACAACCATACACGCACTTCACGTGCATAAAAGTAGATTGCTGTCAAGGCTTAAACTCTTGCACAGACGGTTTACAGACCCGAGAAGTCCAGAAGTCAGTTCTCTGAAGTCTGAGATCAAAAAAATCCAACAATTAATAAAAATCAATTACAATTTAGTTATAAACTTGCACTGGGGCAATAAAATCCGGGCTGTACAATCCAACAACCCGGGTATGTTCCCGCAAGTAAATAAAATATTCAGGAGGAAAGATCAAAATGACATAAAGATCGTTCGACTTCCCAGAACAACGGACAACGAACAACTACTGACCTCAATCGATATTGATCCAGATGAGGCTGTGCTAGATGATGACATTTTCGTGATCGAAGATCCCCAGGAGAAGATTAAGACAATTGGTGCTGTTTGCCAAAGAGTGTATACGGTCAACGAGTTTCGTATGCCGAACAACGACCTGGAGAACAGAGCCTCGCTAAATCATTTCTATCTCAGTAATGAGATCAGTCAATGGCGTTTGGAGAATCATGGTTTTACTAGATTCAATGACGAAAATATGGCAAACAATGCCGTTGCCAATCATGGAAACCATATAGTGATTTCCCAAGAAGATCTCCAGGGGATCCTTAGATCTATGAAGAACAAGAAATCAGCTGGGATAGATGGTATCCCGAACATTGTGCTAAATCATCTCCCTCCGGCGGCAATTGACATTTGCACTACACTGTTCAACAACGCGCTCAATAATGCTTATTACCCAGAACATTGGAAGACAGCTGTGGTGCAACCCACCCCTAAACGGGACAAAGACAAAAGCATCCCGTCAAACCTCCGATCGATAAGTCTTCTTCCTTGCATCAGCAAGGTCTTCGAAAAGATTGTCATTCGAGCCCTGAAAACGTGGGTCGAGGACAACAATATTATACCGGACAACCAGTTTGGTTTCAGGGCGGGGCATTACACCACACATGCCGCGTCAAAACTGGTATCCGACATTCAATGGAACAAAAATAAGAAAGAATGTACGGGTGCCAGTCTGATCGACTCAGAGAAGGCGTTCGATACCGTATTGTTAGAGGGCCTTTTCCTTAAGCTCGTTAGACTTGCCTTACATAAACCTTTGCTATACATGATATACAACAAGATAACAGGTAGAAAGTTCGTCGTTAAAAGTGGCGGTGTAACTTCTACCACAGTTTTTAATATCAATAATGTTCTACATCAGGGAGCTGTTGGCTCCCCGATATTGTTTGCTATATTCACTACAGATCTCCTAAGGTCAATACCGCACCTAATCGCGTACGCCGATGACCCAGTGGCGTACAGATCAGGTCCTAAGGTAGAAGTTATTAATACTTTGTTGCAACGTGATATCGACAACACTTTGAAATATTGCAATGACTGCAAGCTGCTTATCAACTTTCAGAAATGTGAAACTATCCTTTTCCGTACCCCGTTGGCCAAGGCCTCAAGGGATACGCGCGTAAACTGGAAGAAGTTCGCCATAGTGGCGGGTCAGCCGCTAGCCGTGAAAACTGTAGTTAGATATCTTGGCATATGGTTGGATCATTTGTATTATGACAAACATACAGAGAAGGCTCTGACCAACGCTAGAAAAGCCTTTGTTGTGGCAAGTAAGCTGTTTTACAGCAGCCAACTTGATACCAGGGTGAAGGTAATCTGCTACATGGCCCTCATAAGGCCTGTCGTGGTGTATGGTTGTCCGTGAGTCCTTCCCAGATGGAAAATATGAGGTTGTTCGAGAGACGGTGTCTTACTATACTAACGAGGTCTTGTACAACAGGGCAAACGTGAAAAGGATAGACAATTTTATTTTTAAATTAATAAGAAGTCACATTGCGAGAAGTATGCATTCTACCAACAGCCTGATCTTCGGGGCTTATTACCCCAATTATATGTACCATGAAAAGGTGCGCCACAACGGTTTTGTTCCACCTGAAGCACGCGGTACGCCGAATAGTTGACAGGCGACTCCTCGAAGATCTCCTCCGGTTCAGTAGAGCGATCCCCGCTCGAGACAGGAGAGAGAGTGATAAGGAGTGGCACTTCTTTTGTTGGTTACACCAGAATCAGTCTCTGCCGTCGCCCGCCCCTGCCTGAAAAATTATAGTTTGTGTAGTGGATTAACGGCCCACTTACTTAGATTTAAGACAAAAAAAAATAAAAAAAAGGTGCACAAGGGCGTGTGTATTATATACGTTACGCATATATAGATATGGAGGGCATGGGTCTGTGCATCCAGGGCAAAGTTGTTGATTGCTCTCAACTTGGCGAGATGCCAGCAACGATCCCTGTAAATGCACAGGTCAAGTTGACATACAGCCTCCCCGCGGCGCCCTCTGGATAACCTCTACTGCAGCCGCTTAGAGGTGAGCCAATGTATGCAGCGACCCCTTGTCCGGGGGTTTAAACCAGGACCCGGTCCTCCAGGTTCGGGGGTTTCGCGTGGGGTTAACTTCCCCACCGTGTAAAACTCGCAATAGTTCAGAGACGGCAACAAGACTCGGATACGGATGACCCTACTGCTGATGACCATGGACAACGAAATAAGGACAATGATTTTCGGTTCTGCACGTGGAATGTGAGGTCACTGAACAGACCACGTGCAGCCGATGAACTTGCGGAGGCCCTAGAAGCCTATAAGGCTGACATCACCGCCATCCAAGAGGTACGATGGGATGGGCCGGGCAAAAAGAGGATGAAAAACTGCGACATATATTGCGGCGATTGCTACAAAGAGCGAAGGCAGCGCTTGTTTGGATGCGGTTTTGTTGTTCGAGGCAGACTTAGGCAAGAAGTCTTAAGCTTTAGATACATAAGCGAACGCCTCACAACAATCCGCATCAAGGCAACATTCGGCAACATCAGCCTAATTTGCGCCCACGCCCCAACGGAGGACAAAGACGATGATAGCAAGGATGACTTCTATGATCTCCTAGAAAGAACATACGATCAATGCCCCAGCTACGACACCAAGATCGTTCTAGGAGATTTTAATGCAAAGCTGGGCAAGGAAGAAATCTTTGCTAGAGTCGTCGGTAAACACAGCCTACACGACATCACGTCCGACAATGGACTCAGGCTGATGGACTTCGTGACGGGGCGAAACCTCACTGTAGCCAGCACGCGGTTCCCTCACCTCAACATTCACAAAGGGACCTGGCGGTCCCCTGATCAATCAACCGTCAACCAGATTGATCACATTGCGATCGACGTCAGACACTCCTCCTGTGTCCTCGATGTCCGAACGTTCCGAGGTGCCAACATCGACTCGGATCATTACCTTGTTGTAGCCAAGGTCAGAACTCGGATATCGATTGTACAACGGAGTAGAGCAAGACCAAAACAGTTTGACGTTGGAAAGCTACAATCGCAATCGACCGCTGGGAACTTCTCCGATCGAGTCTCCCTGAAGCTCTCAGAGAGTCCAACCCTGCCAGGCGAAACAATCGACGAACAGTGGAACCGTTGTCAAAACGCCATCAGAGAAGCTGCCTCTGATGTGCTGGGTTTTAAAATGCCACCTAGAAAAAACCCATGGTTTGACAACGAGTGTCGGCAGGCGCATTCAGCGAAGCTAGCAGCATATAAGGCGACGCTGGATAGAAGGACGAGAGCGGTTCGTGAGCTCTACGAACTTAAAAGAAGGGAAGAGCACCGGCTTCTCAAAAAGAAAAAGAAGGAGCATGAGAAGCGCGCGATCGAGGAAATGGAGAGGTGGTACGGCAGAAATAATGTCCGAAAGTTTTACCAGCGGGTGAAACAACTATCCAAAGGGTACAAACATCGGACAGAAGCCTGTCGGAACGAAGAGGGACAACTCGTAGTAGAGTCGCAGTCGATACTGAGAATCTGGAAGGATCACTTCTGCAGACGTTTAAACGGCGAAGAGGACACCAATACCGCTGTCAGGCAGAATGTTCCACTCCACGCAATGGACGACGACAGAAGAGAATTCCGTCCCCCCGATCTAGACGAAGTCAAGATAGCGATATCGAGACTGAAGTCGAACAAAGCTGCTGGAGCGGATGGATTGTCCGCGGAACTGTTTAAGGCAGCTGGAGATGATCTGGTTGGGCGCATGCACCAGCTCGTCTGTAGGATATGGTCGGAGGAAAGCATGCCCGACGAGTGGAATCTTAGTATCGTTTGCCCGATCCACAAGAAAGGAGACCCCTTTGACTGCGCCAACTATCGGGGGATAAGTCTCCTTAACATCACCTACAAAATCTTCTCTGCCGTTCTGTGTGAGCGCCTGAAACCATTCGTCAACAACCTGATAGGTCCTTATCAGTGCGGTTTCAGGCCTGGGAAGTCCACTATCGATCAAATTTTCACATTACGGCAGATCCTCGAAAAAACCCAAGAGATGCAGATCGACACCCACCACCTATTTGTCGACTTTAAGGCCGCATATGACAGACGAGCTATACAACGCCATGTCTAGTTTTGACATCCCTGCCAAACTCGTCAGATTGTGCAGGATGACGATGGAGAACTCTCGCTGCTCCATCAAGGTCGGTAACGAACTCACCGAGACCTTCAATGTCAAAAAAGGTTTTAGACAAGGCGACGCGCTGTCATGTGACTTCTTCAACATCGTGTTGGAGAAGATCGTGCGAAACTCACACGCCAACACTAGAGGCACGATCTTCCAGAAGTCCGTTCAACTGCTAGCATACGCGGACGATATTGACGTGATTGGCCGAACTCAGCGAGCCGTCAATGAAGCGTTTGCATGTATTGAGACGGAGGCGGCAAAAATGGGTTTAGCGGTGAATGAGGGCAAAACAAAGTATATGCTGTCATCAAGAAAGGACACACAACATCGACGACTCGGTCAGAACGTCACCATAGGCAGCTACAACTTCGAGGTAGTGAAGGACTTCGTCTACCTCGGCTCCCAAGTAAATAGTGCGAACAACATCAGTACTGAGATTAAACGCAGAATAACTCTTGCCAACCGCTGTTTCTTTGGGCTCAAGAGGCAATTGAGTAGTCGAGCCCTCTCTCGAAAGACCAAGCTCACCTTATATAAGACCTTGATCATCCCTGTCCTGCTGTATGGCGCGGAAGCTTGGACTATCTCAAGAGCGGATGAAGACGCACTTGGTCTCTTTGAGAGAAAAGTTCTGCGTTCAATCTTCGGTCCTGTTTGCGTTGAAGGTTCTTGGAGAAGGAGATTCAACCACGAACTGTACGGGCTGTACAGCGACATGAGTCTAGTCAGGCGTCTACGGATTCAACGCCTAAGATGGCTAGGCCATGTAGAGCGCATGGACAACACTGCTCCAGCCCGAAGAGTCTTCGACTCCGAGCCAGTGGGACAACGCAATAGAGGACGACCACGAACCCGGTGGCGCACTCAAGTGGAAAAAGACCTCAACCAACTTGGAGTGCGAAATTGGAGGCAGCTGGCTAAAGAACGTGCCAGCTGGAGAGGATTGTTGACCGAGGCCCAGGTTCACCCCGGACTGTAGCGCCACAAGAAGAAGCATATATAGATATAGAGTAAGTTAGGCTAATATTCTGTTAGGTTAATTCATTTTTGATAGGTTACTAAGGTTAAAGTTTAGTACCAATAAGTATGTCTAGAGCGCCAAGTTTTTCCATCGTTTTCTTGGCCGTAAGTCTAAAATTAATAAAGTTCGTCCTAAGGACTAAACAAAAAACAAAGGTGATAGTTTATACGCCGAAAGCCAAATATATAAGTTACATAGATTAGATTATTTTAGAGTATCCGCGAAGGGTCAGTTAGATAGAATTAAGAACATGAATTGTTAGATATTTAGACAGATTTTAATTCATTTTTGTCTAGTATAAGTCATTCCAGAAAAAAAAAAGTAAATAAAAATGAAAAAAAAAATCATCTCCAGCTGCTTTAAACAGTTCCGCGGACAATCCGTCCGCTCCAGCAGCTTTGTTCGACTTCAGTCTCCATATCGCTACCTTGACTTCGTCTAGATCGGGGGGACGGAATTCTCTTCTATCGTCGTCCATTGCGTGGAGTAAAACATTCTGCCTGACAGCGGTATTGGTGTCCTCTTCGCCGTTTAACAGTCTGCAGAAGTGATCCTTGCAGATTCTCAGTATCGACTGCGGCTCTACTACGAGTTGTCCCTCTTCGTTCCGACAGTCTTCTGTCCGATGTTTGTACCCTCTAGATAGTTGCTTCGCCCCCTGGCAAAACTTTCGGACATTATTTTTGCCGTACCACCTCTCCATTTCCTCGATCGCTCGCTTCTCATGCTCCTTCTTTTTTTTGAGAAGCCGGTGCTCTTCCCTTCTTTTAAGTTCGTAGAGCTCACTAACCGCTCTCGTCCTTCTATCCAGCGTCGCTTTATATGCTGCTAGCTTCGCTGAATACGCCTGCCGACACTCGTTGTTAAACCATGGGTTTCTTCTAGGTGGCATTTTAAGACCCAACACATCAGAGGCAGCTTCACTAATAGCGTTTTGACAACGATTCCACTGTTCGTCGATTGTTTCGCTGGCAGGATTGGACTCTCTGAGAGCTTCAGGGAGACTCGATCGAAGAAGTTCCCAGCGGTCGATTGCGATTGTAGCTTTCCAACGTCAAACTGTTTTGGTCTTGGTCTACTACGTTGTACAATCGATATCCGAGTTCTGACCTTGGCTACAACAAGGTAATGATCCGAGTCGATGTTGGCATCTTGGAACGTTCGGACATCGAGGATACTGGAGGAGTGTCTGACGACGATCGCAATGTGATCAATCTGGTTGACGGTTGATTGATCAGGGGACCGCCAGGTCCCTTTGTGAATGTTGCGGTGAGGGAACCGCGTACTGACTACAGTGAGGCTTCGCCCCGTCACGAAGTCCAACAGCCTGAGTACATTGTCGGACGTGTTGTCGTGTAGGCTGTGTTCCTTGCCCAGCTTTGCATTAAAATCTTGTTTCGTTGTCCATGGTCGTCAGCAGTGGGGTCATCCGCATCCGAGGCTTGTTGCCGTCTCTGTACTATTGCGTGTTTTACACGGTGGGGAAGTTAACCCCACTCAAAACCCCCGAACCTGGAGGACCGGGTCCCGGTTTAAACCCCCGGACAAGGGGTCGCATTTGTTCACCTCTAAGCGGCTGCAATAGAAGTTATCCAGAGGGCGCCGCGAGGAGGCTGTGTGTCAACTTGACCTGTGCATTTACAGGGATCGTTGCTGGCATTTCGCCAAGTTGAGAGCAATCAACAACTTTGCCCTGGAGGCACTGGCTCATGCCCTCCGGGCACTGTTGCTCACCCACACATAAAAACTCTTCAAAGGGAAGTTTTGCGTCAATTTGTTTATGAGCGGACGAATTTTGTGGATACGATTGTTCGGTGGAGACTCAAACTCTAAGAGTTTGATTAAAATAGATGCCTTAAGTCCTGTTAAATAAACAACAATTACCACGAAGTTTTCAATAACGACGACGAAACTCTAAGTGCAGCACAAAAGACGGACGAAAATATAAACGATGGAATCTTAATTTCAGAGAATTATTTAAATTAACTCAACACACACATAAGACTCGAAGAAAGGAATACTACTTCACCAATGTCTATAAGAAAATCTTTAAAAATAAGGAAAATCATTAGAAAGCCAATATTCGATGAAGAAACAATGATAGACATATTCAAAAAATATTTTTATAATAAATTAATTGCTGTTTTTTTCTACAAACGATGTATTTCGTTCTATTCAGTCTACCTTTTCAAAATATTATCAAGCATTCACGAAATTCTCACAGACGTTAGAGTGGATGATGATCAAGAAGACCTTATAAGAACATTCCATGAGAACTCTAACCACATGGGAATAAATGAAACCCTTTTCTTTTTAAAAAGACGAACTACTTTCGAAATGAGAACGAAAAAATTACTGTTTCTAACTATGAAAGGTGTAACATTCTTAAATAAATAGAAACCTCATTTTGAGAAACATGAAATTCCATAAATTTATAATTTTATAATAATATTTTTAAGAACTCTGTAAAACGCATGAAATTACATTATGACAACATTTTATTTTACAACCCGTAAAGCATGAGATCATTCATAGTGTTTGTTAGATTTTTCTATATTCAATATGTGTCCACACACTAACACTAATGTTTCCTTTTCAACTGTTGGATACTGAACTTTGGAGCATTACTAAGAAATAACAAGCCATGAAATTAACATAATCATATGAATAACACCTTGTGTACCATGAAGAATTGTGAGAGCGTATGACCATCACAAGTAACAAACCTTAGATATAGTTATAATTTATGAATTTATTAGTTTATACCAAACGTATTTATTGAAGTTAATGTGTGTGTGATCTCATTTTAATAAAATGATAATTTTATTACCTCAACACGTAGAAGAAATTTACAATTCAGTGTTAATGTTTTAAGTATCTTCAACGAATTAAATTTTCTTACAATGCACTTTTAGCGTCATTTTCGTGCATGGTTTACAAATTTGATCATACAAAAATCAATTTAAATCACATAAATTACTGCGCAAATACATTTTATAGAATTAAAATTCACTCTTCTCACACATCTGTTAAGAAGGTTAAACAAAAAACAGGACAATGATCTCAAGCTGACATCAGTCGTTAGAGCAGTTTTCTCTACCACAAATACATATGTTCATAAAAGACCAATATTATGTTGATTAGGTGCATTACCACCAGACTAGCTTATGAAAAATATTTTGCTGATTTTTATTTAAAATTGATCAATTATAGCCTTCTTTAGCAATAAAGCAACATACCATATTTTTAAGATACGAGCATTTAAAAAACTATTTTCGGAAAATATGTGGGTACGAATATTGTGTCATATAATATATATAATATATACATATATATTATATTTCTTCGTTTTAAGCTAAGCTTGAGTACAACGCTCACATCTGGTCTGGTGCCCCCAACCTTGCACTTGATAGAATCCAAAAGCGAGCGATAAAACTTATAGGAGACAACGATATAGCAAGGTTCATTAGACTGGCTCGAACATCGATGTACCGTGTCTTCTTTGTCTGTGTTTTATCGTTATTTCAACAAACGATGCTCAAGTGAGCTAGCCAACTGCATTCCTCCTTCGCAGATGAGTTTACCCTTAAGCCTGCTTTCGGACGCAAAGTTAGAGACAGCAAAATTCAGAGACTTGTCTTTTAGAACACGAATTGGAATGCTCTTCCCAACTCAATATTTCCCATAGACTATAATCCGCATATATTTAAGACCAATGTACATAGGTACCTCCTCTCCCTCCCTCCCTTTATACTTTATACTTCGGCCTGTGCTGTGTCTTGGCCGGACAATTAAGGGTATTAATAACCCCTTGAGCACTCGCAAATTATATAAAAAAAAGAAGAACACAAAAGCAATAAATACAAAAAAGTATTCATTCATATTCAAAAATATTAGCACAAATATAAACGAGTGATTAGAAAACGAGCACTTCCGTAATTCACAAATGATCGAGAGATTCAAAAATATTACATCTCACATGAATAATTAACAGAAGGTTATTGAAATTTTTTTTTGGACGCACAACTAACAAAACAAAAGAGAACACGATGCTCTTTTGGAAACTCAATATCTTAAACACCTTAACCTGAACATAGATCTTTAACAAACCATCTAGTAACTTCAATGCCCGATTTCACAGTACGACCTTATCTGCTTGTTTAACTAAGTGTATTATCGAACGGATGGTGGCCAGTGGCGTTGTGGGTATGTGCGTCGACCCCTACCTCACATCGTAGGTTCGATTCCAGCTCTGAGCGACGAAAATAATTTGCACGGCCCCACCTCTTTCGAGTCACTGACAATGCTCAAAGAGTATTTCCTGCCTAGAGAAAGCTTCTCAAACAAAGCCGTTCGGAGTCGGCATAAAACTGTAGGTCCCTTCCACTCATGTGAGAACAATAGCATGCCCAACACGAGTTGTTGGTGAGAAGCTAGGCCCTGGCCCTCTATGGGCTGTAGCGCCACCCATATTATTATTATATATTATTATTATTATCAAACTTAAGCTTCACTTTAAAAGATTTCGTTTTCAAAGTCAATATTTGAGGGTAGTTTAAGTAAGTCAAGGATTGAGTGTCATTGTGAACTATTTAATTTACAAACCAAGAGAAACATAAACAAAATACGGATTTTGATTGAAAACAAACATCACTGAAATGTCAAGAGGAAATGAGAACACACTAACACAACAAGCGAGTGTTCATGCATGTGAGGATATTGTTGAATTATTCGTGATTATTTGCGTGCTGAAGCACTGTCAGACAAAATAATAAGTTACGTGTGTGAGTTTTTTACATGTGTTTTGGGGTTAAAATAATTTAAGTACTCTAATGGCATATATTCACAAGATTGAAACCTAAGCCGTAGCCATTGGTGGCTGTAGTTAAACTACTATTTAAGTGGAATCCATTAATTAAGTTACACTGTGAACAAAAAATGTTATTGATACTGAGTTTAGCATCGGATCGACACTTAAGCTTGCACTGTGAAATCGGGCGCAAGCAAACTTAATATCATCCCTAAGGTTCATCTAACCTTTGATGAACTAACACTCATAATATCTAAACTTACAAAAAAAAATATAACAAAATATGTTCAGTTAAATCACCGATCACGCAACACAAAAACCAAACATGTCTAATTCATCGCAACATTAAAGCAGTGTACAGACGCAGCGAATATGGATAGATATATATATGAAAATGCATTCGCTCGCACTGGATCAAGCCATTGACCTATGCTGACCGTCCAACGACAGTGCCAGCTGTGGAAGAGACCCCATCAAAAATTACTAGGGCAAATAAGATGAGTTAATTGCGCAGGCTAATCGAAGACTTAGCTCTGAAGGGGAAGCAAATAGAAGCCTTAGACCACAACATTGGGGAATTGAATGACAACCGTACAGATATTGGGTACAATCACAGGGAATTTACGGCAATGGAGAAATTAGCACGAGAGAATCTTGTTGCATTATCAATAGGCTACAACCACAAGGCAACGAAATTGTGGAAGGTTCTGCATTAAATCAGCATCAGAGCATCCATCAAACTTCATTGAACTTCCCAAATGTTACGATACCAAAATTTGATGGAGAATACCTACAGTGGAGGCAATTTTTTCAAGTTCTGTGCCAGCCTCCGACCAGTGCACTTGCTTTGACGGTGCATTACGCGTGTGCGTTCAAAAAATAAAAGTAAACAAAGTGTAGCGGTCCATCCCATCAACAGCTACATCGCGAGTGCCCCGAAACAATATATAAAAAAATCATAACAAAAACAAAAACAAGTGTGCAGTGGAGTGAAGTGTGTCGGTGTCGAGTGCGTCCGGTCCGCTCCCTCTCGCCCCTTTCCAACACAAACCACTGCTGCGCATTCTTGGTCTTGGTTGAAGCGCTTGTTATTTCTAAAGCATTTGACAGAGTTTGGCATCAAGCTCTTTTGTCGAAAATGCGTGCTTATGGTGTTGATGAATCTCTGCTTCTATGGATTAGAAACTACCTTTCGAACCGTTCAATCCAAGTTGTTTTGGATGTGTTCAAGTCTGATATCCACAAAATAAATGCTCCAACACTCTTTCTCATTTCTATAAATTATCTTCTGTCTGCCACTTCTAATCCAATCCATTCCTTTGCTGATGACAGCACATCAGCTTTTCATATTCGTTCCAAAATTCACGACCCTGCCCTTCGGACGTAATATTGGAACGGCAGCGTATGTCAAGCACATTGAATTCTGATCTGGACAGCATAATTACCTGGGGTAAGAACAACAGTGTGTAATTCAATGCTTCCAAAACTCAATGCTGTCTGCTGTATCTATAGCGAACCCCTGATAATCATCCATTATCCATGAATGGCGACAAAACCGGAAAACTTTCCATCCTTGGCATGTGCATCAACACAACACTTAGTTAGAACGTTCATATATTCGAGGTCGCCAAAAATGCTGCGAAATGTTTAGGTTTCCTTAATCGATGCAAGAAATACTTCACCCCCTCTGATTTGGCTTAAGCTTGAGTATAACGCTCATATCTGGTCTGGTGCCCCAAGACCACCCTTCACCTACTAGATAGAATCCAAAGGCGAGCGATAAAACTTATAGGAGACAACGATATCGCGGGTTCATTAGACTCGCTTGAACATCGACTTACCGTGTCTTCTTTGTCCGTGTTTTATCGTTATTTGAACAAACGATGCTCAAGTGAGCTAGCCAACTGCATTCTTCCTCTCCTTGAACACGTCACGTCTCGCCAGGAGTGCACATCAGTTTACCCTTAAGCCTACTTTCGGACTCACAGTGAAATCTAGAGACTTGTTTTTTAGCCGCACCACACGAATAGGGAATGCTCTTCCCAGCTCAATATTCCACATAGATTACTATCCGCAGATGTTTAAGACCAATGTGCACAGGTACCTCTTCTCTCTCTCCCTCTATACCTTCGGCCCGTGCTGTGTCTTGACCCCGGAAAATTAAGGGTATTAATAACGCCTTGCGCACGCGCAAAATAACTATAAAACAGCATGGACCATGTTATAGATCTTGAACTAAAACAACATCACCCTACTTACGTCAACACTAGTACAAAAAATAACGGGACAACCAATTCAAACCCAGTCTCAACCCTTTGCATGGTCCATCAAGGCTCATCATGATACTACTCAAGAATGCCTGATGGCATTAAATAATATCGGTATTGAAAGCGTAATGTGGGACCCTCTCCTACTTCATTTACTAGTGCCCAAGCTAGATCAAAATACAAGAGTCCTATACGAACAATCGCTCAAGAAATCGAAGGAAGTACAAACGTTTCTTGAGAACCAATTTCAATCTTTAGAATCAATCGGACGAGGGAAGAGTTCCACTCTTGCTTGTGCATCATTGATGTCAAGTAACAACAACAATCGGAATAGCACGATTTGTGGAACGGGAATACACCCAGTATTTGCCTGCAACCACTTTATACAACTGCAGCCAATAGAACGTTCTCAGTTAGCGCAAAAACATAAACTTTGCCTTTATTGCTTCAGACCCGGCCATGGAGCAAACAATTACAGCAAACAAATGTTCTGGCATGAAACATACCGCCACAGCTCTCCAAATACATTAACATTTCACCACCGACAACATAGATGTTCACCTTGGTGCAGAATTCTACCATCAACTGCTCTCCATTAGACAGATTCGACAATTTACCTACATTACAAAATACGGTCCTCGGGTGGATTCTGGCTGGATAAGTAGGTGAAACAAGACAAACAAAATTAGCAAGTTGTCAAAATCAGAAGAGTTCACACATCTCTCACTTTGTACGAAACACCCAAAAGACCAATGACGGTCGTTTCATGGTCAAACTGTCATTCTATGGGAATCCACCAACCCTTGGCAGTACCAATGAAATAGCAATCAACAGATTTTTGGCTCTTGAGCGGCGGTTAGCAAAGAACAAAGGAATGAAAAATCAATATAGCCAATTTATGACGGAATGCCAAGATCTAGAACATATGACACAAATCGACTTTAATGACATGGTAACACCAAACTACGTCATTTCCCACCATTGTAATTTCAAAGAGGATAGTAGCACTACCAAACTTCGTGTATGTTTCGACGCTTCATCAAAAACATCAACTGGAATATCGTTGAGTTACATCATGTACACAGGACCATATTAAAAGGCGAATTAATTTCACTATTGCTTCGATTCCGTTTACCACGATACGTATTTTGCACAGATATACAAAAAATGTATCTTCAAATAATAATTCATCCAGATAACCGAAGATTTCAAATTATCGTATGGAGAAACAACGAAAGCGAGCCACTACGATATTATCAACTGAACACGGTAACGTATGGTACAAGATCAGCACCATATATAGCCACAAAATGCTAACAGCATTTAGTGATTTCTACGTTTATGACTGTCTAACTGAAGATAATCTAACTACTGTCATAGAAATGCAAAGGCAACTCATTCAAATACTACACACTACAGGGTTCAAACTTCGAAAATGGAGAGCTAATCATCCTCGCTGGCTACAAGGCATTTCTAAGAAAGATTAGGAAATGATATTGACTTTAGCATTGAGAGTAATGATGCAATTAAAACATTGGGGCTAACATGGTTGCCAAGGAATGACACATTTTGTGTTAAGACTAATATGGGCTCGAGAAGTAGAAGTACAAAATGGAGTGTAACCTCATACTTGCCAAATTAGTAGGTAAGTAAGTAAGTATTCATGTATTAATAATTCTTAACAAAATAGGGTTTTTTTATGTAATATGAATTTAAAAGCTATGGCTAAGCCGTCAGCCTGGTTAGCAGAATTTTAAATTTGTATTTGAAATCTTTACGTGCAAACTCAAGTTACAGTTCAAATGTATTCAGTCATCAACAGCGGTCTATATTTATAAATTGATCTTAAAAAACTGATAAGAATTTTCCAGTCACATTCGTTTAAAAGTTGTACGGTTTCGAGCATTGTTAATGTCTGTTTTCCAAAGAAGTTTATTCTTTGTGGTCTGAATATTGGGCATATAATATGAAAGCAGTCTTCGTTCGATTTCAGATTACAAAGTGTACAGAATTGGTTGAACTTTCCATTATAGGGGTTACCATTTAGTGAAAGAACTTCACATCTTGCTTTGAATATCAGAGATATTTCGTCATAACTAAATGAGTCATGAAAATAGTTTCTTTGGTTCAGATCATAATTTAGTTGACTGTATAGTATTCTGCTTTCTGACTCTCGAGCTTTTATTTTTAACGTATTTCGGGTGTTGTTTTCGTTCGTTTCTAAAATGCGGTATAGTTTATTTTTCAAAACACGTAGATTGTTCATGTCAATATGTAGGGTCTCGCCACAGTCGTTACTAATAGTTTGCCACCTTGCATACCACCAATCTGCGTTCCTTAACTCGTACAAGAGCATTTTCTTTGCTATTCGTGAATCATCATATCTGCAAATCTAAAGTATGAAGTCAGTCTGTGACTTGAGTGAGTCCGTTGACAATTTTGGTAGACCTGTTTCAAATGTATAGCGTAATTAGGTGAATTTAATAGGAGATTGAAGAGTTTTTTAATGAAGTTCCTTTGAAATGCTTCAATTTCTTCATACTCATCAGCCCCCCATGCTTGCGAGGCGTAACAGATTGTGGATTTAACGACAGAGTTATATATCTTATATTTTACAGATAGATTATTTTTTTGTTGAAGAACACATTTTTCCACGAAAGGTTGAGCAGACTTTGAGAGCTATTTGCTGTATCTCTAAGATGTTTACTGAAACTTAGAGTTGGATTCAGTTTGAATCCCAAATATTTCACCTCTTTAACGGTTTCAAGTGGTTGGCCATCGTATTTCCATTGCCTTTTTGTGTGTAAAAACCACCATTTTTGACTTTTGTGTATTGATTTTTAATCCCCATCTCTTACAGTAACATGACAGGCGGTTGGTCATCAGTTGCATATGTTCCGGAGATTCAGCAAGTACGACTAGGTCATCTGCATATAGCAACACATTGATTGTGGTATTAGCAATTCTAACTCCCCCTGGCAGAGCATCTGCTATGTCGTTTATATACAGAGAGAAAAGCAGCGCGCTGAGAAGGCATCCTTGTTTCACACCTATATTTGTTTCAAACCACTCTGAATAAGTAGTACCATCCCAAACCGCTGCACTGGTATGCGTGTATATTTCTTTGGTAGCATTTATAAATTTTGACGATATGCCTAGTTGTGATAGCTTATAGAAAAGGGCATTTCTATTGACAAGGTCAAAGACTGCTTTAAAGTCCACAAAAAAAGAGTACATTTTTTTGCCTCGAGCTTGATACGCTTTGACAATGGATGTTAGAGCGAATTTGTGATCTATAGTTGAATATCCTTTTCTAAAGCCAGCCTGTAGATCGGTTAGAATATTTGTATGTTCAACCCATCTTTCTGTGGTGGCCCGTGGCGTTGTGGGTATGTGCGTCGACTCAACCTCGACGTCGTAGGTTCGATTCCAGCTCTGAGCGACACAAATCATTTCCACGACCCCACCTCTTTCGAGTTACTGACAATGCTCAAAGAGTGTATCCTATCTAGAAAAAGCTTCTCAAATCATAAAACTGTAGGTCCCTTCCACTCGTGTGAGAACAATAGCATGCACAACACGAGTGGTTGCTGAAAAGCTAGGCCCTGGCCCTCTATGGGCTGTAGCGCCACCCATATTATTATTTACCCTTCTTTCTAGCCTTTTTACCAAAATACCGCAGAATATTTTGGCAATCGTATTCATAAAAGAAATTCCTCTGTTGTTTTCTGCCATGTCGATGGGTCCTTTTTTATGAATTGGAAAAATTACAGATTTTTTAGAAGAGGATTGAATTTCCGCTCCAGTAAAGATTTTGTTGTACAAAATTTGAAGACTGTTCCAGAACGTAGGTGTTGCATTTTTAAAAAATTCGTATGGAATTCTGTCTTCACCTGGTGCCTTCCCATTTTTAGCACTGAAGATCACATCCTTTATTTCATCAATAGATATGTCAGCGTCTAGTATTTCATCAACTGTTAGTGGCTCCGCGTAGGAGAATGTTAAATCCACAGCACTTGTCAAAAGAAACTTAAAGTGTGTAGCAAGGTCACCAGCAGATACGCCTGTTCCGATTTTATAGTTTGATCCGTTTATTTCTCTAGAGATCTTCCAAAAATCCTTTGAGTTTCGAGTTTGACCTAATGCTAATCTGGTTTATAAATTCAGTTTTCTTCTGGTGGCATAGGTTTTTGTAATAGGTATTAACTTCGATATACCAAGTGTATATGTTATGGTTTTGTGAGCATTGTAACAGTCGTAGGAGTGCAAATGATTTTGAGCGTGCTTTAGACAATCTTTATCAAACCACTTTTGCTTAAAAGCTGTGTTCAGACTAGTACTTTTAACATGTGTTGAATGCCGAATAAAGTCTGTAAGCTGTTTCGATAGTAGTCCTGTAGAGCTGGTATTCACGTCATTACATATGAGAAGAGTGTCTAAATTACATCAGTATGCAACTTTTTGTTCATTTTTCCAGCAGAGTCGAGGAAGTAAGTTCAGATTTATTTCTCTGGGTGAATATTCGCATGAGGTGTCCACAGTCGGCATGTGATCTGAAAAGATTTCGCACTCAACTCTATATCGTTTGATTCTTTTGATCCATTATTGTTTACAGCACAATAGTCGTTGACGGATTTACCGTTTCCACCAATAAATGGGTAGTGTCCTTCCTTATCTCCATCAGTACAGCCGTTCAGAATAATGCAGTCGTACATCTGAAGCAACTGAAGTGTGTCTTTACCATTCTTATTGCAAACCATGTCTTTGGAGTTTCTGACACAAAGAGATATAGCTGGGCTTGTAACAGTTTGTGCAGTTATGGTTTGTGCGTTTCCAACTCTTGCGTTCAAATCACCGATCAGTAGAATACTCTTGTCAGCTAGATGTTGCATTGTATTGTACAGCTTTTCAAATTCATCTGCCCATTTGTTGCAATTTATGTAATAAGAAACGATATACAGATTTTCATCTTTACTTGCCAAATTATTTGATCCAATAGCTCCAGTAGTCGTTACAGCAAAGATATTTGTTCAGGAATTATGAACATTGCAACTTTCATGGGATGAAGTATTACCGGCAGTGCTACATACAAGGTGGATAGCATTTCGGAATAGTCTCGGTAAGATCAACAATTTTCAATTTCCACGCCATATGTTCAACAATGGCGTGCCCGCAACCATTCAAATTCACACATTTTCCGACCCGTCTGAAAAGGCATATGGCACGGTGGTGTAGGGTTCGTGTGTTCTAAATCAAGAGTGGCGCCACTGAAGAAACAAACCTTGCCTCGATTGGAACTATGCGCTGCACTCCTTGGTGCTCAACTAACAGAACGAATCAAGAAGGATTTAAGCTTCGTAGACGTACCCACATACTTATGGACGGATTCTGAGATTGTGTTAGCCTGGATAAACTCTCCAGGACTCGAAGACATGTGGCCGGCAAAATACATCACGGAGTTGTTGGTACCGGAAATGATTTATAAGATTAACCATCGGAATTGATTCAAGACGCTTCATGCTGCGGTTTTACAAAAATACTAAATGCACAAAAATGCACTGACCACAATCGTGCGCGCAATGCAGACATTCGATTTCAACCAGGAAATCAATGACCTTCGAAAATGCAAGCAGTTAAAAAAAACGAGTGGGAGGCCGACTGGAAGCTGCAACACTTCCTTTTGATGCCAAACATCCAATGCTATTACAATATAACAACCCTTTGTTAAAGCTGTTGATGCAAGAAACACACGAAAAAAATAGCTTTTGTGGTCCTCAGACATTGTTAGCGCATCTTCGACAACGATTTTGGCCCATTAAAGGAAAGATAATGGTCAATAGTAAAACACTGCGTAAAGAGCAAAGGAGCCAGACCACAACTGCTGCAAAAAATCATGGGAAATTGACCTCCACAACGTATAACACCAGCACGAACTTTTATGAATACAGGGGTAAATTACTGTGGGCCAATCTGGATTCACCACAAAATTCGCGGCAAACGACCTCAGAAGGCATATGTAGCAATTTTTTGTTGCTTCACAACGAAGACTTCATATTGAACTCGTTAGGGATTTGACAACCGAAGCATTCTTTGGAGCACTACGACGATTCACTGGTCGGCGAGGACATTGCCAGCACTTATATTGCGACAATGCAAAACAATTTTAGGAGCATATAACGAACTAGCTGAGTTGGAAGCCGCTTCTTCTCCGAAAAGGCACGTACGACCATCGCAAGGGAATGCAGCGATAAGTCCATACAGTTTAAATTTATTCCTCCTAGAGCTCTCCACTTTGGAGGCCTCCTTGAGGCGGCCGTAAGATCGGCAAAGCCCCTACTATGGAAGAGTGTTTCTGCTGCGTCAGTAACATAACAAGAGTTAGAAACAGTATTAATTGGCATCGAAGCCATTTTTAACGCAAGACCACTAAACAAATGATGCCACCAATCTAACGGCACTGACACCTGGAAGCCTTCTCATCGGTGAACCCTTGACTGCACAAGTCGACGCCAACGCATTTCAATAAAACACACTCATTTGACAAGGTGGTACTTGGTTTCGCACGTCAAACATGAATTTTGGAGACGGTTGTCACAGAAATACTTAAACGAACTCCAATAGCGGCAAAAATGGAAATAATCCGCCAAGAATATCAATGTGGGAGATATGTTGCTCATAAAGGAAGAGCACCATATCTCCCAGCCATAAGAGTGGTTTATGTTCGAACAGCATCAGGGGCTTGGAATGGTCCAATTCACAGACTTGCACCATTACCAGTTGAAAATGAAACAAATACTGAGATCACATCCAGAAGTGACGTCCACCAGTCAGCACGTAACACTCAACTAGCAGATGCAGCAGTCACAATAATGACCAAAAGGCGAAGAACATCTAGTGCCGGAGGAATTGCGGCGTTGTTAACAATACTTCTGAGCCCGTAGGTTGCCTAGCCTAGCCAGACCGTAGGTTCCCTAGCCTAGCTTCTCAGCAACCACTCGTGTTGTACTTGCTATTGTTCTCAAACGAGTGGAAGGGACCTAGAGTTTTATGCCGACACCGAACGGCTAAGTTTGAGAAACTTTTTCTAGACAGGAAATACTCTTTGAGCATTGTCAGTGACTCGAAAGAGGTGGGGCAGTGAAAATTGTTTTTGTAGCTCAGAGTTGAAATCGAACCTACGACGTCGAGGTTGGAGTCGACGCATATACCCACAATGCCACAGGCCACCACTTCTCATTCTGCCAACAGTATTTAGCAAAAATACTGAAGTTACAAAATTTGAATCAAATGTTGGTATATATTTTGAATCTAATGGATCAATAAAAATCGCAACGAGCGAATGGAACTTCATTATCCATTACAACCTTAATCCATTAATATAAGAATAGAAAACTTTAACCAACGGAACGTTAACAATCACACATTTATGTGGAGAAATTCAAAAAAGGAGTTTTTGCATGAATACCTTAAGTCAAATTCAGCATATCAAAACATACTCGTACCAAATAAACGATTCAAAAGAGGAGCGCTCAACATTGTAGGAAACCTAGCTAATTCCTTATTTGGGGTTCTGGATACCCAATATGCTGAAAAAAGCGCGAGTACAATAGATCAAGTAAACACGAATGAAGATCACCTATTAAACATACTAAGAAATCAAACCTCAGTCATCGACTCAACAATAAACATTGTGAAGCAAGATCGGAGTGTAATACATAGTAGATTCGAGCAGATCAACGGAAAGCAGGCTGAGATAAGATCCAGGATTCGTGACAATGGAGAAAGGAGCCCAAAATATCGCAAATCGTTTTATCCCATTCATCCCAATTGATCATAATGATACCTAATGTAAACAGAATACAGTCAGCTCTTATTTGTGTTCTTAATTACGGATTCTTCTTCTTTTTTGTGTGGCGCTACAGTCCGGGGTGGACCTGGGCCTCAACCAACATGCCTCTCCAACTAGCGCGATCCCTGGCTAGCTGTCTCCAGTTTCGCACACCAAGTTGGTTGAGGTCCTTCTCCACTTGGGTGCGCCACCTTAAACGCTGGCGTCCTCTGTTGCGTTGCCCGACAGGTTCGGATTCGAAGATTCTTCGGGCCGGAGCTGTGGTGTCCATACGCTCTACATGACCTAGCCACCGTAGGCGTTGGATCCGTAGACGTCTAACTAGGCTCATGTCGCTGTACAGCCCGTACAGTTCGTGATTGAGTCTTCTCCTCCAAAACCCGTCAACACAAACAGGACCAAAGATCGTGCGTAGAACTTTTCTCTCAAAGAGACCAAGGACTTCTTCATTTGCTTTCGAGATTGTCCATGCCTCCGCGCCGTATAGCAGGACTGGGATGATCAGTGTCTTATGTAGAGTAAACTTGGTTCTTCGAGAGAAGGCTCTATTACTCAATTGCCTCTTGAGCTCGAAGAAACAGCGGTTGGCAAGAGTTATCCTACGCTTGATCTCGGTACTGATGTTATTTGTACAATTTACTCCGGAGCCGAGGTAAGTGAAGTCCTTGACTACCTCAAAGTTATAGCTGTCCAAGACGTCGATGTTATATGTCCTTTTTTGAGGGCAGCATATACTTCGTTTTGCCCTCATTAACCGCCAGACCCATTTTAGCCGCTTCCGTCTCAATGTTAGCAAAAGCCTCACCGAAGGCTCGCTGAGTTCTGCCAATCACGTCAATGTCATCGGCGTATGCTAACAATTGCACGGACTTCTGGAAGATCGTGCCTCTAGTGTTGGCGTGTGAGTTTCGCACGATCTTCTCCAGGACGATGCTAAAGAAACCGACCTTGATGGAGCAGCGAGAGTTCTCCATCGTCATCCTGCACAGCCTGACGAGTTTGGCAGGAATGTCAAAACTAGACATGGCGTTGTATAGCTCGTCTCTATGCACGCTGTCATATGCGGCCTTGAAATCGACGAACAGATGGTGAGTGTCGATTTGCATTTCTTGGGTCTTTTCCAGGATCTGCCGCAGTGTGAAGATTTGGTCTGTTGTGGACCTTCTTGGCCTGAAGCCACACTGATATGGACCTATCAGAATATTAATGAACGGCTTCAGGCGGGTACACAAAACGGCAGAGAAGATCTTATACGCGATGTTAAGAAGACTGATCCCTCGATAGTTGGCGCAGTTGAAGGGGTCTCCTTTCTTGTGGATCGGGCAAACGATGCTGAGATTCCACTCGGCGGGCATGCTTTCCTCAGACCATATCTTGCAGATGGGCTGATGCATGCGCCCTACCAGATCATCTCCAGCTGCCTTAAATATTTAAACGGGCAAACCGTCCGCTCCAGCAGCTTTGTTAGACATCAGTCTTGATATTGCTACCTTGACTTGGTCTAAGTCTGGGGGACGGTATTCGCGTCTGTCATCGTCCAGATTGAGTGGAACATTCTGCCTGACAGCGGTATTTTGGTCCTCATCGCCGTTTAACAGTCTGCAGAAATGATCTTTCCAGATTCTCAGTATCGACTGCGACTCTACTAGCAGATGTCCATTTCCATCCCGACAGGCTTCTGTCCGAGTTTTATATCCATTGGATAATTGTTTTACCCTTTGATAAAACTTTCGGACGTCATTCCTGCCATAACACCTCTCCATCTCCTCGACCGCGCGCTTCTCATGCTGTTTCATTTTTCTTCTGAGATGCCGGTGCTCTCAATTCTCTTCTGTTCGTAGAGCTCACGAACAGCCCTCGTTGTTCGATGCAGCGTTGCCTTGTAGGCCTCCTGTTTGGCTGCATGTGCCTGCCTGCACTCGTCGTCAAACCATGGGTTCCTTCTAGGTGGTCGTAAAACCCAGCACATCAGTGGCAGCTTCTTTGATTGCTTCTTGACAACGACTCCATTCTTCTTCGATGGTTTGTGCAGGCGGCGTCGAACTTACAGAGAGTTTCTGGGAGACTCAGTCGGCAAAGATCCTGGCAGTCCGCTGCGATTGTAGCTTTGCGACGTCAAACCGTGGTGTTCGTTCTCGACTCCGTTGTTCTTGTGATATCATGATTCTTACCTTGGCTACAACAAGGAAATGGTCCGAGTCAACATTGGCTCCTCGGAACGTTCGGACATCAAGAATGCTGGAGGAATGTATGACGTCGATCGCAACGTGATCAATCTGGTTGACGGTTGATTGATCTGGGGACCGCCATGTCCCTTTATGGATGTTGAGGTGTGGGAACCGCGTGCTAGCAACAGAGAGGTTACGTCCCATGACAAAGTCCACCAGCCTTAGTCCGTTACTAGACGTGGTGTCGTGTAGGCTGTGTTTCCCTATGACTTTAGCAACGATTTCTTATTTACCCAGCTTAGCGTTGAAATCTCCTAGAACGATCTTGGTGTCAAAGCTGGGGCATTGATCGTATGTTCTTTCTAGGAGATCATAGAAGTCATCTTTGCTACTATCATCTTTGTCTTCTGTCGGGGTGTGGGCACCTATTAAACATACTAAGAAATCAAACCTTAGTCATCGACTCAACAATAAACATTGTGCAGGAAGATCGGAGTGTAATAAATAGAAGATTCGAGCAGATCAACAGAAAGCAGGCTGAGATAAGATCAAGGATTCGTGACAATGGAGAAGAAGATTATCAGCCCAAAATATCGCAAATCGTTTTATCCCTTTCATCCCAATTGATGATAATGATACCTAATGTAAACAGAATACAGTCAGCTCTTATTTGTGTTCTTAATTACCGATACCCATCATAAAATAAACTCATTATTATTACCAACAGAGCAGCTGAAGAAGGAGCTCACAACCATCAAGGAGCATATACAACATTCCTTGAGTTGCCAGCAGAGGAAACTATACAAGCTAATGACAGTAAAGGGAGGAGTGACAGGTAATCGAGTAGCATTCTGGATCACACTTCCTCTGGTAAATCAAGGGTGGTACGATTTATTCCGACTCACGCCCGTACCTCATATCATAAACAACACAATGTTGACTATTACTCCTCGTTTTAAACACTCATCGTGATCAATATTTTCCGATACAATCAACCACTTTAGAAGGATCAACCACTTTAGAAGGATGCATCACTTTGGCAAACGAGCAATATTTATGCCTCAATATCCAAGCAAAATATAGCGAGGCAGCGGAGATATGTTCCTGAAATGGGACTTTTTAACAATGAAACGAAAGCTACCTGCAGCTTGAATAGATCTGACGACATTCAACTCCAAAATCTAACGGACTTACAGAATCTAATATAAGAACAAGAAGTCCTCGATCTACGACACAAATTGGAAACTAGCAAGGAGAATGTTCCGTTGAATCACCGATGACGCAACACAAAAACCAAGCAAGTCTAATTTATCGCAACATTAAACCAGTGTACTGACGCTGCGAATAGGGATGTATATATATATATGAAAATGCATTCGCTTTTACTTGGTCAAGCATTACCCGCAGTAATTTAGGCTAAGACACAATTGTAATTCGCAGTGTAAACTAGTTTTAAGCACAAAAGGGGAAAACAAATCGTGAATTTTTTCTTTCCGAACGCCTTTTAATCACTTAATTCTTTTACAGCAATTGCTCCAAGTTCAAGTGCTTGGTGCATCATCCTTAACTCACTCCAAGTTTTTATGCTTGGTGTAATCATATTCAATCCGCTCCAAGTTTATGTGCTTGGTGAATCCATTCTGGAAAGCGCTTCTGAACAAATTGTACAAATTAACGCATTAGAGCAAATCTGTGAATTTTTAGGAGTTCATTCTCAAACAAGTCGGTCGTACTCGCTCTCACATTTTGCTTAAACTTGTTTCCATCGTACTAAAAATCAAGATAGCTAAGCGCGGCTTTAACACGTTCGAGGATTCGTTGTCCTCAACGAATAAATATAGGAGAACAAATACTCCTACAATGTCGCGTAGTGAAAATCGTTTCAACATTTTGAATTCCCATCCTGACACGGACAATGAATACGAAATGTCTTCGAGTGTTAATCAGTTGCCATCAAAAAAAATTGTAGTTCCTCCCATCAAAATTCTACACAAAACTAGTGAATTTGTGCATCAATTGTTGAAGGAATTAAAAGTTAACGATTACTCCATCCGGAAAATTTCACTAGGAATTAAACTATTCTGTGAATCAATCGACTCATTCCATACCGCGTGCAATGGACTATAATCTAAAAAGTGTCAATTCTTCTCTCATGACCTTAAAAGTGAAAAGTCATTCAAAGTGGTTCTTTTCGGCTTAGATGAGATTCCCGTAATCTCTCTTAAAAACGAACTGATTTCTCTTGGTTTGAAATGCAAAGACGTCAAAATGGTGATGAAAGAAAGATAACCAAACATTTGTGGACTATTTCTATGTTGTTTATTTCGATAATGGATCTGTTCGACTACATGATCTTAAAAAAAATGTGAAAGCAATTTTTCGTACACAAGTAAGGTGGGAGTTTCAGCGCCGCCCAAAAAACAAATTAACTCAGTGCCACAATTGCCAAATGTTTGGCCACGGAGAAAAACATTGCAATGTGAAAACATGTTGTAGTAATTGCTCCGGTAACCACCAAACGAACACTTGTACATCCACTGCCATCTCAAAATGTGCAAACTGTGGCGGTAATCACAAATCAACTGACACTGTTTGCGAAAGTCGAGCGAAATATTTACAAATTCGAGGAAAACTGTCAGCAAAAACATTAGTCCCTCGTGTCTCCACTCGCACTCCCACGCAACAAACTCTACCCACGAAGAACTTCAACATCATCAGACAGAACGACTTTCGATCGCTCCCGAAGACACGCCATCATCAACTGTCGTCACAGCATCAAAAAGCTCCACAACGTGAAGTGCAATCCAGCCAAATTGTCATCCCCCAAAGCTCTTCATCTGCGGAAAGCTCCTTGTTCTCCCAAGAGGAACTTTCGTCTCTTAAAATGGAAATGATCGCTAAACTTGGAGAATGCAAATCTAAATTTGAGCAATTTAATGTAATCGCACAGCTTGCATGTAAATATTTATATTCCAATGTCAAGTAATGCACTAACTAACATTAAGCTTTTATGTTGGAATGCAAGAGGCATTCGCAACAAATATATTGAATTTTTCAACTTTGTCTCTAATCTTAATGTTGATGTATGTTTGTTAAGCGAAACTAGGCTCAGTAACAAAGTAAAGTTCTCATGTTGCGGGTACAACTATGTGTGTTATAGACTTGATCGTACTTACAATACCGGTGGTGGAGTTGCCATTTTAGTTAAAAAAGGTATTGTTCACTCCTTACTCCCTAGGGTAAATACAACAGTCATTGAGAATATAGGCATTGAAATTTCACTAGAAAACAACTTTAAATTAAAAGTTTTCTCTGTGTACTTTCCTGGAGGTTCATCTGACGCTTACAAAGCCATATGTTTGAAAAATGACTTAAGACGTTTGATCAGCAACGACCACTTCGTCATTGGCGGTGATTTAAACTGTAGACATCGCAATTGGGGCTGTCTGAGAGCTAACTCATGGGGCAATGTCTTAGAAAATCTACTAGCGTCACATAACCTTACAATTGTGTACCCATCTAGTCCCACGTATATTCCATCTGCAGAAAGATTCACTCCTTCTGGCATTGATTTCTTTCTCACTAACATTCCTAGCATCCTCAGTCCACCTGTCGTCATTCATGCTTTAAGTTCCGACCATCTTCCAGTCACCTGTGATATTCTCTCTAGTCCCAAAACTCTTAATGTGCAATACCTAGATTTCAATAAAGCAAATTGGGATGCATTCCGACATCGCCTCTCTTTTGCTCTTAACAGCTGTCCTATAAACTCGGAATCGTCAATCAGTCGTAGTAATATCGACGATTCAATCAACATTTTGGAGGACAAAATCAAGGATTGCATTCTAGTTTCAGTTCCAATGAAATCTCAGTGTCAAAGATCGACCATTCTTCCGCGATCTATTTTAAGTTTAATTAAAATCAGAAATCATTATAGAAGGAAATGGCAGATACATCGATTGGCTGATGATTTCAGACAAATGAAGGTTCTAACACGATTAATTACATCAAAAATTACAGAGTTCAGAAACAGCAGCTGGAATAGAAAATTCAGCTTACTCGATACCAGTTCCAAACCCTTCTGGAATATCAATAAAATAATCAGAAAAAAACACAACCCAATCTCTAGTCTAGTAGAAAATGGTTCTCTGATTATTGACAGTTCGGGCAAATCCGAACTTCTTGCTGAAGTATTTCTAAAGAATCACTTAGTAACTCAAGATATTGTTTCTCGGAGGGAATCTGTGGTTGAAAGTGAGATCGCTTCTTTTAACGGACTCCGTTTAACAACCTCTCCCGAAGAGCTTGTTAGCGTGGATGACATTGAGTTTATCATCTCCAATTTGAAGCTCAAAAAATCTCCTGGTTTTGATGGCATTAATAACTTAACCATTAAAAATCTTCCTTTGTGTGCAATAAAATATCTCCAATCCATATATAATGCTTGTTTTAAATTAAGTTACTTTCCCATAAATTGGAAGAAAGCTAAAGTAATTCCTTTGCTCAAGACCGGAAAGGACCCCCGGAATCCAAACAGCTACATGCCCATTAGCCTGCTCAACGGATGCAGCAAAATATTAGAAAAACTTATAAAACTTAAGCTAGACGTTTTTCTGAAAAATAGTAGCATTCTGCCTCAAACGCAATTTGGTTTCCGTGAAAGTCATAGTACTTCTCATCAGGTATTAAGAATTTGCAGGCAAATAAAACGAAGCTTAAGGGAAAAAAAATCGACTGGTCTTGTATTGCCAGACTTAGAAAAAGCTTTTGACTCTGTTTGGCATGACGGTCTAATCTCTAAACTCATCAATTTTGGTTGTCCCGTGTACCTTACAAAAATTATCCAAAATTTTCTAAGTGATAGAACGTTTTCAGTTTCCTTAGTCGGTTCAGTCTCTTCCTCTAAAGTTGTACCTGCTTGTGTTCCTCAAGGCTCTGTCCTGGCACCAACACTATTTAATATATTCACAGCTCACTTCCCTTCTATACCGAACTGCCACATAGCTCTGTATGCCGATGACTCGGCTTTGTATGCATCTCATACAAATGGAACAGTCATTGCAAATAATTTGCAAAATGGCCTCAACATAATATTTGAATATTTTAAACACTGGAAGGTAAAAATTAATGCGGACAAATGTCAATCGATCTTTTTTACAAGAAAAAGATCACTTTGCCATTTTCCTCAAAATACCTTACAAATGAATAACCTTGACATACCATGGGCTAGTTCTGTCAAGTACCTCGGGGTTTACTTGGATCCGAAACTAACCTTTGGTATACATATTAAAAATACCCTCAATAAGTTAAACATCGCCACTAAAATACTCTATCCATTGATCAACCGGAAGTCGATGTTGAGCCATAAAAACAAAATGATTATGTTTAAGGTGATTTGTCAATCATTGATTACTTATGGATCTCCTGTATGGGGTAATTGTGCGAAAACACACATCAAAAAACTACAAATAGCTCAGAACAAAATTCTCAAAATGATGTTGAATTTACCCTGGGACTTTTCAACAGCGATTTTGCACGAAAAAGCTGGAGTTATTCAAGTCGCCCGAAGAATCGAAATCCTCAATGAGAAGTTTTTCTCAAAATGTCTATTAGTCGAAAATACACTAGTTACTGAGCTTACACCACTCTAAATTATTTATTTGTTTATCTATCTACTTATTTATTTATTTATTTATTTATTTACTTATTTATGTACTGACCTATTTATTTATTTATTTATTTATATACTAACTTATTTATTTATTTATTTATTTATTTGTGCACTGACTTATTTATTTATTTACTAACTTATTTATTTATCAATTTATTCATTTATCTATATATTTAATTGTATATATATTTACCTATTTATCTATTTATTTATTACTTATTTTCTATTCATGTACTCATTTAATCATTACTTGGTTTTGTTGTATGTCCGTTTACAAATATCTGCATATGTTTTTATCATTTAACTCACAAAATGTAAATCTATATATATAATTAAATGAAGGTTTTTTTTCATAGTTTTCCTTCAAATCCCATTTAGACAAACGAATGCAATTATCTAAAATATACATTTTTCTGTAGTAAGATAAAACTGTACTATCATACCTCTGTGCAGGCTGTGTAAAAAAAAAGCAATATGTATATTCATCTATGAAACAATAAATGTCTATCTATTTATCTAAAATACAAGAGTCCTGTACGAACAATCGCTCAAGAAGTCGAAGAAAGTACAAACGTTTCTTGAGAACCAATTTCAATCTCTAGAATCAATCGGACGAGGGAAGAGGTCCACTCTTGCTTATACATCATTGATGTCAAGTAACAACAACAATCGGAATTGCACGATTTGTGGAACGGGAATACACCCAGTATTTGCCTGCAACCACTTTATACAACTGCAGCCAATAGAACGTTCTCAGTTAGTCCAAAAACATAAACTTTGCCTTAATTGTTTCAGACCAGGCCATGGAGTAAACAATTGCTATTCAAGAAATTGTCTACGGAGTGGACAAAGGCACAACACAATGCTACAACTTGAAAGTAACAATAGAACGTTCTCAGTTAGTCCAAAAACATAAACTTTGCCTTAATTGTTTCAGACCAGGCCATGGAGTAAACAATTGCTATTCAAGAAATTGTCTACGGAGTGGACAAAGGCACAACACAATGCTACAACTTGAAAGTAACACTAAGAGTCCCTTCAACAACTCATGCAAATGTGGCAACGGCAGCAAGTGGCAGCAATCATCACAATACAGCAAAACAATCAGTTACACTAGCAGCATCCAAGAGTTCAAAAGGAAATCATCGTACTTCTGTTCCGACGTCGTAGAACTGGTTGCCACCAACGGACGGAAAACGAAATGCACAGGTGAAACACCAAAAAGACCAATTACGGTCGTTTCATGGTCAAACTTTCATTCTATGGGAATCTATCAACCCTTGGCAGTACCAATGAAATAGCAATCAACAGATTTTTGGCTCTTGCGCGGCGGTTAGCAAAGAACAAAGAAATGAAAAATCAATATAGCCAATTTATGACGGAATACCAAGATCTAGGTCATATGACACAAATCGACTTTAATGACATGGTAACACCAAGCTACGTCATTTCCCACCATTGTAATTTCAAAGAGGATAGTAGCACTACAAAACTTCGTGTAGGCTTTGACGCTTCAACTGGAATATCCTTGAATGACATCATGTACACAGGACCATAGTAAAAGGCGAATTATTTTCACTATTGCTTCGATTCCGTTTACCACGATACGTATTTTGCACAGTTATACAAAAAATGTATCTTCAAATAATAATTCATCCAGATAACCGAAGATTTCAAATAATCGTATGGAGAAACAACGAAAGCGAGCCACTACGATATTTTCAACTGAACACGGTAACGTATGGTACAAGATCAGCACCATATATAGCCACAAAATGCTAACAGCATTTAGTGATTTCTACGTTTATGACTGTCTAACTGAAGATAATCTAACTACTGTCATAGAAATGCAAAGGCAACTCATTCAAATACTACACACTACAGGGTTCAAACTTTGAAAATGGAGCGCTAATCATCCTCGCTTGCTACAAGGGCTAACATGGCTGCCAAGGAATGACACATTTTGTGTTAAAACTAATATGGGCTCGAGAAGTAGAATTACAAAATGGAGTGTAACCTCATACTTGCCAAATTAGTAGGTAAGTAAGTAAGTATTCATGTATTAATAATTCTTAACAAAATAGGGTTTTTTTATGTAATATGAATTTAAAAGCTATGGCTAAGCCGTCAGCCTGGTTAGCAGAATTTTAAATTTGTATTTGAAATCTTTACGTGCAAACTCAAGTTACAGTTCAAATGTATTCAGTCATTAACAGCATTCTATATTTATAAATTGATCTTAAAAAACTGATAAGAATTTTCCAGTCACATTCGTTTAAAAGTTGTACGGTTTCGAGCATTGTTAATGTCTGTTTGCCAAAGAAGTTTATCCTTTGTGGTCTGAATATTGGGCATATACTTATAATATGAAAGCAGTCTTCATTCGATTTCAGATTACAAAGTGTACAGAATTGGTTGAACTTTCCATTATAGGGGTTACCATTTAGTGAAAGAACTTCACATCTTGCTTTGAATATCAGAGATATTTCGTCATAACTAAATGAGTCATGAAAATAGTTTCTTTGGTTCAGATCATAATTTAGTTCACTGTATAGTAATCTGCTTTCTGACTCTCGAGCTTTTATTTTTAACGTATTTCGGGTGTTGTTTTCGTTCGTTTCTATAATGCCGTATAGTTTATTATTCAAAACACGTAGATTGTTCATGTCAATATGTAGGGTCCCGCCACAGTCGTTACTAATAGTTTGCCACCTTGCATACCACCAATCTGCGTTCCTTAACTCGTACAAGAGCATTTTCTTTGCTATTCGTGAATCGTCATATCTGCAAATCTAAAGTATGAAGTCAGCCTGTGACTTGAGTGAGTCCGTTGACAATTTTGGTAGACCTGTTTCAAATGTATAGCGTAATTAGGTGAATTTAATAGGAGATTGAAGAGTTTTTTAATGAAGTTCCTTTGAAATGCTTCAATTTCTTCATACTCATCAGCCCCCCACGCTTGCGAGGTGTAACAGATTGTGTATTTAACGACAGAGTTATATATCTTATATTTTACAGATAGATTATTTTTTTGTTGAAGAACACATTTTTCCACGAAAGGTTGAGCAGACTTTGAGAGCTATTTGCTTTATCTCTAAGATGTTTACTGAAACTTAGAGTTGGATTCAGTTTGAATCCCAAATATTTCACCTCTTTAACGGTTTCAAGTGGTTGGCCATCGTATTTCCATTGCCTTTTTATGTGGATTCTTGGACATCGCGTAAAAACCATTATTTTTGACTTTTGTGTATTGATTTTTAATCCCCATCTCTTACAGTAACATGACAGGCGGTTGGTCATCAGTTGCATATGTTCCGGAGATTCAGCAAGTACGACTAGGTCATCTGCATATAGCAACACATTGATTGTGGTATTAGCAATTCTAACTCCCCCTGGCAGAGCATCTACTATGTCGTTTATATACAGAGAGAAAAGCAGCGCGCTGAGAAGGCATCCTTGTTTCACACCTGTATTTGTTTCAAACCACTCTGAATAAGTAGTACCATCCCAAACCGCTCCACTGGTATGCGTGTATATTTCTTTGGTAGCATTTATAAATTTTGACGATATGCCTAGTTGTGATAGCTTATAGAAAAGGGCATTTCTATTGACAAGGTCAAAGACGGCCTTAAAGTCCACAAAAATAGAGTACATTTTTTTGCCTCGAGCTTGATACGCTTTGACAATGGATGTTAGAGGGAATATGTGATCTATAGTTGAATATCCTTTTCTAAAGCCAGCCTATAGATCGGTTAGAATATTTTTCTGTTCAACCCATCTTTCTGTGGTGGCCCGTGGCGTTGTGGGTATGTGCGTCGACTCAACCTCGACGTCGTAGGTTCGATTCCAGCTCTGAGCGACACAAATCATTTCCACGACCCCACCTCTTTCGAGTTACTGACAATGCTCAATGAGTTTATCCTATCTAGAAAAAGCTTCTCAAATCATAAAACTGTAGGTCCCTTCCACTCGTGTGAGAACAATAGCACGCACAACACGAGTGGTTGCTGAAAAGCTAGGCCCTGGCCCTCTATGGGCTGTAGCGCCACCCATATTATTGTTTACCCTTCTTTCTAGCCTTTTTACCAAAATACCGCAGAATATTTTGGCAATCGTTTTTCATAAAAGAAATTCCTCTGTTGTTTTCTGCCATGTCGATGGGTCCTTTTTTATGAATTGGAAAAATTACAGATTTTTTAAAAGAGGATGGAATTTCCGCTCCAGTAAAGATCTTGTTGTACAAAATTTGAAGACTGTTCCAGAACGTAGGTGTTGCATTTTTAAAAAATTCGTATGGAATTCCGTCTTCACCTGGTGCCTTCCCATTTTTAGCACTGAAGATCACATCCTTTATTTCATCAATAGATATGTCAGCGTCTAGTATTTCATCAACTGTTAACGGCTCAGCGTAGGAGAATGTTAAATCCACAGCACTTGTCAAAAGAAACTTAAAGTGTGTAGCAAGGTCACCAGCAGATACGCCTGTTCCGATTTTATAGTTTGATCCGTTTATTTCTCTAGAGATCTTCCAAAAATCCTTTGAGTTTCGAGTTTGACCTAATGCTAATCTGGTTTATAAATTTAGTTTTCTTCTGGTGGCATAGGTTTTTGTAATAGGTATTTACTTCGATATACCAATTGTATATGTTATGGTTTTGTGAGCATTACAACACTCGTAGGAGTGCAAATGATTTTGAGCGTGCTTTAGACAATCTTTATCAAACCACTTTTGCTTAAAAGCTGTGTTCAGACTAGTACTTTTAACATGTGTTGAATGCCGAATAAAGTCTGTAAGCTGTTTCGATAGTAGTCCTGTAGAGCTGGTATTCACGTCATTACATATGAGAAGAGTGTCTAAATTACATCAGTATGCAACTTTTTGTTCATTTTTCCAGCAGAGTCGAGGAAGTAAGTTCAGACTTATTTCTCTGGGTGAATATTCGCATGAGGCTTCCACCACAGTCGGCATGTGATCTGAAAAGGATTCGCACTCAACTTTATATCGTTTGATTCTTTTGATCCATTATTGTTTACAGCACAATAGTCGTTGACGGATTTACCGTTTCCTTATCTCCATCAGTACAGCCGTTCAGAATAATGCAGTCGTACATCTGAAGCAACTGAAGTGTGTCTTTACCATTCTTATTGCAAACCATGTCTTTGGAGTTTCTGACACAAAGAGATATAGCTGGGCTTGTAACAGTTTGTGCAGTTATGGTTTGTGCGTTTCCAACTCTTGCGTTCAAATCACCGATCAGTAGGATACTCTTGTCAGCTAGATGTTGCATTGTATTGTACAGCGTTTCAAATTCATCTGCCCATTTGTTGCAATTTATGTAATAAGAAACGATATACAGATTTTCATCTTTACTTGCCAAATTATTTGATCCAATAGCTCCAGTAGTCGTTACAGCAAAGATATTTGTTCAGGAATTATGGACATTGCAACTTTCATGGGATGAAGTATTACCGGCAGTGCTACATACAAGGTGGATAGCATTTCGGAATAGTCTCGGTAAGATCAACAATTTTCAATTTCCACGCCATATGTTCAACAATGGCGTGCCCGCAACCATTCAAATTCACACATTTTCCGACGCGTCTGAAAAGGCATATGGCACGGTGGTGTAGGGTTCGTGTGTTCTAAATCAAGAGTGGCGCCACTGAAGAAACAAACCTTGCCTCGATTGGAACTATGCGTTGCACTCCGTGGTGCACAACTAACAGAACGAATCAAGAAGGATTTAAGCTTCGTAGACGCACCCACATACTTATGGACAGATTCTGAGATTGTGTTAGCCTGGATAAACTCTCCAGGACTCGAAGACATGTGGCCGGCAAAATACATCACGGAGCTGCCGATACCGGAAATGATTTATAAGATTAACCATCGGAATTGATTCAAGACGCTTCATGCTGCGGTTTTACAAAAATACTAAATGCACAAAAAGTAAGCGATCAAATTACATACTACTCACTACTAAGGAACTTTAGAACTCACTGACCACAATCGTGCGCGCAATGCAGACATTCGATTTCAACCAGGAAATCAATGACCTTCGAAAATGCAAGCAGTTAAAAAAAAACGAGTGGGAGGCCGACTGGAAGCTGCAACACTTCCTTTTGATGCCAAACATCCAATGCTACAATATAACAACCCTTTGTTAAAGCTGTTGATGCAAGAAACACACGAAAAAATAGCTATTGTGGTCCTCAGACATTGTTAGCGCATCTTCGACAACGATTTTGGCCCATTAAGGGAAAGATAATGGGCATGGGCTTATGTACACAGGGCAAAGTTGCTGACTGCACCCAACCTGGTAGGATGCCAGCGCGATCCCTGCTTGTCCATAAGTCAAGTTCACATACAGCCTCCTAGTGGCACCCCTGGATAGCCATCACAACAACCGTTGTGTGGTGAACCAATGTATGCAGCGATTCCCCTCTGCCCGAGGGTCAAATAATGGGCCTGGCCTACCAGTTGTAGGTTGTGCGTGAGGTTAACTCCCTCACCACACAAAAAACCAACGGTTACGAACCGACAACAGGCCTCGGATATGGACGGATTCAAAGTTGACGACCCCAGCAAACGATCAAAGGACAATGATTTTCGGTTCTGCACGTGGAATGTGAGGTCCCTGAACAGACCACGTGCAGCCGATGAACTCGCGGAGGCCCTGGGCTGCTACAAAGCAGACGTCACCGCCATCCAGGAGATGCGATGGGATGGGCCGGGCAAAAGGAAGATGAGAAACTGCGACATCTACTACGGTGATTGCTACAAAGAGGGAAGGCAGCGCTTATTTGGATGCGGATTCGTTGTTCGAGGCAGACTTAGGCAAAAAGTCTTAAGCTTTGATTATATCAGCGAGCGCCTCATAACAATCCGCATCAAGGCTAAATTCGGGAACATCAGCCTGATCTGCGCACACGCCCCGACGGAAGAAAAGGATGACGATATCAAGGATGACTTCTATGATCTCCTAGAAAGAACATACGATCGATGCCCCAGCTATGACACCAAGATCGTTCTAGGAGATTTCAACGCACAGCTGGGCAAGGAAGAAATCTTTGCTAGAGTCATCGGAAAACACAGCCTGCACGACAACACATCCGGAAACGGACTCAGGCTGGTAGATTTCGCCTCAGGGCGTAACCTCTCTGTGATGAGCACGCGGTTCCCACACCTCAACATCCATAAGGGGACCTGGCGGTCTCCTGATCAATCAACCGTCAACCAGATTGATCACGTTGCGATCGACGTCAGACACTCCTCCAATATTCTGGATGTCCGCACGTTCCGAGGAGCCAACTTCGACTCGGACCATTTCCTTGTTGTAGCCAAGGTAAGGATGAGGATATCGAGAGAAGTACGGAGTCGAGAAAGAACACTACGGTTTGACGTCGGAAAGCTACAATCGCAATCGACCGCTAGGAACTTTGCCGACCGAGTCTCCCTGAAACTCTCTGAAAGTTCGACGCTGCCTGCACTTTCAATAGAAGGAGAATGGAAACGTTGTCAAAAAGCCATCAAAGAAGCTGCCACTGATGTGCTGAGTTTCACGACACCACCCAGAAGGAACCCATGGTTTGACGACGAGTGCAGGCAGGTACATGCAGCCAAGCAGGAGGCCTACAAGGCAACGCTGCATCGAACAACGAGAGCTGTTCGTGAGCTCTACGAACAGAAGAGAAGGGAAGAGCACCGGCTTCTCAGAAGAAAAAAGAAAGAGCATGAGAAGCGCGCGGTCGTGGAGATGGAGAGGTGTTACGACAGGAAGGAGGTCCGAAAGTTTTACCAAAAGGTATAACAAGTATCAGGAAGATATAGACCTCGGACCGAAGCCTGCAGGGATGAAAATGGACAACTAGTAGTAGAATCGCAGTCGATGCTGAGAATTTGGAAAAATCATTTCTGTAGACTGTTAAACGGCGATGACGACACAAATTCCGCTGTCAGGCAGAATGTTTCACTCAATTTGGACGATGATGAACACGAGCTCCGTCCCCCCGACTTAGACGAAGTCAAGAAAGCGATTTCTAGACTGAAGTCGAACAAAGCTGCTGGAGCGGACGGATTGTCCGCGGAACTGTTTAAGGCAGCTGGAGATGACCTGGTTGGGCGCATGCACCAGCTCATCTGTAAGATATGGTCGGAGGAAAGCATGCCCGATGAGTGGAATCTCAGCGTCGTTTGTCCGGTCCACAAGAAAGGAGACCCCTTTGACTGCGCCAACTATAGAGGGATCAGCCTCCTTAACATCGCTTATGAGATACTCTCTGCCGTTCTGTGTGAACGCCTGAAGCCCTTTGTCAACAACCTGATAGGTCCTTATCAGTGCGGTTTCAGGCCAGGAAAGTCCACTATCGATCAAATTTTCACATTACGGCAGATCCTGGAAAAGACTCAAGAGATGCAGATCGACACCCACCACCTATTTGTCGATTTCAAGGCCGCATATGACAGCGTGCATAGAGACGAGCTATACAGCGCCATGTCTAGTTTTGACATTCCTGCCAAACTCGTCAGGTTGTGCAGGATGACGATGGAGAACTCTCGCTGCTCCATCAAGGTCGGTAACGAATTCACCGAGACCTTCAATGTCAAAAAAGGTTTTAGGCAAGGCGACACGCTGTCATGTGACTTCTTTAACATCATACTTGAGAAGATCGTGCGAAACTCAAACGTAAACACCCGAGGCACGATGTTCCAAAAGTTCGTTCAACTGCTTGCTTACGCGGACGACATTGACGTGATTGGACGAACACAGCAAGCCGTCAATGAGGCCTTTGCTAGTATTGAAGCGGAAGCGGCTAAAATGGGTCTAGCGGTAAACCAGGGCAAAACAAAGTACATGCTGTCATCACGGAAGGACGCACAACATCGACGTCTCGGACAGAGCGTCATATTGGGCAGCAGAATCTTTGAGGTAGTCAAGGACTTCGTCTACCTAGGCTCCGGAGTAAATAGGGACAACAACACCAGTACCGAGATCAAGCGCAGAACTACTCTTGCCAATCGCTGTTTTTTTGGGCTCAAGAGGCAATTGAGTAACAGAGCCATCTCTCGAAACACCAAATTGAGCTTGTATAAAACCCTGATCATCCCAGTCCTGCTCTATGGCGCAGAGACATGGACGCTATTGAAAGCGGATGAAGAAGCTCTTGGTTGTTTTGAGAGTAAAGTTCTGCGTACGATCTTTGGTCCTGTTTGCGTTGATGGCGTTTGGAGGAGAAGGTTCAACCACGAACTATACGGGCTGTACAGCGGCATGCACCTAGTTAAGCGTCTTCGGATCCAACGCTTAAGATGGCTAGGTCATGTAGAGCGGATGGACACCACAGCTCCGGCCCGAAGAGTCTTCGACACCGAGCCATTGGGACAGCGCAACAGAGGACGTCCTCGCACTAGATGGCGCACGCAAGTTGAAAAGGACCTCAACCAACTTGGTGTGCGCAACTGGAGGCAGCTGGCGAAAGATCGTGCTGGCTGGAGAGGCATGTTAGTTGAGGCCCAGGTCCACCCCGGACTGTAGCGCCAATCAAGAAGAAGAAGAAGAATGGTCAACAGTAAAACACTGCGTAAAGAGCAAAGAAGCCAGACCACAACTGCTGCAAAAAATCATGGGAAATTGACCTCCACAACGTATAACACACAGCACGATCTATTATAAATACAGGGGTAAATTACTGTGGGCCAATCTGGATTCACCACAAAATTCGCGGCAAATGACCTCAGAAGGCATATGTAGCAATTTTTTGTATATTCACTACGAAGACTGTTCATACTCGTTCGGGATTTGACAACCGAAGCATTCCTTGGAGCACTACGACGATTCACTGGTCGGCGAGGACATTGCCAGCACTTATATTGTGACAATGCAAAACAATTTTAGGAGCATATAACGAACTAGCTGAGTTGGAACCCGCTATCTTCTCCGAAAAGGCACGTACGACCATCGCAAGGGAATGCAGCGATAAATCCATACAGTTCAACTTTATTCCTCCTAGAGCTCCCCACTTTGGAGGCCTCTTTGAGGCGGCCGTAAGATCGGCAAAGCACCTATTATGGAAGAGTGTTTCTGCTGCGTCATTGACATAAGAAGAGTTAGAAACAGTATTAATTGACATCGAAGCCATTTTTAACGCAAGACCACTAAACAAATGATGCCACCAATCTAACGGCACTGACAACTGGAAGCCTTCTCATCGGTGAACCCTTGACTGCACAAGTCGACACCAACGCATTTCAATAAAACACACTCATTTGATAAGGTGGAACTTGGTTTCGCACCTCAAACATGAATTTTGGAGACGGTTGTCACAGCAATACTTAAACGAACTCCAATATCGGCATAAATGGAAATAATCCGCTAAAAATATTAATGTGGGAGATATGTTGCTCATAAAGGAAGAGCACCATATCTCCCAGCCATAAGAGTGGTTGATGTTCGAACAGCATCAGGGGCTTGGAATGGTCCAATTCACAGACTTGCACCATTACCAGTTGAAAATGAAACAAATACTGAGATCACATCCAGAAGTGACGTCCACCAGTCAGCACGTAACACTCAACTAGCAGATGCAGCAGTCACAATAATGACCAAAGGCGAAAAATATCTAGTGCCGGAGGAATTGCGGCGTTGTTAACAATACTTCTGAGCCCGTAGGTTGCCTAGCCTAGCCAGACCGTAGGTTCCCTAGCCTAGCTTCTCAGCAACCACTCGTGTTGTACTTGCTATTGTTTTCAAATGAGTGGAAGGGACCTAGAGTTTTATGCCGACACCGAACGGCTAAGTTTGAGAAGCTTTTTCTAGACAGGAAATACTCTTTGAGCATTGTCAGTGACTCGAAAGAGGTGGGGCCGTGAAAATTGTTTTTGTAGCTCAGAGTTGGATTCGAAACTACGACGTCGAGGTTGGAGTCGACGCATATACCCACAATGCCAAAGGCCAACACTTCTCATTCTGCCAACAGTATTTAGCAAAAATATTGAAGTTAACAAATTTGAATCAAATGTGGGTATATATTTTGAATCTAATGGATCAACAAAAATCGCAACGAGCGAATGGAACTTCATCATCCATTACAACCTTAATCCATTAATATAAGAATAGAAAACTTTAACCAACGGAACGTTAACAATCACACATTTATGTGGAGAAATTCAAAAAAGGAGTTTTTGCATGAATACCTTAAGTCAAATTCAGCATATCAAAACATACTCGTACCAAATAAACGATTCAAAAGAGGAGCGCTCAACATTGTGGGAAACCTAGCTAATTCCTTATTTGGGGTTCTGGATACCCAATATGCTGAAAAAAGCGCGAGTACAGTAGATCAAGTAAACACGAATGAAGAACACCTATTAAACATACTAAGAAATCAAACCTCAGTCATCGACTCAACAATAAACATTGTGAAGCAAGATCGGAGTGTAATACATAGTAGATTCGAGCAGATCAACAGAAAGCAGGCTGAGATAAGATCCAGGATTCGTGACAATGGAGAAGAAGATTATCAGCCCAAAATATCGCAAATCGTTTTATCCCATTCATCCCAATTGATCATAATGATACCTAATGTAAACAGAATACAGTCAGCTCTTATTTGTGTTCTTAATTACGGATTCTTCTTCTTCTTTGTGTGGCGCTACAGTCCGGGGTGGACCTGGGCCTCAACCAACATGCCTCTCCAACTAGCGCGATCCCTGGCTAGCAGTCTCCAGTTTCGCACAATAAGTTGGTTGAGGTCCTTCTCCACTTGGGTGCGCCACCTTAAACGCTGGCGTCCTCTGTTGCGTTGCCCGACAGGTTCGGATTGGAAGATTCTTCGGGCCGGAGCTGTGGTGTCCATACGCTCTACATGACCTAGCCACCGTAGGCGTTGGATCCGTAGACGCCTAACTAGGCTCATGTCGCTGTACAGCCCGTACAGTTCGTGATTGAATCTTCTCCTCCAAAGCCCGTCAACACAAACCGGACCAAAGATCGTGCGTAGAACTTTTCTCTCAAAGAGACCAAGGACTTCTTCACCCGCTTTCGAGATTGTCCATGCCTCCGCGCCGTATAGCAGGACTGGGATGATCAGTGTCTTATGTAGAGTAAACTTGGTTCTTCGAGAGAAGGCTCTATTACTCAATTGCCTCTTGAGCTCGAAGAAACAGCGGTTGGCAAGAGTTATCCTACGCTTGATCTCGGTACTGATGTTATTTGTACAATTTACTCCGGAGCCGAGATAAGTGAAGTCTTTGACTACCTCAAAGTTATAGCTGCCCATTGCGACGCTCTGTCCAAGACGTCGATTTTATATGTCCTTTTTTGAGGGCAGCATATACTTCGTTTTGCCCTCATTAACCGCCAGACCCATTTTAGCCGCTTCCGTCTCAATGTTAGCAAAAGCCTCACCGACGGCTCGCTGAGTTCTGCCAATCACGTCAATGTCGTCGGCGTATGCTAACAATTGCACGGACTTCTGGAAGATCGTGACTCTAGTGTTGGCGTGTGAGTTTCGCACGATATTCTCCAGGACGATGCTAAAGAAACCGACCTTGATGGAGCAGCGAGAGTTCTCCATCGTCATCATGCACAGCCTGACGAGTTTGGCAGGAATGTCAAAACTAGACATGGCGTTGTATACCTCGTCTCTATGCACGCTGTCATATGCGGCCTTGAAATCGACGAACAGATGGTGAGTGTCGATTTGCATTTCTTGGGTCTTTTCCAGGATCTGCCGCAGTGTGAAGATTTGGTCTGTTGTGGACTTTCTTGGCCTGAAGCCACACTGATATGGACCTATCAGAATATTAATGAACGGCTTCAGGCACTCCTCCAGTATTATAGATGTCCGAACGTTCCGAGGTGCCAACATTGACTCGGACCACCACCTTGTAGTAGCCAAGGTAAGGTTGCGGATATCCCGAACACCGCCAAGACAAAGAAATACTGTGAGGAAGTTCAACGTCGGCCGGCTACAATCGCAAGAGATTGCCAAATCCTTTTCCGATCGTGTCTCCCTCAACCTCTTAAGAAATCCTACGCCGCCAACATCAAGTATTGAAGACCAGTGGCAGCATTGCCAAAAAGCCATCAGAGATGCCGCCTCTGATGTGCTGGGTTTCAATCCGCCACCACAACGAAACCCCTGGTTTGACAATGAGTGTCGGCAGGCGAATGCAGCCAAGCAAGAAGCATACAAAGCGGCACTGCAAAGAAGGACAAGAGCTGCTCGGGAGCTCTACGAGCAGAAGAGGAGAGACGAACACCGGCTTCTCAGGAGAAAAAAGAAGGAGCATGAGAAGCGCGCGATCGGCAGAATAGAGGGATACTACTGCAGGAATGAGGTAAGGAAGTTTTACCAAAGGGTAAAGTCAACCAGTCAAGGTTATAAACTCCGAACCGAAGCCTGTAAGGATGATCAAGGGAACATCGTAGTAGAGTCACAGTCGATGCTGAGAATATGGAGAAACCATTTCTGCAGACTGTATAACGGCGACGAAGAACCAAATTCCGCTGTCAGGCAGAACGAACCATTCAACCCCAATGAAAGGGACGATGAGGATCAACAATTCCGTCCACCCGATCTGGATGAAGTGAGGATTGCTATATCTAAACTGAAATCCAACAAGGCTGCTGGAGCTGACGGCCTACCCGCCGAGCTTTTTAAAGCCGCAGGCGATGATTTGGTAAGGAGCATGCACCAACTCATCTGTAAAATATGGTCGGAGGAAAACATGCCCGATGAATGGAACCTCAGCATTGTTTGCCCGATCCACAAGAAAGGAGACCCCTTTGACTGCGCCAACTATCGGGGGATAAGTCTCCTTAACATCGCCTATAAGATATTATCTGCCGTACTGTGTGAACGCCTAAAGCCATTCGTCAACAACTTGGTCAGTCCATACCAGTGTGGCTTTAGGCCAGGAAAATCCACCATCGACCAAATATTCACACTCCGGCAGATTTTGGAGAAAACCCAGGAGCAACAAATCGATACCCACCACCTGTTCATCGATTTTAAGGCCGCGTATGACAGCATTTATAGAGACGAGCTATACAGAGCAATGTCTAGTTTTGGCATCCCTACCAAACTCGTCCGTTTGTGTAGGATGACGATGGAGAATGCACGCCGCTCCATCAAGGTCGGTAAAGACCTAACCGAGACCTTTGATGTCAAAAAAGGATTCAGACAAGGCGACGCGCTGTCATGCGACTTCTTCAACATCGTTCTTGAGAGAATTGTTCAAAACTCAAACGCCAACACCAGAGGAACAATCTTTCAGAAGTCCGTCCAACTACTCGCATATGCCGACGATATTGACATTATCGGAAGAACGCAGCGTGATGTCAAAGGCGCTTTTGTGAGTATTGCAACGGAGGCCGCAAAGATGGGTTTAGCGGTAAACGAGGGCAAGACCAAATATATGCTGTCAACAAGAAAGGACACCCAACACCGACGTCTCGGTCAGAACGTCACGGCAGACAGATATAACTTTGAGGTAGTTAAAAACTTTGTCTACCTAGGAACCGCTATCAACTCAGACAACGACACCAGCGCTGAAATCAAACGAAGAATAACTCTTGCCAATCGGTGCTTCTTTGGGCTAAGAAAGCAATTGGTGAACAAAGCCCTCTCTCGAACAACCAAGGTAACGCTCTACAAGACCTTAATCGTCCCAGTCCTGCTATATGGCGCGGAGGCATGGACTCTGTCAAAAGCGGATGAAGCAGCTCTTGGTTGCTTCGAGAGGAAAATTCTTCGGGTGATTTTCGGTCCCGTCTGCATAGATGGTGAGTGGAGGAGGAGATACAACGACGAGCTATACGGGCTGTTCAGCGACATCGACTTAGCCAGAAGAGTGAAGATCCAACGATTGAGATGGCTAGGTCATGTAGAGCGGATGGAAACCAATGCTCCGGCCCGAAAAGTCTTCGAATCCACCCCCGAGGGACGGCGCAGTAGAGGAAGACCGCGACTCAGGTGGCGCACGCAAGTGGAAAGGGACCTCAACCAACTATGCGTGCGAAACTGGAGACAGCTAGCTAAAGATCGAGCTGGCTGGAGACGCTTGTTGGTTGAGGCCCAGGTCCACCCCGGACTGTAGCGCCACCTTAAGTAAGTAAGTAAGTAAGGCTTCAGGCGGGTACACAAAACGGCAGAGAAGATCTTATACGCGATGTTAAGAAGACTGATCCCTCGATAGTTGGCGCAGTTGAAGGGGTCTCCTTTCTTGTGGGTCGGGCAAACGATGCTGAGATTCCACTCGTCGGGCATGCTTTCCTCAGACCATATCTTGCAGATGAGCTGGTGCATGCGCCCTACCAGATCATCTCCAGCTGCCTTAAAAATTTCAGCGGGCAAACCGTCCGCTCCAGCAGCTTTGTTAGACTTCAGTCTTGATATTGCTAAATTGACCTCGTCTAAGTCTGGAGGACGGTATTCGCGTCTGTCATCGTCCAGATTGAGTGGAACATTCTGCCTGACAGCGGTATTTTGGTCCTCATCGCCGTTTAACAGTCTGCAGAAATGATCTTTCCAGATTCTCAGTATCGACTGCGATTCTACTACCAGATGTCCATTTCCATCCCGACAGGCTTCTGTCCGAGTCTTATATCCATTGGATAATTGTTTTACCCTTTGATAAAACGTTCGGCGTCATTCCTGCCATAACACCTCTCCATCTCCTCGACCGCGCGCTTCTCATGCTCTTTCTTTTTTCTTCTGAGAAGCCGGTGCTCTCAATTCTCTTCTGTTCGTAGAGCTCAAGAACAGCCCTCGTTGTTCGATGCAGCGTTGCCTTGTAGGCCTCCTGTTTGGCTGCATGTGCCTGCCTGCACTCGTCGTCAAACCATGGGTTCCTTCTGGGTGGTGTCGTAAAACCCAGCACATCAGTGGCAGCTTCTTTGATGGCTTCTTGACAACGACTCCATTCTTCTTCGATGATTTGTGCAGGCGGCGTCTAACTTACAGAGAGTTTCTGGGAGACTCGGTCGGCAAAGATCCTGGCAGTCAGCTGCGATTGTAGCTGTGCGACATCAAACCGTTATGTTCGTTCTCGACTCCGTTGTTCTCGTGATATCCTGATTCTTACCTTGGCTACAACAAGGAAATGGTCCGAGTCAACATTGGCTCCTCGGAACGTTCGGACATCAAGAATGCTGGAGGAATGTCTGACGTCGATCGCAACATGATCAATCTGGTTGACGGTTGATTGATCTGGGGACCGCCAGGTCCCTTTATGGATGTTGAGGTGTGGGAACCGCGTGCTAGCAACAGAGAGGTTACGTCCCATGACAAAGTCCACCAGCCTTAGTCCGTTACTAGACGTGGTGTCGTGTAGGCTGTGTTTCCCTATGACTTTAGCAACGATTTCTTTTTTACCCAGCTTAGCGTTGAAATCTCCTAGAACGATCTTGGTGTCAAAGCTGGGGCATTGATCGTATGTTCTTTCTAGGAGATCATAGAAGTCATCTTTGCTACTATCATCTTTGCCTTCTGTCGGGGTGTGGGCGCAATTCAGGCTGATGTTGCCGAATGTAGGCATGATGCGGATTGTTATGAGGCGTTCGCTTTCACAGTCAAAGCTTAAGACTTTTGGCGTAAGTGTACCTCGAACAACAAATCCACATCCAAATAAGCGCCTCCCTCTGCTGCAATCACCGTAGTAGATGTCGCAGTTTTTCATCCTCTTCTTGCCCATTCCATCGCACTTCCTGGATGGCGGTGATATCTGCTTTATAGCAGTCAAGGGCCTCCGCGAGTTCTTCGGCTGCACGTGGCCTGTTAAGAGACCTCACATTCCAAGTGCAGAACCGAAGAGCATGGTCATTTGTTCATTTGCTGGGGTCGTCAACAGTAGATCGGTCAGCATCCGAGCCAAATAGTCGTCTCTGCACAAACATTTTTTACGTGGTTGGGTACCCCATCTTCAGTCGAAGGTGCTCGGCTCCCGAATTTCACCACGGGGAGGTGAGAGTAGGAGTTCCCGGATACCTATCATAAAATAAACTACCCATCATAAAATAAACTCATTATTATTACCAACACAGCAGCTGAAGAAGGAGCTCACAACCATCAAGTTGCCAGCAGAGGATCGAGATCTGGTCAAACTATACAAGCTGATGAGGACAAGCTAATGAAGGGAGGAGTGACAGGTAATCGAGTAGTATTCTGGATCACACTTCCTCTGGTAAATCAAGGGTAGTACGATTTATTCCGGCTCACGCCCATACCTCATATCATAAACAACACATTTGACTATTACTCCTCGTCCTCCAATACTCGTTTTAAACACTCATCGTGATCAATATTTTCCGATACAATCAACCACTTTAGAAGGAAGAATCACTTTGGCGAACGAGCAATATTTATGTCTCAATAGAGACATATAGCGAGGCAGCGGAAATATGTTCCTGAAATGGGACTTTTTAACAATGAAACGAAAGCTACCTGCAGCTTAAATAGATCTGACGACATTCAACTCCAAAATCTAACGGACTTTCAGAATCTAATAAAAGAACAAGAAGTCCTCGATCTACGACACAAATTGGAAACTAGCAACCATCACAACCTCGCAATTGAATACGCTGCTCTAATAGTATCCATTATGGTAAGTTTAATTTGGAAGCACAACAGCAAGGTCTGCAGTCATCACCAAAGCAGTACAATCAGTGGCCACCAAACAAAAAGAAGCACCAACAAATTCACGCTGGGGAGAATGTTCAGTTGAATCACCGATGACGCAACACAAAAACCAAACAAGTCTAATTTATCGCAACATTAAACCAGTGTACTGACGCTGCGAATATGGACAAATATATATATGAAAATGTATTCGCTCGCACTGGGCCAAGCCATTGGCCTATTATGCTGACCGTGCATCGCGGGCATTACCGGCAGTAATTTAGACTAAGACACAATCGTAATTCGCAGTGTAAGATAGATTAAGTATAAAAGTGGAAAACAAATCGTGAGTAAAGGTCCGTGATTAACATAACGTTCTGAACGTTAATTACTTAATACTTTTACGGCAATTGCACACAGAAGGCAAGCATATCAAACATATGCCCAATCAAAACGACAGTGGCAGCTGTGGAAGAGACCCCGTCAAAAATTATTAGGGCAATAAACCGGCAAGACGGGTTCATTGCGCAGGCTAATAGCAGACTTAGCTCTGAAGGAAGATCAACTCCCACAGTACTACGAATTGAATTGTCGTACAATTGAAAACAAAAATAGAAGCCTTAGATCACAACATTTGGGAATTGAATGACAACCGTACAGATATTGGGTACAATCACAGGGAATTTACTGCAATGGAGAAATTAGCTACAACCACAAGGCAACGAAATTGTGGAAGGTTCTTCATCAAATCAGCATCAGAGCATCCATCAAACTTCATTGAACTTCCCAAGTGTTACGATACCAAAATTTGATGGCGAATACCTACAGTGGAGGCAATTTTTGGATCATTTCACCCAAACGGTGGACAAGCAACCAATATTGAACATACAAAAAATGTAGTATCTAAAAACACTTTTAACCGGAGAAGCGGAGCATCTCATCCGCCATTTGTCACTCACGGAGGACAACTATAAAACAGCATGGACCATGCTTCAAGATCTACAACAACATCACGCTGCTTACGTGAACACTAGTACAAAAAATAACGGGACAACCAATTCAAACCCAGTCTCAACGCTTTGCATGGTCCATCCAGGCTCATCATGATACTACTCAAGAATGCCTGATGGCATTAAATAATATCGGTATTGAAAGCGTAATGTGGGACCCTCTCCTACTTCATTTACTAGTGCCCAAGCTAGATCAAAATACAAGAGTCCTGTACAAACAATCTCTCAAGAAATCGAAGGAAGTACAAACGTTTCTTGAGAACCAATTTCAATCTCTAGAATCAATTGGACGAGGGAAGAGGTCCACTCTTGCTTGTGCATCATTGATGTCAAGTAACAACAACAATCGGAATTGCACGATTTGTGGAACGGGAATACACCCAGTATTTGCCTGCAACCATTTTATACAACTGCAGCCAATAGAACGTTCTCAGTTAGTCCAAAAACATAAACTTTGCCTTAATTGTTTCAGACCAGGCCATGGAGTAAACAATTGCCATTCAAGAAATTGTCTACGGAGTGGACAAAGGCACAACACAATGCTACAACGTGAAAGTAACACTAAGAGTCCCTTCAAAAACTCATGCAAATGTGGCAACGGCAGCAAGTGGCAGCAATCATCAATCAAAACAATCAGTAACACTAGCAGCATCCAAGAGTTCAAAAGGAAATCATCGTACTTCTGTTCCGACGTCGTCGAACTGTTTGCCATCAACGGACGGAACACGAAATGCAGATCCATTCCAGATTCAGGTTCTCAAGTAAACCTGATAACAGAATGCCTAGTTAAGAGACTAGGGGTAAGTAAAATAACATCTTCAATGAGTATTCAAGAGATTGGCAGGGAAGCACATCAACGTGTGAACATAACGTTGCAATCAACTACAACTGGTTTCAATACTCATCTTGAAGCATTTGTTCTGGCATGAATCATACCACCACAGCCCTCCAAATATATTAACATTTCACCACCGACAACATAGATGTTCACCTTGGTGCAGAATTCTACCATCAACTGCTCTCCATTAGACAGATTCGACAATTTAAATACATTACAAAATACGGTCCTCGGGTGGATTCTGGCTGGATAAGTAGGTGAAACAAGACAAACAAAATTAGCAAGTTGTCAAAACCAGAAGAGTTCACACATCTCTCTCTTTGTACGAAACACCCAAAAGACCAATGACGGTCGTTTCATGGTCAAACTGTCATTCTATGGGAATCCACCAACCCTTGGCAGTACCAATGAAATAGCAATCAACAGATTTTTGGCTCTTGAGCGGCGGTTAGCAAAGAACAAAGAAATGAAAAATCAATATAGCCAATTTATGACGGAATGCCAAGATCTAGAACATATGACACAAATCGACTTTAATGACATGGTAACACCAAACTACGTCATTTCCCACTATTGTAATTTCAAAGAGGATAGTAGCACTACCAAACTTCGTGTATGTTTCGACGCTTCATCAAAAACATCAACTGGAATATCGTTGAGTTACATCATGTACACAGGACCATATTAAAAGGCGAATTAATTTCACTATTGCTTCGATTCCGTTTACCACGATACGTATTTTGCACAGATATACAAAAAATTTATCGTCAAATAATAATATTGGCTCGACAAGTAAAATTACAAAACGGAGTGTAACCTCATACTTGCCAAATTATTTGATCCGATGGCTCCAGTAGTCGTTACAGCAAAGATATTTGTTCAGGAATTATGGACATTGCAACTTTCATGGGATGAAGTATTACCGGCAGTGCTACATACAAGGTGGATAACATTTCGGAATAGTCTCGGTAAGATCAACAATTTTCAATTTCCACCCCCCATGTTCAACAATGGCTTTCCAGGAACCAATCAAATTCACACGTTTCCCGACGTGTCTGAAAAGGCATATGGCATGGCGGTGTACCTGAGAGTAATCATGAAGGATGGAAGGACAATTGTAAGGTTCTTGTGTTCTAAATCAAGAGTGGCGCCACTGAAGAAACAAACCTTACCTCGACTGGAACTATGCGCTGCACTCCTTGAGTAATATTTGGGAGCTAGTAATGGCAAAAAAAAACACAATTTTTTTTGTTATATATTTATATATTAATTTGGTTTTATATTTGTATTGCTTTATTCATTTTTTGTTCAATGTACATATATTCTTTACATACACTTATGGTTTACACTATTTATTTATTCTTATTCTTTTTACACTACTTATTTAATTTCCTTGCGCTTGCAACAAGATCCAAGCTAAGAGAGAGTCTTCGCTTTCGCTTCTAACATTTACAAAAGAAAACTAACAGGACTTAACTTAAGACAATATTAACACCGACAACACAAAGAGTACAAAAGATAACTTGCAGTTTGTACACGTATGAATGAAAGAGAGAGTATTATATAGCTTGTAGCTTGGCTTTAGCGTCTTCATCTGAGGCACAGCAGTATCACGTGACTTCTTCGGCTGGGGAGCATGCATATACAATTGCAAGCACATGGTTTGGCTTGGCTTGGCTTGGCTTTGCCGTACCGCTCTTCGTTTGATGCACATCAGCATCACGTGACTCCTTACGCTTGGGAGCGTGCTTGTGCAATTGCAAGCACATGGCTTTGGCTTGGCTGGTCTTTGCTGTACCACTTTTTGTCAAATCCACAACAACAGTGATTAACATTAGGATCATGACAAACACTGCTAAGTACAGTCTGCACCAAATGCCGAACATGGGTCAGCTGTTACATGTAACTCCTCCCCCCTTAGTATGGACATTCCATGTACATTGGTAATAGGTTGTTGGTTGTGTTAAGTATGCTCGTTTTGTATTTCGGAATCGATGTCGTATACGTAACATTTTTTCTGTCATCTGTCTTTAAGTCTGCCCATCTGGATACATTTTTTTATACATGTTACTACATTTAATTTCTGCACTGCACATATGTGTGCATATGTTCGATTTATAAGTATACATTTTATATGATATTTTATTCAGAACAATATTCAAGTACTTAAACGCATTAAAGATCTGCGACTTAAGTTATTACAAAGAAAATATGAAATAGATAATGGTTAAGAAAAAATTATTATCATAGAATTGTACATAGTACAAAACAAATATATTATGATTTTGTTTGTAGGTAAGTTTGCATTTAAAATAACAAATTCAAATTCAATTTTATATAAGGAAAAGTTATTATATTTTTTACAATATATAGACTTATATATTTATTACAATTAGTGTTATTCTTAGGTCAAAAAAATCTTATGTTTAAGTGTATTACATATTTGTCATTGTATTAGGACGTGACATTGTTATTTTAACTGTTTTTAAACTATTGAGATTTCTTTGTGTAGCGTTTTTTTTTCTGTTGGAGTAGTCTCTTCCTGTCGTTTTCGGATCAAAAATTATATCTTTAATAGAATTTTGATACTTGTATTTTCTCTTAACTATTTGCCTATCACGCTTATGACCATCCTTATCCTTGAAAAATGTTTTACCTTTTTCTTTCACATCTTTTATTACATAACGTGGTAGATTCTTAACATTATGAAAACATAAATTTTTAACAAACTCACGAGATCTACATTTATATATTATTATTATATACACTTATTGATCTGTTTTATTTTTAAATCGTTAACTTTTTGTCTTAATGTTTCCCATTCTATCTCATTGAGTGTTGAATGAAGAAGGTCATTGGGCTTAAATTTTGTTGTAGAGTGAACTGTGTCATTGTAAATTTCTGTTGCTTTGAAGGCTAAGGTTTTGTTGTCAATACCTTTATATTCGGGGTTTAGCTTAAAAAGTCGAACGTGTTCATTGAGGGATGAATGGAATCTTTCTTTTGTAGAATTGCCTGTATGAGTGTTAGGGGAGGTGAAATGGTAAAGTATGTTTTCTTTGTTTAAAAAATTTCTAATGTAGGCAGTGTTGAACTCGTTGTCAGCTATTATCTTAATCGGTTTGCCTAAAATTGAGAATCTGTGTCTTAAAATTTCTACTATTGTTAAGGAATTTCTGTCCGTTATTGGGTGAATATATACATGCTTTGTTAACTTGTCGATGCAGGTTAAGAACATAGTATTTTTGTTAAAAAATCAAATATCTATCATCTCGTTTGGCTTAAAAGGAGTCTCGGAAATCATTAGTTTCGGTGTGATAGGGTGTCGAACATACTTGCACATATTACAAAGTATACAATTTTTGATAAATTTATGGACTTCTAACCTGAGATTTGGATAGTAGTAAATGTTCTTTAAATCTATAAATGTTTCTTCAATACCTCTATGGTTTTTATTAATGTGGGCTTTCTCGATCAAATCGGTTAACTTTCCAATGCAAGTTATATCCTTCAAAAATCGTGTGCACCTAAGTAATTTCATACTTGAAGAATTTGAGAAATACTTAACTATAGTGCTTTGAAACTTCAGAAAATTATTATCATTCTCACAAAAAACGCCTACAGTTCCTTTTAATGGAAAAAGTTCCTTTAAAACACTTAGTATGTAGTCCTCATCGTAATGTGTTATTGAAATACATTCTCTCCGTTTCTTTGGTACAGAAATTTATTTGTATACGTGTTCGATTTACCTAGTTCTATGATTAACTGAAATTTATATATATTTACTGGATTTTCTGGTATGTAAATGTGGTCATCAACATTCTCAATTCCACTGTGTATAGTTGCTAAATCAGATCTAGTTTCCTCAGCATGATTTATTTCCAATCGACTAAGGAAATCAGCAACATTATTTTCCTTCCCTTTTATGTAATCATATCAAAATCGAATTCATTGAGCCTGATTTTCCACCGTTGCAATTTACTATTGGGCTCCTTAAGCGACGTCAACCAGACTAAAGGACGGTGATCTGTTTGCACCTTAAATTTGCGTCCAAATAAGAAAAGTCTGAAATATTTGGTTGCCCATACAATACAAAGGCGTTCCTTCTCTATTGTGCTGTAGTTTGTCTCGTGGCGATTTAAAGTCCGAGAGGCAAATGCTACAGGATGACCATTTTGAGAGAGAATTGCGCCCAAGGCTGCATTACTTGCATCCGTTGTGGGAGTGAAGATCTTTGAAAATTCGGGATAGGCTAGGACTGGACAAGTACATATGAGTTCTTTGAGCTTATCAAAGGACTCAATGTATTGTTCATCCTTAATGTTCTGTCTGTCTTTTTGTCTTTGTCTGCTGTCTTTTTTAAGAAATTTAGTCATTGGAAGGGCTACTCTAGAGTAGTCCTTAATGAACTTTCTGTAAAATCCCGTAACACCCAGAAAAGATTTAATCTGTTTTCTTGATTGAGGTAATTTTATGTCCTGAATGATCTCTATTTTACTTGGATTAGGCTTTACACCATTCTTTGATATTATATGACCTAAGTATTAATTTTCACGTTTAAGAAAATTACACTTATCAATCTGAATTTTGAGATTGTAATTGAGAAGTCGTTGGAATATTTTATTCAAAGAATCAATGTGCTCTTGAAGTGAAGTTGAGAAAATAAGAATATCGTCAAGATAAACTACACATATCTTGTTGATATAGTCATAAAGAAATTCATTCATCATTCTTTGGAACGATGCAGGCATACGAGTGAATTCGTAATGCCCATTTGCAGTGGAAAATGCTGTTTTTGCTCTGTCTTCTTTGCGTATTGGTATTTGATGAAATCCCTTCGCAAGATCGAGAACAGAAAAATATTGGGCATTTCCTAGCTTGGACAATATGTCTTCGATGTTTGGAATGGGAAACTTATCTTCAACTGTTACCTCGTTTAGTTTTCTGTAGTCCACTACAATGCGCCATTTCTGTTGACCCGAATTGTCAATTTTAGTTGGAATGATCCAAATTGGAGCATTGTATGGACTATTCGAAGGTGTAATTATGCCTAATTGAAGCATTTTAGACATTTGTTCGTCTACTTCATCTTTGCGTATTTCTGGATACCTATATGCTTTGGTAAATATGGGGATATCGTTTTTTGTTGGTATAGTGTGGCTATATTTGATGACAGCTGAAAGATTTTCACCATCGATGTAGAAAAGCTTGGAAAATTTCTTAAGGACACCAGTCAAAGCTTCTTCACTATTATAATCATTTATTTTGAATCTGTCTGTAATTTTTGTGATATCAGGTTTTTCAAAATGAGTTGTATCATTATTTTGTGTTAATTTTTTTATTTCCTTCTGAGTTAGTTGTGTTGAAAGACAGTCAAATAAAAGGGTAAGGTGGCTTCTTTTGTAATTAGTTGAGATTTGTTGAGGACAATTACTGCTTGTAACGGTTTTAAAACATTACAACCCAGTATTCCATCAAAATTACAATTCAAATCCGCCTCAAGCTTTTCTATCTCCGTAACGGCTTATTTAGTTCTTTAAATAATGGAATTGTAATTTTGGTGTTAACTGAAATGCTTGAATTGATCGATTTAAGCAATATCGGTTTATTGAGAATCGTTTTGAAGGATGCATGAAATAGACCCGCTTTTATTAGAGATGTGCTGGCTCCTGAGTCTATAAAAAGCTTTAATGGAGACGATTGAGTTCTTACCACTATATAGGATAAAGCTCTGAGGTGGGAAACTGAAAATTTTGATGCCGAGAATTGTCAACGTTTTCAAAAGTACCTAGGTTTTCATTAATAGTTGGTACTGCAGTGTGTAAGTGATCAACTTCCATCGATCTACTTTGTTGACTCCTTTGTAAGGAACCTGATTGCATGGAATTTTGTCTGTTACTACCGGAATTGGTTCTAGGCTGGGCGGAGTTTGTATATCTATTGCTTTGTACATGACCTGGACTTTGAGGGTTGGGATAATGATAATTTTATCTAGAAAAATTTAAGTGTTGAGGCCTCTGAATGTGTGTTCTGTTGCTTTGAAGGCTAAGGTTTTGTTGTCAATACCTTTATATTCGGGATTTAGCTTAAAAAGTCGAACGTGTTCATTGAGGGATGAATGGAATCTTTCTTTTGTAGAATTGCCTGTATGAGTGTTAGGGGAGGTGAAATGGTAAAGTATGTTTTCTTTGTTTAAAAAATTTCTAATGTAGGCAGTGTTGAAATCGTTGTCAGCTATTATCTTAATCGGTTTGCCTAAAATTGAGAATCTGTGTCTTAAAATTTCTACTATTGTTAAGGAATTTCTGTCCGTTATTGGGTGAATATATACATGCTTTGTTAACTTGTCGATGCAGGTTAAGAACATAGTATTTTTGTTAAAAAACCAAATATCTATCATCTCGTTTGGCTTAAAAGGAGTCTCGGAAATCATTAGATTCGGTGTGATAGGGTGTCGATCATACTTGCACATATTACAAAGTATATAATTTTTGATAAATTTATGGACTTCTAACCTGAGATTTGGATAGTAGTACATGTTCTTTAAATCTATAAATGTTTCTTCAATACTTCTATGGTTTTTATTAATGTGGGCTTTCTCGATCAAATCGGTTAACTTTCCAATGCAAGTTATATCCTTCAAAAATCGTGTGCACCTAAGTAATTTCATACTTGAAGAATTTGAGAAATACTTAACTATAGTGCTTTGAAACTTCAGAAAATTATTATCATTCTCACAAAAAACGCCTACAGTTCCTTTTAATGGAAAAAGTTCCTTTAAAACACTTAGTATGTAGTCCTCATCGTAATGTGTTATTGAAATACATTCTCTCCGTTTCTTTGGTACAGAAATTTATTTGTATACGTGTTCGATTTACCTAGTTCTATGATTAACTGAAATTTATATATATTTACTGGATTTTCTGGTATGTAAATGTGGTTATCAACATTCTCAATTCCACTGTGTATAGTTGCTAAATCAGATCTACTTTCCTCAGCATGATTTATTTCCAATCGACTAAGGAAATCAGCAACATTATTTTCCTTCCCTTTTATGTAATCATATCAAAATCGAATTCATTGAGCCTGATTTTCCACCGTTGCAATTTACTATTGGGCTCCTTAAGCGACGTCAACCAGACTAAAGGACGGTGATCTGTTTGCACCTTAAATTTGCGTCCAAATAAGAAAGGTCTGAAATATTTGGTTGCCCATACAATACAAAGGCGTTCCTTCTCTATTGTGCTGTAGTTTGTCTCGTGGCGATTTAAAGTCCGAGAGGCAAATGCTACAGGATGACCATTTTGAGAAAGAATTGCGCCCAAGGCTGCATTACTTGCATCCGTTGTGAGAGTTAAGATCTTTGAAAATTCGGGATAGGCTAGGACTGGACAAGTACATATGAGTTCTTTGAGCTTATCAAAGGACTCAATGTATTGTTCATCCTTAATGTTCTGTCTGTCTTTTTGTCTTTGTCTGCTGTCTTTTTTAAGAAATTTAGTCACTGGAAGGGCTACTCTAGAGTAGTCCTTAATGAACTTTCTGTAAAATCCCGTAACACCCAGAAAAGATTTAATCTGTTTTCTTGATTGAGGTAATTTTATGTCCTGAATGATCTCTATTTTACTTGGATTAGGCTTTACACCATTCTTTGATATTATATGACCTAAGTATTAATTTTCACGTTTAAGAAAATTACACTTATCAATCTGAATTTTGAGATTGTAATCGAGAAGTCGTTGGAATATTTTATTCAAAGAATCAATGTGCTCTTGAAGTGAAGTTGAGAAAATAAGAATATCGTCAAGATAAACTACACATATCTTGTTGATATAGTCATAAAGAAATTCATTCATCATTCTTTGGAACGATGCAGGCATACGAGTGAATTCGTAATGCCCATTTGCAGTGGAAAATGCTGTTTTTGCTCTGTCTTCTTTGCGTATTGGTATTTGATGAAATCCCTTCGCAAGATCGAGAACAGAAAAATATTGGGCATTTCCTAGCTTGGACAATATGTCTTCGATGTTTGGAATGGGAAACTTATCTTCAACTGTTACCTCGTTTAGTTTTCTGTAGTCCACTACAATGCGCCATTTCTGTTGACCCGAATTGTCAATTTTAGTTGGAATGATCCAAATTGGAGCATTGTATGGACTATTCGAAGGTGTAATTATGCCTAATTGAAGCATTTTAGACATTTGTTCGTCTACTTCATCTTTGCGTATTTCTGGATACCTATATGCTTTGGTAAATATGGGGATATCGTTTTTTGTTGGTATAGTGTGGCTATATTTGATGACAGCTGAAAGATTTTCACCATCGATGTAGAAAAGCTTGGAAAATTTCTTAAGGACACCAGTCAAAGCTTCTTCACTATTATAATCATTTATTTTGAATCTGTCTGTAATTTTTGTGATATCAGGTTTTTCAAAATGAGTTGTATCATTATTTTGTGTTAATTTTTTTATTTCCTTCTGAGTTAGTTGTGTTGAAAGACAGTCAAATAAAAGGGGTAAGGTGGCTTCTTTTGTAATTAGTTGAGATTTGTTGAGGACAATTACTGCTTGTAACGGTTTTAAAACATTACAACCCAGTATTCCATCAAAATTACAATTCAAATCCGCCTCAAGCATTTCTATCTCCGTTAACGGCTTATTTAGTTCTTTAAATAATGGAATTGTAATTTTGGTGTTAACTGAAATGCTTGAATTGATCGATTTAAGCAATATCGGTTTATTGAGAATCGTTTTGAAGGATGCATGAAATAGACCCGCTTTTATTAGAGATGTGCTGGCTCCTGAGTCTATAAAAAGCTTTAATGGAGACGATTGAGTTCTTACCACTATATAGGATAAAGCTCTGAGGTGGGAAACTGAAAATTTTGATGCCGAGAATTGTCAACGTTTTCAAAAGTACCTAGGTTTTCATTAATAGTTGGTACTGCAGTGTGTAAGTGATCAACTTCCATCGATCTACTTTGTTGACTCCTTTGTAAGGAACCTGATTGCATGGAATTTTGTCTGTTACTACCGGAATTGGTTCTAGGCTGGGCGGAGTTTGTATATCTATTGCTTTGTACATGACCTGGACTTTGAGGGTTGGGATAATGATAATTTTATCTAGAAAAATTTAAGTGTTGAGGCCTCTGAATGTGTGTTCTTAGAGGGTTTGAATTTTGAAACTGTTGTGGAGGGTATGGATTTCTATATCTATGGAGGACTTTAGGAAAGTAATTCTGTGTTTCAAATTGTGAATTGATAGAATGATAAAAATTGTCAGTTTCAACCAAGTTCGATTTTGCTTCTCGGAAGTTTTTCGGATTTCTTGCTTGTAAAATTAACTTTGGTTCATTTGGTAATTTATTAATTAAAAGTCTTAAAGCCATTACTTCATTATTCGCACTGTCAAACAATGTTGGAATATCTGTGTCCTCCGCGAGACTCGATTTTATATTAAGTTTAGTTAACAGATTGATGGTCCTGTCATATAACTCTCCAACAGAACTTTGAAATTTTAACATTTTAATGTTATTTATTAAGCTTTCAATACTTTCGTCCACAGTACAATTTAACTTTAAAATTGATTTTATTTCCGGCCAACTTGTTGGATTGTTATCATTTATTAGTATAATATTTGCAGTACCTTTGATTTTTTGACGTAATCTTAGATCTAAAAACCCTTCAGATATTTCATCTACTCTATCAATAAACATATATATGTAGTCCACATGTTTGATGAACAATTCTAGTTCTTCGGGCAAGCCCGTATAATCATTGATAATGTTAGTTAAACTTAGAAGACTTTCACCTGCCATTTTTTCTTCTTTTCCTTCTTCTTGTGATAAAATTGCTGGTATTTCTTGAAAATATTCAAACCGCTCACTAACGTCTTTCCTTTTCCTTCCTACTTTAAACGTTGTTTTGTTTTTAAGTATATTGTTTTTCACCTCACTTGTAATGATTTATTTGCACTTTTTTTTTCTTTTTCCGACTGCGCCAGTAATATTTGGGAGCTAGTAATGGCAAAAAAAAAAACACAATTTTTTTTGTTATATTTGTATTGCTTTATTAATTTTATGTTCAATGTACATATATTCTTAACATACACTTATGGTTTACACTATTTATTTATTCTTATTCTTTTTACACTACTTATTTAATTTCCTTGCGCTTGCAACAAGATCCAAGCTAAGAGAGAGTCTTCGCTTTCGCTTCTAACATTTACAAAAGAAAACTAACAGGACTTAACTTAAGACAATGTTAACACCGACAACACAAAGAGTACAAAAGATAACTTGCAGTTTGTACACGTATGAATGAAAGAGAGAGTATTATATAGCTTGTAGCTTGGCTTTAGCGTCTTCATCTGAGGCACAGCAGTATCACGTGACTTCTTCGGCTGGGGAGCATGCATATACAATTGCAAGCACATGGTTTGGCTTGGCTTGGCTTGGCTTTGCCGTACCGCTCTTCGTTTGATGCACATCAGCATCACGTGACTCTTTAGGCTTGGGAGCGTGCTTGTGCAATTGCAAGCACATGGATTTGGCTTGGCTTGTCTTTGCTGTACCGCTTTTTGTCAAATCCACAGCAACAGTGATTAACATTAGGATCATGACAAACACTGCTAACTACAGCCTGTACCAAATGCCGAACATGGGTCAGCTGTTACATGTAACTCTTGGTGCACAACTAACAACACGAATCAAGAAGGATTTAAGCTTCGTAGACACACCCACATACTTATGGACGGATTCTGAGATTGTGTTAGCCTGGATAAGCTCTCCATCATCATCATTCCACACATTTGTTGCTAATCGAGTTTCCACTATACAGGAACTAACATTCCCGACCAATGGCGACATGTGCCATCAAAACACATCCAAGCAGATGTACTTATGAGAGGCCTTCAGCCAGAGAAATTGCCAGCATGCACATTGGTTTTATGGTCCCCTATTCCTATCAGGACACGAAGACATGTGGCCGGCAAAAAACATCACGGAGCTGTCGATACCGAATGACACAGAAATAAGACGAAAGGCACCAATTGCAGCAACAACCACTTATGATTGCGATCAGGAATGATTTATATGATTAACCATCGGAATTCATTCAAGACGCTTCAAAGGATAATTGGATACATGCTGCGGTTTTAAAAAATACTACCTGCACAAAAAGTAAGCGATCAAATTACATACTACTCACTACTAAGGAACTTCAGAACTCACTGACTACAATCGTTCGCCCAATGCAGACATTCGATTTCAACCAGGAAATCAATGACCTTCGAAAATGTAAGCAGTTAAAACAAAACGAGTGGGAGGTCGACTAGAAGCTGCAACACTTCCTTTGGATGCCAAACATCCAATGCTATTACCATATAATAATCCTTTGGTAAAGCTGTTGATGCAAGAAACACACGAAAAAAATAGCCATTGTAGTGCTCAGACATTGTTAGCCCGTCTTCGATAACGATTTTGGCCCATTAAAGGAAATATAATGCTCAATAGTACAACACTGCGTAAAGTGTAATGGAGCCAGACCACAACTGCTGCAAGAAATCATGGGAAACTGACCTCCACAACGAATAACACCAGCACGACCTTTTATGAATACAGGGGTAAATTACTGTGGGCCAATCTGGTTTCACTACAAAAGTCGCGGCAAGCGACCTCAGAAGGCATATGTAGCAATTTTTTGTTGCTTCACAACGAAGACTGTTCATATTGAACTCGTTAGGAATTTGACAACCGAAGCATTCCTTGGAGCACTACGACGATTCACTGGTCGGCGAGGACATTGCCAGCACTTATGTTGTTACAATGCAAAAAGAAGAAGAGTGTTTCTGCTGCGTCATTGACATAAGAAGAGTAAGAGACAGTATTAATTGGCATCGAAGCCATCCTTAACACAAGACGACTAAACAAATGATCCCACCGATCTAACGGCACTGACACCTGGAAACCCACCGATCTAACGGCACTGACACCTGGAACTTGGTTTAGCACCACAAACATGAATTTTTTATTACTCCATTAATAAAAGAATAGAAAACTTTAACCAACGGAACGTTAACAATCACACATTTATATGGAGAAATTCAAAAAAGAGTTTTTGCGTGAATACCTTAAGTCAAATTCAGCATATCAAAACATACTCGTACCAAATAAACGATTCAAAAGAGGAGCGCTCAACATTGTGGGAAACCTAGCTAATTCCTAGCAGCATCCAAGAGTTCAAAAGGAAATCATCGTACTTCTGTTCCGACGTCGTAGAACTGGTTGCCACCAACGGACGGAAAACGAAATGCACAGGTGAAACACCAAAAAGACCAATTACGGTCGTTTCATGGTCAAACTGTCATTCTATGGGAATCTATCAACCCTTGGCAGTGCCAATGAAATAGCAATCAACAGATTTTTGGCTCTTGCGCTGCGGTTAGCAAAGAACAAAGAAATGAAAAATCAATATAGCCAATTTATGACGGAATACCAAGATCTAGGTCATATGACACAAATCGACTTTAACGACATGGTAACACCAAGCTACGTCATTTCCCACCATTGTAATTTCAAAGAGGATAGTAGCACTACAAAACTTCATGTAGGTTTTGACGCTTCATCAAAAACATCAACTGGAATATCCTTGAATGACATCATGTACACAGGACCATAGTAAAAGGCGAATTATTTTCACTATTGCCTCGATTCCGTTTACCACGATACGTATTTTGCACAGTTATACAAAAAATGTATCTTCAAATAATAATTCATCCAGATAACCGAAAATTTAAATTATCGTATGGAGAAACAACGAAAGCGAGCCACTACGATATTATCAACATATATAGCCACAAAATGCTAACAGCACTTAGTGATTTCTACGTTGATGACTGTCTAACTGAAGATAATCTAACTACTGTCATAGAAATGCAAAGGCAACTCATTCAAATACTACACACTACAGGGTTCAAACTTCGAAATGGAGCGCTAATCATCCTCGCTTGCTACAAAGCATTTCTAAGAAAGATTAGGAAATAGATCTTGACTTTAGCATTGAGAGTAATGATGCAATTAAAACATTGGGGCTAACATGGTTGCCAAGGAATGACACATTTTGTGTTAAGACTAATATGGGCTCGAGAAGTAGAAGTACAAAATGGACTGTAACCTCATACTTGCCAAATTAGTAAGTAAGTAAGTAAGTATTCATTTATTAATAATTCTTAACAAAAGAGTGTTTTTTTATGTAATATGAATTTAAAAGCTATGGCTTAGCCGTCAGCCTGGTTAGCAGAATTTTAAATTTGTATTTGAAATCTTTACGTGCAAACTCAAGTTACAGTTCAAATGTATTCAGCCATTAACAGCATTCCATATTTATAAATTGATTTTAAAAAACTGATAAGAATTTTCCAGTCACATTCGTTTAAAAGTTGTACGGTATCGAGCATTGTTAATGTCTGTTTTCCAAAGAAGGTTATCCTTTGTGGTCTGAATATTGGGCATATACTTATAATATGAAAGCAGTCTTCATTCGATTTCAGATTACAAAGTGTACAGAATTGGTTGAACTTTCCATTATAGGGGTTACCATTTAGTGAAAGAACTTCACATCTTGCTTTGAATATCAGAGATATTTCGTCATAACTAAATGAGTCATGAAAATAGTTTCTTTGGTTCAGATCATAATTTAGTTCACTGTATAGTAATCTGCTTTCTGACTCTCGAGCTTTTATTTTTAACGTATTTCGGGTGTTGTTTTCGTTCGTTTCTATAATGCGGTATAGTTTATTTTTCAAAACACGTAGATTGTTCATGTCAATATGTAGGGTCTCGCCACAGTCGTTACTAATAGTTTGCCACCTTACATACCACCAATCTGCGTTCCTTAACTCGTACAAGAGCATTTTCTTTGCTATTCGTGAATCGTCATATCTGCAAATCTAAAGTATGAAGTCAGCCTGTGACTTGAGTGAGTCCGTTGACAATTTTGGTAGACCTGTTTCAAATGTATAGCGTAATTAGGTGAATTTAATAGGAGATTGAAGAGTTTTTTAATGAAGTTCCTTTGAAATGCTTCAATTTCTTCATACTCGTCAGCCCCCCACGCTTGCGAGGCGTAACAGATTGTGGATTTAACGACAGAGTTATATATCTTATATTTTACAGATAGATTATTTTTTTGTTGAAGAACACATTTTTCCACGAAAGGTTGAGCAGACTTTGAGAGCTATTTGCTTTATCTCTAAGATGTTTACTGAAACTTAGAGTTGGATTCAGTTTGAATCCCAAATATTTCACCTCTTTAACGGTTTCAAGTGGTTGGCCATCGTATTTCCATTGCCTTTTTATGTGGATTCTTGGACATCGCGTAAAAACCATTATTTTTGACTTTTGTGTATTGATTTTTAATCCCCATCTCTTACAGTAACATGACAGGCGGTTGGTCATCAGTTGCATATGTTCCGGAGATTTAGCAAGTACGACTAGGTCATCTGCATATAGCAACACATTGATTGTGGTATTAGCAATTCTAACTCCCCCTGGCAGAGCATCTACTATGTCGTTTATATACAGAGAGAAAAGCAGCGCGCTGAGAAGGCATCCTTGTTTCACACCTGTATTTGTTTCAAACCACTCTGAATAAGTAATATCATCCCAAACCGCTCCACTGGTATGCGTGTATATTTCTTTGGTAGCATTTATAAATTTTGACGATATGCCTAGTTGTGATAGCTTATAGAAAAGGGCATTTCTATTGACAAGGTCAAAGACGGCCTTAAAGTCCACAAAAATAGAGTACATTTTTTTGCCTCGAGCTTGATACGCTTTGACAATGGATGTTAGAGGGAATATCTGATCTATAGTTGAATATCCTTTTCTAAAGCCAGCCTGTAGATCGGTTAGAATATTTTTCTGTTCAACCCATCTTTCTGTGGTGGCCCGTGGCATTGTGGGTATGTGCGTCGAACCCAACCTCGACGTCGTAGGTTCGATTCCAGCTCTGAGCGACACAAATCATTTCCACGACCCCACCTCTTTCGAGTTACTGACAATGCTCAAAGAGTGTATCCTATCTAGAAAAAGCTTCTCAAATCATAAAACTGTAGGTCCCTTCCACTCGTGTGAGAACAATAGCACGCACAACACGAGTGGTTGCTGAAAAGCTAGGCCCTGGCCCTCTATGGGCTGTAACGCCACCCATATAATTATTAACCCTTCTTTCTAGCCTTTTTACCAAAATGCCGCAGAATATATTGGCAATCGTATTCATAAAAAAAATTCCTCTGTTGTTTTCTGCCATGTCGATGGGTCCTTTTTTATGAATTGGAAAAATTACAGATTTTTTAGAAGAGGATGGAATTTCCGCTCCAGTAAAGATTTTGTTGTACAAAATGTGAAGACTGTTCCAGAACGTAGGTGTTGCATTTTTAAAAAATTCGTATGGAATTCTGTCTTCACCTGGTGCCTTCCCATTTTTAGCACTGAAGATCACATCCTTTATTTCATCAATAGATATGTCAGCGTCTAGTATTTCATCAACTGTTAGTGGCTCCGCGTAGGAGAATGTTAAATCCACAGCACTTGTCAAAAGAAACTTAAAGTGTGTAGCAAGGTCACCAGCAGATACGCCTGTTCCGATTTTATAGTTTGATCCGTTTATTTCTCTAGAGATCTTCCAAAAATCCTTTGAGTTTCGAGTTTGACCTAATGCTAATCTGGTTTATAAATTCAGTTTTCTTCTGGTGGCATAGGTTTTTGTAATAGGTATTAACTTCGATATACCAATTGTATATGTTATGGTTTTGTGAGCATCGCAACACTCATAGGAGTGCACATGATTTTGAGCGTGCTTTAAGACAATCTTTATCAAACCACTTTTGCTTAAAAGCTGTGTTCAGACTAGTACTTTTAACATGTGTTGAATGCCGAATAAAGTCTGTAAGCTGTTTCGATAGTAGTTCTGTAGAGTTGGTATTCACGTCATTACATATGAGAAGAGTGTCTAAATTACATTAGTATGCAACTTTTTGTTCATTTTTCCAGCAGAGTCGAGGAAGTGAGTTCAGATTTATTTCTCTGGGTGAATATTCGCATGAGGCTTCCACCAAAGTCGGCATGTGATCTGAAAAGGATTCGCACTCAACTTTATATCGTTTGATTCTTATGATCCATTATTGTTTACAGCACAATAGTCGTTGACGGATTTACCGTTTCCTTATCTCCATCAGTACAGCCGTTCAGAATAATGCAGTCGTACATCTGAAGCAACTGAAGTGTGTCTTTACCATTCTTCTTGCAAACCATGTCTTTGGAGTTTCTGACACAAAGAGATATAGCTGGGCTTGTAACAGTTTGTGCAGTTATGGTTTGTGCGTTTCCAACTCTTTCGTTCAAATCACCGATCAGTAGAATACTCTTGTCAGCTAGATGTTGCATTGTATTGTACAGCTTTTTAAATTCATCTGCCCATTTGTTGCAATTTATGTAATAAGAAACGATACACATATTTTCATCTTTACTTGCTAAATTATTTGATCCAGTCGTTACAGCAAAGATATTTGTTCAGGAATTATGGACATTGCAATTTTCATGGGATGAAGCATTACCGGCAGTGCTACATACAAGGTGGATAGCATTTCGGAATAGTCTCGGTAAGATCAACAATTTTCAATTTCCACGCCACATGTTCAACAATGGCGTGCCCGCAACCATTCAAATTCACACGTTTTCCGACGCGTTTGAAAAGGCATATGGCACGGTAGTGTAGGGTTCGTGTGTTCTAAATCAAGAGTGGCGCCACTGAAGAGACAAACCTTGCCTCGATTGGAACTATGCGCTGCACTCCTTGGTGCACAACTAACAGAACGAATCAAGAAGGATTTAAGCTTCGTAGACGCACTCACATACTTATGGACGGATACTGAGATTGTGTTAGCCTGGATAAACTCTCCATCATCATCATTCCCAACATTTGTTGCTAATCGAGTTTCCACTATACAGGAACTAACACTTTCCGACCATCAAAACACAACCCAGAGAATGTACTTTCGAGAGGCCTTCAGCCAGAGAAATTGCCAGCATGCACATTGGTTTTATGGTCCTCTATTCCTATCAGGACGTGAAGACATGTGGCCGGCAAAATACATCACGGAGCTGTCGATCCCGGATGCGATCCGGAAATGATTTATAAGATTAACCATCGGAATTGATTCATGACGCTTCATGCTGCGGTTTTACAAAAATACTAAATGCACAAAAAGTAAGCGATAAAATGACATACTACTCACTACTAAGAAACTTTAGAACTCACTGACCACAATCGTGCGTGCAATGCAGACATTCGATTTCAACCAGGAAATCAATGACCTTCGAAAATGCAAGCAGTTAAAAAAAACGAGTGGGAGGCCGACTGGAAGCTGCAACACTTCCTTTGGATGCCAAACATCCAATGCTATTACCATATAATAATCCTTTGGTAAAGCTGTTGATGCAAGAAACACACGAAAAAAATAGCCATTGTAGTGCTCAGACATTGTTAGCCCGTCTTCGATAACGATTTTGGCCCATTAAAGGAAATATAATGCTCAATAGTACAACACTGCGTAAAGTGTAATGGAGCCAGACCACAACTGCTGCAAGAAATCATGGAAACTGACCTCCACAACGGATAACACCAGCACGACCTTTTATGAATACAGGGGTAAATTACTGTGGGCCAATCTGGTTTCACTACAAAAGTCGCGGCAAGCGACCTCAGAAGGCATATGTAGCAATTTTTTGTTGCTTCACAACGAAGACTGTTCATATTGAACTCGTTAGGAATTTGACAACCGAAGCATTCCTTGAGCACTACGACGATTCACTGGTCGGCGAGGACATTGCCAGCACTTATGTTGTTACAATGCAAAAAGAAGAAGAGTGTTTCTGCTGCGTCATTGACATAAGAGAGTAAGAGACAGTATTAATTGGCATCGAAGCCATCCTTAACACAAGACGACTAAACAATGATCCCACCGATCTAACGGCACTGACACCTGGAAACCCACCGATCTAACGGCACTGACACCTGGAACTTGGTTTAGCACCACAAACATGAGATTTGGAGACGGTTATCACTGGAATACTTAAACGAATTCCAATTTCGGCATAAACGGAAATAATCCGCCATGAATATTAGCGTGGGAGATATGGTGGAATATAGGAAGAGTTAACAAATTTGAATCAAATGTTGGTATTTATTTTGAATCTTTTGGATCAACAAAAATCGCAACGAGCGAATGGAACTTCATCATTCATTACAACCTTACTCCATTAATAAAAGAATAGAAAACTTTAACCAACGGAACGTTAACAATCACACATTTATATGGAGAAATTCAAAAAGGAGTTTTTGCGTGAATACCTTAAGTCAAATTCAGCATATCAAAACATACTCGTACCAAATAAACGATTCAAAAGAGGAGCGCTCAACATTGTGGGAAACCTAGCTAATTCCTAGCAGCATCCAAGAGTTCAAAAGGAATCATCGTACTTCTGTTCGACGTCGTAGAACTGGTTGCCACCAACGGACGGAAAACGAAATGCACAGGTGAAACACCAAAAAGACCAATTACGGTCGTTTCATGGTCAAACTGTCATTCTATGGGAATCTATCAACCCTTGGCAGTGCCAATGAAATAGCAATCAACAGATTTTTGGCTCTTGCGCTGCGGTTAGCAAAGAACAAAGAAATGAAAAATCAATATAGCCAATTTATGACGGAATACCAAGATCTAGGTCATATGACACAAATCGACTTTAACGACATGGTAACACCAAGCTACGTCATTTCCCACCATTGTAATTTCAAAGAGGATAGTAGCACTACAAAACTTCATGTAGGTTTTGACGCTTCATCAAAAACATCAACTGGAATATCCTTGAATGACATCATGTACACAGGACCATAGTAAAAGGCGAATTATTTTCACTATTGCCTCGATTCCGTTTACCACGATACGTATTTTGCACAGTTATACAAAAAATGTATCTTCAAATAATAATTCATCCAGATAACCGAAAATTTAAATTATCGTATGGAGAAACAACGAAAGCGAGCCACTACGATATTATCAACATATATAGCCACAAAATGCTAACAGCACTTAGTGATTTCTACGTTGATGACTGTCTAACTGAAGATAATCTAACTACTGTCATAGAAATGCAAAGGCAACTCATTCAAATACTACACACTACAGGGTTCAAACTTCGAAATGGAGCGCTAATCATCCTCGCTTGCTACAAAGCATTTCTAAGAAAGATTAGGAAATAGATCTTGACTTTAGCATTGAGAGTAATGATGCAATTAAAACATTGGGGCTAACATGGTTGCCAAGGAATGACACATTTTGTGTTAAGACTAATATGGGCTCGAGAAGTAGAAGTACAAAATGGACTGTAACCTCATACTTGCCAAATTAGTAAGTAAGTAAGTAAGTATTCATTTATTAATAATTCTTAACAAAAGAGTGTTTTTTTATGTAATATGAATTTAAAAGCTATGGCTTAGCCGTCAGCCTGGTTAGCAGAATTTTAAATTTGTATTTGAAATCTTTACGTGCAAACTCAAGTTACAGTTCAAATGTATTCAGCCATTAACAGCATTCCATATTTATAAATTGATTTAAAAAACTGATAAGAATTTTCCAGTCACATTCGTTTAAAAGTTGTACGGTATCGAGCATTGTTAATGTCTGTTTTCAAAGAAGGTTATCCTTTGTGGTCTGAATATTGGGCATATACTTATAATATGAAAGCAGTCTTCATTCGATTTCAGATTACAAAGGTGTACAGAATTGGTTGAACTTTCCATTATAGGGGTTACCATTTAGTGAAAGAACTTCACATCTTGCTTTGAATATCAGAGATATTTCGTCATAACTAAATGAGTCATGAAAATAGTTTCTTTGGTTCAGATCATAATTTAGTTCACTGTATAGTAATCTGCTTTCTGACTCTCGAGCTTTTATTTTTAACGTATTTCGGGTGTTGTTTTCGTTCGTTTCTATAATGCGGTATAGTTTATTTTCAAAACACGTAGATTGTTCATGTCAATATGTAGGGTCTCGCCACAGTCGTTACTAATAGTTTTGCCACCTTACATACCACCAATCTGCGTTCCTTAACTCGTACAAGAGCATTTTCTTTGCTATTCGTGAATCGTCATATCTGCAAATCTAAAGTATGAAGTCAGCCTGTGACTTGAGTGAGTCCGTTGACAATTTTGGTAGACCTGTTTCAAATGTATAGCGTAATTTAGGTGAATTTAATAGGAGATTGAAGAGTTTTTTAATGAAGTTCCTTTGAAATGCTTCAATTTCTTCATACTCATCAGCCCCCCACGCTTGCGAGGCGTAACAGATTGTGGATTTAACGACAGAGTTATATATCTTATATTTTACAGATAGATTATTTTTTTGTTGAAGAACACATTTTTCCACGAAAAGGTTGAGCAGACTTTGAGAGCTATTTGCTTTATCTCTAAGATGTTTACTGAAACTTAGAGTTGGATTCAGTTTGAATCCCAAATATTTCACCTCTTTAACGGTTTCAAGTGGTTGGCCATCGTATTTCCATTGCCTTTTTATGTGGATTCTTGGACATCGCGTAAAAACCATTATTTTTGACTTTTGTGTATTGATTTTTAATCCCCATCTCTTACAGTAACATGACAGGCGGTTGGTCATCAGTTGCATATGTTCCGGAGATTCAGCAAGTACGACTAGGTCATCTGCATATAGCAACACATTGATTGTGGTATTAGCAATTCTAGCTCCCCCTGGCAGAGCATCTACTATCTCGTTTATATACAGAGAGAAAAGCAGCGCGCTGAGAAGGCATCCTTGTTTCACACCTGTATTTGTTTCAAACCACTCTGAATAAGTAGTACCATCCCAAACCGCTCCACTGGTATGCGTGTATATTTCTTTGGTAGCATTTATAAATTTTGACGATATGCCTAGTTGTGATAGCTTATAGAAAAGGGCATTTCTATTGACAAGGTCAAAGACGGCCTTAAAGTCCACAAAAATAGAGTACATTTTTTTGCCTCGAGCTTGATACGCTTTGACAATGGATGTTAGAGGGAATATCTGATCTATAGTTGAATATCCTTTTCTAAAGCCAGCCTGTAGATCGGTTAGAATATTTTTCTGTTCAACCCATCTTTCTGTGGTGCCCCGTGGCGTTGTGGGTATGTGCGTCGAACCCAACCTCGACGTCGTAGGTTCGATTCCAGCTCTGAGCGACACAAATCATTTCCACGACCCCACCTCTTTCGAGTTACTGACAATGCTCAAAGAGTGTATCCTATCTAGAAAAAGCTTCTCAAATCATAAAACTGTAGGTCCCTTCCACTCGTGTGAGAACAATAGCACGCACAACACGAGTGGTTGCTGAAAAGCTAGGCCCTGGCCCTCTATGGGCTGTAACGCCACCCATATAATTATTAACCCTTCTTTCTAGCCTTTTTACCAAAATGCCGCAGAATATATTGGCAATCGTATTCATAAAATAAATTCCTCTGTTGTTTTCTGCCATGTCGATGGGTCCTTTTTTATGAATTGGAAAAATTACAGATTTTTTAGAAGAGGATGGAATTTCCGCTCCAGTAAAGATTTTGTTGTACAAAATGTGAAGACTGTTCCAGAACGTAGGTGTTGCATTTTTAAAAAATTCGTATGGAATTCTGTCTTCACCTGGTGCCTTCCCATTTTTAGCACTGAAGATCACATCCTTTATTTCATCAATAGATATGTCAGCGTCTAGTATTTCATCAACTGTTAGTGGCTCTGCGTAGGAGAATGTTAAATCCACAGCACTTGTCAAAAGAAACTTAAAGTGTGTAGCAAGGTCACCAGCAGATACGCCTGTTCCGATTTTATAGTTTGATCCGTTTATTTCTCTAGAGATCTTCCAAAAATCCTTTGAGTTTCGAGTTTGACCTAATGCTAATCTGGTTTATAAATTCAGTTTTCTTCTGGTGGCATAGGTTTTTGTAATAGGTATTAACTTCGATATACCAAGTGTATATGTTATGGTTTTGTGAGCATTGTAACAGTCGTAGGAGTGCAAATGATTTTGAGCGTGCTTTAGACAATCTTTATCAAACCACTTTTGCTTAAAAGCTGTGTTCAGACTAGTACTTTTAACATGTGTTGAATGCCGAATAAAGTCTGTAAGCTGTTTCGATAGTAGTCCTGTAGAGCTGGTATTCACGTCATTACATATGAGAAGAGTGTCTAAATTACATCAGTATGCAACTTTTTGTTCATTTTTCCAACAGAGTCGAGGAAAAAAGTTCAGATTTATTTCTCTGGGTGAATATTCGCATGAGGTGTCCACAGTCGGCATGTGATCTGAAAAGATTTCGCACTCAACTCTATATTGTTTGATTCTTTTGATCCATTATTGTTTACAGCACAATAGTCGTTGACGGATTTACCGTTTCCACCAATAAATGGGTAGTGTCCTTCCTTATCTCCATCAGTACAGCCGTTCAGAATAATGCAGTCGTACATCTGAAGCAACTGAAGTGTGTCTTTACCATTCTTATTGCAAACCATGTCTTTGGAGTTTCTGACACAAAGAGATATAGCTGGGCTTGTAACAGTTTGTGCAGTTATGGTTTGTGCGTTTCCAACTCTTGCGTTCAAATCACCGATCAGTAGAATACTCTTGTCAGCTAGATGTTGCATTGTATTGTACAGCTTTTCAAATTCATCTGCCCATTTGTTGCAATTTATGTAATAAGAAACGATACACATATTTTCATCTTTACTTGCCAAATTATTTGATCCAGTCGTTACAGCAAAGATATTTGTTCAGGAATTATGGACATTGCAATTTTCATGGGATGAAGCATTACCGGCAGTGCTACATACAAGGTGGATAGCATTTCGGAATAGTCTCGGTAAGATCAACAATTTTCAATTTCCACGCCACATGTTCAACAATGGCGTGCCCGCAACCATTCAAATTCACACGTTTTCCGACGCGTTTGAAAAGGCATATGGCACGGTAGTATAGGGTTCGTGTGTTCTAAATCAAGAGTGGCGCCACTGAAGAAACAAACCTTGCCTCGATTGGAACTATGCGCTGCACTCCTTGGTGCACAACTAACAGAACGAATCAAGAAGGATTTAAGCTTCGTAGACGCACTCACATACTTATGGACGGATACTGAGATTGTGTTAGCCTGGATAAACTCTCCATCATCATCATTCCCAACATTTGTTGCTAATCGAGTTTCCACTATACAGGAACTAACACTTTCCGACCATCAAAACACAACCCAGAGAATGTACTTTCGAGAGGCCTTCAGCCAGAGAAATTGCCAGCATGCACATTGGTTTTATGGTCCTCTATTCCTATCAGGACGTGAAGACATGTGGCCGGCAAAATACATCACGGAGCTGTCGATCCCGGATGCGATCCGGAAATGATTTATAAGATTAACCATCGGAATTGATTCATGACGCTTCATGCTGCGGTTTTACAAAAATACTAAATGCACAAAAAGTAAGCGATAAAATGACATACTACTCACTACTAAGAAACTTTAGAACTCACTGACCACAATCGTGCGCGCAATGCAGACATTCGATTTCAACCAGGAAATCAATGACCTTCGAAAATGCAAGCAGTTAAAAAAAACGAGTGGGAGGCCGACTGGAAGCTGCAACACTTCCTTTGGATGCCAAACATCCAATGCTATTACAATATAACAACCCTTTGTTAAAGCTGTTGATGCAAGAAACACACGAAAAAAATAGCCATTGTAGTGCTCAGACATTGTTAGCCCGTCTTCGATAACGATTTTGGCCCATTAAAGGAAATATAATGCTCAATAGTAAAACACTGCGTAAAGAGCAAAGGAGCCAGACCACAACTGCTGCAAAAAATCATGGGAAATTGACCTCCACAACGTATAACACCAGCACGAACTTTTATGAATACAGGGGTAAATTACTCTGGGCCAATCTGGATACACCACAAAATTCGCGGCAAACGACCTCAGAAGGCATATGTAGCAATTTTTTGTTGCTTCACAACGAAGACTGTTCATATTGAACTCGTTAGGGATTTGACAACCGAAGCATTCTTTGGAGCGACGATTCACTGGTCGGCGAGGACATTTCCAGCACTTATATTGCGACAATGCAAAACAATTTTAGGAGCATATAACGAACTAGCTGAGGTGGAAGCCGCTTCTTCTCCGAAAAGGCACGTACGACCATCGCAAGGGAATGCAGCGATAAATCCATACAGTTCAACTTTATTCCTCCTAGAGCTCCCCACTTTGGAGGCCTCTCTGAGGCGGCCGTAAGATCGGCAAAGCACCTATTATGGAAAAGTGTTTCTGCTGCGTCATTGACATAAGAAGAGTTAGAAAAAGTATTGGCATCGAAGCCATCCTTAACTCAAGACCACTAAACAAATGATGCCACCAATCTAACGGCACTGCCACCTGGAAACCTTCTCTTCGGTGAACCCTTGACTGCACAAGTCGACGCCAACGCACTCTCAATAAAACACACTAATTTGACACGGTGGAACTTGGTTTCGCACCTCAAACATGCATTTTGGAGACGGTTGTCACAGCAATACTTAAACGAACTCCAATATCGGCATAAATGGAAATAATCCGCTAAAAATATTAATGTGGGAGGTAGGTTGCTCATAAAGGAAGAGCACCATATCTCCCAGCCATAAGAGTGGTTGATGTTCGAACAGCATCAGGGGCTTGGAATGGTCCAATTCACAGACTTGCACCATTACCAGTTGAAAATGAAACAAATACTGAGATCACATCCAGAAGTGACGTCCACCAGTCAGCACGTAACACTCAACTAGCAGATGCAGCAGTCACAATAATGACCAAAAGGCGAAGAACATCTAGTGCCGGAGGAATTGCGGCGTTGTTAACAATACTTCTGAGCCCGTAGGTTGCCTAGCCTAGCCAACAGAAAGCCGGCTGTGATAAGATCAAGGATTCGTGACAATGGTGAAGAAGATTATCAGGCCGAAATATCGCAAATCGTTTTATCCCTTTCATTCCAATTGATCATAATGATACCTAATGTAAACAGAATGCAGTCAGCTCTTATTTGTGTTCTTAATTACGGCTACCCATCATAAAATAAACTCATTATTATTACCAACACAGCAGCTGAAGAAGGAGCTCACAACCATCAAGGAGCATATACAACATTCCTTGAGTTGCCAGCAGAGGATCGAGATCTGGTCAAACTATACAAGTTGATGAGGACAAGCTAATGAAGGGAGGAGTGACAGGTAATCGAGTAGTATTCTGGATCACACTTCCTCTGGTAAATCAAGGGTAGTACGATTTATTCCGGCTCACGCCCATACCTCATATCATAAGCAACACAATGTTGACTATTACTCTTCGCCCTCCAATACTCGTTTTAAACACTCATCGTGATCAATATTTTCCGATGCAATCAACCACTTTAGAAGGATGCATCACTTTGGCGAACGGGCAATTTTTATGCCTCAATATCCAAGCAAAATATAGCGAGGCAGCGGAGATATGTTCCTGAAATGGGATTTTTTAAAAATGAAACGAAAGCTACCTGCAGCTTAAATAGATCTGACGACATTCAACTCCAAAATCTAACGGACTTACAGAATCTAATATAAGAACAAGAAGTCCTCGATCTACAACACAAATTGGAAACTAGCAACCATCACAACCTCGCAATTGGATACGCTGCTCTAATAGTATCCATTATGTTAAGTTCCTACGTAATTTGGAAGCACAACAGCAAGGTCTGCGGGGGAGAATGTTCAGTTGAAATAAAATGCATTCGCGCTTACTTGGTCAAGCAATACCGGCAGTAATTTAGGCTAAGACACAATTGTAATTCGCAGTGTAAACTAGTTTTAAGCATAAAAGGGAAAAACAAATCGTGAATTTTTTTCTTTCCGAACGCCTTTTAATCACTTAATTCGTTTACAGCAATTGCTCCAAGTTCAAGTGCTTGGTGCATCATCCTTAACTCACTCCAAGTTTTTATGCTTGGTGTAATCATATTCAATCCGCTCCAAGTTTATGTGCTTGGTGAATCCATTCTGGAAAGCGCTTCTGAACAAAATGTACAAATTAACGCATTATTCTATTGCCATGAAACTAAAATCGTTTTTTATAAACGAATAACTATTTCGTCCAAAGAACTATATAAGTTATATATAATTAAAAAATTACTATATAAACTATAACACAAAACACACAACACACTAATAAGCCAATCTTTCCACAACACAGGCGAAAGAGAGATAGTTGCGCTTGATACTTCTAAAGTATTTGACAGAGTTTGGCATCAAGCTCATTTGTCGAAAATGCGTGCTTATGGCGTTGATGAATCTCTGTTTTTATGGATTAGAAACTACCTTTCGAGCCGTTCAATCTACGTTGTTTTGGATGGGTTCAAGTCTGATATTCACAAAATAAATGCTGGTGTCCCCCAAGGCTCTGCTCTGTCTCCGACACTCTTTCTCATTTTTATAAATGATCTCCTGTCTGCCAGTTCTAATCCAATCCATTCCTTCGCTGATGACAGCACCCTCAGCTTTTCATATTCGTTCCGAAATTCACGACCCTGCCCTTCGGACGTTGTATCGGAACGGCAGCGTATGTCAAGCACATTGAATTCCGATCTGGACAGCATAATTAACTGGGGTAAGAACAACATAGTGGAATTCAATGCTGCAACTCAACGCTGTCCGCTGTCTCTAAAGCGAACGCCTGGTAATCAGCCATTATCCATGAATGGCGCTTGTATCGACGAAACGGGAAAACTTTCCATCCTTGTTATGTGCATCAACACAACACTTAGTTGGAACAATCACATATACGAGGTCGCCAAAAATGCTGCGAAATGTTATGTTTCCTTAATTGATGAAAGAAATATTTCACCCCCTCTGATTTAGCTTTAATCTATAAGGCGTATATTCGCCCTAAGCTTGATTACAACGATCACATCTAGTCTGGTGCACCCAAGACCACCCTGCACCTACTAGATAGAATCCAAAAGCGAGCGATAAAACTTATAGGAGACAACGATATCGCGAGTTCATTAGACTCGCTCGAACATCGACGTATCGTATCTTCTTTGCCCGTCTTTTATCGTTATTTTAACAAACGATGCTCAACTGAGCTAATCTACTGCATTCCTCCTCTCCTTGAATTCACCCACAATACACGTCTCGCCAGGAATGCACATCAGTTTACCCTTAAGTCTGCCTTTGGACGCACAGTGAAACTTAGAGACTCGTTTTGTAGCCGCACCACACACAAGAGCAATGTGCACAGGTACCTCCTCTCTCTCTCCCTCTATACCTTTGGCCGTGCTGTGTCTTGACCTAAGACAATTAAGGGTATTAATAACCTCTTGAGCACGCGCAAATTATATAAAAAAAATATCTGTAAGCTCTAAACTAAACTCTAAGCCCCACTTTCCAGCAAACTCACAAGCTGTATCCCACATGTATATTGCACAGATGACCTTTACGCATAATGAAGAGGCGCGAGCCTGACAGGCAGCAGAGAAAACTGTAACAAACTAATTGTGGTGATTTTAAGTCTAGTAAAGTTCTATGTAGGGTAATGAATCAGTGCATAAGAATAGTCAAGTTTTGAGTTTCATTTAGTCACAATCCAGTGATCGAATCCATTTTTTTCAACATATTTTTTGACTTTTTCTTTTAAAAAATTGAAGACTGCTTGAAGATCTGATTTCGAAATGAACAGGGCATGAGCTCTTTCGTTGCATATGGTACTAGCTGCCATGTTAACGCCATTGAACACTGCAAAGTCGATGCTCTCAGATAGCCATTGTTGGAGCTCTTTTAGAAGTTGAAGAGCTTTTTAATTGAAAGTTTAGACTCGACAAATTTTCATCATCATTTAAGTCCTCGGCTAAGTTGGAATAGTTCTCCTTCGAGTCCAGTCTTAGATATCGAAAGCCTGAATCGAGCTCTGATATAATAGTTCCGGAACTAAGGGAGTTGGAGTAACAGGCCAACACCACATAAAGCTTCTTCCAATTACTAAGAAAAATGCAAACGACTCCTGAAACCGTCCTACTTCACTACTATACACTTTGTGTTTAATATTATTCTTAATAAAATTCGCAACGGAGAGTGTCTCCACCACTGGAGATGGTGGCCTTTATTGGTTTCGCTAATCTGGGCAAAACCAAAAACTTTATAGAGCTTATTTTTTCGCTTTCACTGCAAGGATGTTGTAAGTACTCTCCGTCTGCACAGTGACCGAACCTTTGGCAAGGAAAAAAAATTCTGTTAAGTATTCACATTGTTTTGGCGCTGCTGTTGTGTTTCTTGCTGCTGTCGCTGTTGAGCTAATGCACGGTGTTTTGTTGCTGGGTGCTTGTATGTTGCTTTTAGTCTTTGATGCTCAGGTTTGTTGCTTTTGATTTGTTTTTGCTTTCATTGACGCTTATTTTCTAATCTCATGCACGAGCCGCTGAATTTTCTCTTCTCATTCAGTCTGTCTCATCTCAGTGCGTCTTCGGAGCAAAGTACTGCCCAACCTCGTCTTCAGTGTTGCTGTCCAGCTGCTTACATTGAACGGGCCTCCATTGGTCACGTACTATACCTCTTCTTCCTCCTCCGCCGCATCGCTCTGCCCATCCTCTTGCACCCCTTTGGATGAGGTATTTGTGTTACGGCGTTTTCACAGTGGATTAATGACTTAATTCTGCTACCAATTCTTGTTGCCCATCAGAATCCGTTTCTAGGAGCGCCGCCCACTCATTAGCTTCCATTTAACTCACTTGATTTTTAGTGAGTAATTTTGGAGTTCAAGAAAAAAAGTTTTTGGTTTGTCCCCTGTAGGGACCGAACGAAGCACCCTTGGTGCCAGATCCGCTGACTCTAGTTATTCAGCCAACTGCTTGTTACAACAAAGTAGTATTATTGTTTTGTAAGTGCGCCACTTCACCACATTGCACTAACTCTTGTATTTAATTAAAGTCGACACTGTTGCGACAACATTAAAAATTGTGTTCAAATCTGCTAGTCCCTGTGACATAGCGATTTTTTCTTTACCAAATAACAAGAAACAATAAAACAAGTGTATTTCATCATGTAAAATATATATACAGCTGAGCAACACACGCTTGCTCACTGATGAACCAGACTACCAGTCAAAGCAAGACGAGAGAAAGAAGAAACGGAAGAAGCCTGAACTGTAGCGAATTAAGGTAGCTGTAAGCGATGCCAAAGTTGCGTTTGGTGCGCCTGCAACTTCGTCCTATAGATGGAGCGAATTTAGCATTCGTTGGTAAGCAGCAGAGACAAGATTAGCTGCCGGAATAAATAGGAAGTATTATCACGCTCTGTGGGCTTCTGAGTCGAATGACAAAGAAGATGATGAACGCGAGGAGCTGGTCAAGAGCCAGATGGAAAACTAGGAATTGGTTCTCCACATCCCAATCCTCAGAGAAAAACAAAGGCCTGGAAGGAGGCAAAGAAAGATGCACAACAGCAGCAGCAACAACAACAGCAGTAGCAACATGCTACCTGTTTTAAGAGAGCGATCAACAGCTGACCAAAATCAGCGACAAAAAGAGCAACCGAACCAGCAGCATCAACAACAACGCCTGCAGAAACGTATAATAATAATAATAATATGGGTGGCGCTACAGCCCATAGAGGGCCAGGGCCTAGCTTTTCAGCAACCACTCGTGTTGTGCGTGCTATTGTTCTCACACGAGTGGAAGGGACCTACAGTTTTACGCCGAATCCGAACGGCCTAGTTTGAGAAGCTTTTTCTAGACAGGAAATGCTCTTTGAGCATTGTCAGTGACTCGAAAGAGATGGGGCCGTGAAAATTATTTCTGTCGCTCAGAGCTGGAATCGAACCTACGACGTCGAGCTTGGCCACCAAACGTATAGTCCAGCTGAATTATTCAGAGCATCAACAACAGCAGCAGCAAAAAGAAGAGGTGTCCACTGAGTTGTATTGTGTTATGATGAGATGCTCAGTTCATTGGGGTCAAGTCCTTCAATACTGTGTTGACAAGGAGAGAGAACAGAAAACTTCCGTTCTTCCTGGTACAGGTCACCTCAGACACTAAAATCAAGAGCTCCTCTACTTTACGTCTGTAAAGTGGGACAACAAACAAGGGAAATGTCCTTTGCCCAAATAGCCTTCAGGTAGACCACCTTTACATCAGACAGTGCCGAAGGTAGCCTCGGTCCCAGTGGCCAGGCTCTCAGTGGCCAGACCTGAAGCCGATTTAAACCTGAGAACGGTTCTGCTCTCTACTCAGGGACAAGCATCTGAAGTAGACGTTATCGTTGTTCGCCGAGGCTTCAAAATTATGGCTGCAAATCATGTTGCAAATGTACAAGCCTAATACGCTTGTGGCTAGCGAAACTAAGCTTAACCAGCTCCAAACTCAGGTACAAGAGTCACCACGTTATTCGTACAGCCCGGACCCCATCCTTCGCAGATGGTGGGGTTGCTCTCTTAATTAAGAAGGCTTTAAGCTTATGATAATAATAATAATAATATGGGTGGCGCTACAGCCCGTAGGGGGATAGGGCCTAGCCTCTCAGCAACCAATCGTGTTGTGCGTGCTATTGTTCACTCACGAGTGGAAGGGACCTACAGTTTAATGCCGAGTCCGAACGGCTTTGTTTAAGAAGCTTTCTCTACACAGGAAATACTCTTTGAGCATTGTTAATAACCCGAAAGAGGTGGGGTCGTGAAAATTGTTTTCGTCGCACAGAGCAGGAATCGAACCTACGACGTCGAGGTTGGGGTCGACGCTCACACCCACAACTCCACGGGCCACCACCATTAAGCTTATTATTGCTATGAAATGTGAAGATTTCAGACTATAGGAAGGAGTAGTTCAGCTTTGATATCCGGGGGCTCAGCTGCGCCCTTCTTTCATATCCCAATATCGGTTGCGCTATTTTACTTACTTACTTGTTAAGAAATCTCTTTACGTAGTCGAAACACTGTGTATGGCTGTCACAGCACGTTCTGATTCATTGCGTAATGAATGTATTTGATAATCGCTGGAGCGCTGAATCGGTGTTTTGTCAAAGAGCCAGAAAACGAATGTCAATGAAGTTTTCACCATATTTCCGTGTGTTTGAAGATATATTGAATCAGCCTCGCTTTTAAAGTTCATTCTTAGCCGTAGGGAGAACTTTTGTCACGATTATATATCTCCTAGTAGGGAGCTTGAACACTGTTTCGTTGCGACTCGCATTTTCTATTGCGCTCCATAAAGTACACTCCAAGAGTTCCATGAGTATAGTACTATGAAGGTGTTAATGCGGTTGACGTTTAGCTCGGCTGTTGCACAAAATTCGTTAATGAGGTTCCGTATTTCTCTTGTAGAAGCGTTTGATGTTGTCGTTTATGGCGAAGAGTTGTTGTATATTCGCACTAAGTTTCAGCATTCATCCTCCATCGTAGTCCCTCTTCATGTATGGATGGAGCTGTACTCAAAAGTAAAGTCAAACACCGCAGGCGCGAGTTAAGACTACCGTTTAAGCTTTAGTCAAAAAAATAGAAGCTTATTCGAGTGCGACTGAACATGAAATGATCGATTACAATATTTTTTAATTCATAATTTTACCTATGGCTTGCGGAGGTGACTGCATGAACTTCTTGTGAGTCGATGGACTTCGATATCGATATCGGCGTGTGTTCCATTTCTAGGTGATGTAGTTAAGCGGTGAAGGGCGATGACCGTTGACCAATGATTTGGTCTAGACGGTGATGGGGGAATAGGTGAGTGAAGTGCCTGACGACGTAACTCGCGCAACACGCGATATATCATGTCATAGTAGCTTCACCAGTAAGTAATTTACTGCGACGCTGTGTGTTTTCTATCGGCGTGTAATATCGGTTTTATTGTAAAGTAATACCGTTCTATTCAATAAGACATTTACTCATAATTACATTTCTTTTGCCTCTAAGCAGTTGGAAGATAGTGCTACAAGCGACTCCAATGAGATATAAAACTACGAAAAAAAAAGAGAATTACCCCTGTTCGATTGTCATTTACTAGAAGTTATACCCGTAAAGTTTGATATAATAGTAAAAATATAGTTTTTTGATCCAATTTTGTTCGTATCTGTTAGTGTTATTAGTTAAAGAAATTCGAAAGGAAAATAGTAACTAATGCTGATGGGAAATAAAATAATAATTTAAAAAAATTGGAAGTTATAAACTGAATTGGTGGTTTTAATATATAACAATTTTAATTTGAATATAATAAAATATACTCTTTTTTAAGTGAAGTGCCTGACGACGTAACTCGCGCAACACGCGATATATCATGTCATAGTAACTTCACCAGTAAGTAACTTACTGCGACGCTGTGTGTTTTCTATCGGCGTGTAATATCGGTTTTATTGTAAAGTAATACCGTTCTATTCAATAAGACATTTACTCATAATTACATTTCTTTTGCCTCTAAGCAGTTGGAAGATAGTGCTACAAGCGACTCCAATGAGATATAAAACTACGAAAAAAAAAGAGAATTACCCCTGTTCGATTGTCATTTACTAGAAGTTATACCCGTAAAGTTTGATATAATAGTAAAAATATAGTTTTTTGATCCAATTTTGTTCGTATCTGTTAGTGTTATTAGTTAAAGAAATTCGAAAGGAAAATAGTAACTAATGCTGATGGGAAATAAAATAATAATTTAAAAAAATTGGAAGTTATAAACTGAATTGGTGGTTTTAATATATAACAATTTTAATTTGAATATAATAAAATATACTCTTTTTTAAATGTTGTGACGTGGACAGAAACAATCCATGTAAGGGAGCGCCATCTGTGGGAGACAATTGAACACCATTCGGAATAGTAGCCCCAATCCGTCGCTATCATAAAGCTACATTGAAAACCACCACCTCAGCATATGCAGTAACTGGGTTCATGTACATAGTGCCGGAGAGGAAATTTGAATGGTTGTTGTTGTGTTTTATGTCTCCTCAACCCGGAATATACAAGAGTGCCAACAGAAAAATTTCACAGCCAGACGGGAGCAGAGTTAGAATGCTGGTTGGTATAAATATTGCAACGGCGGCCGAAGCAGCACAGTTTAATATTGAATTTTGTATAAAAGTGCTCAAAGTGTGATATATGTGAGCCTGAAAGGCAGCAAACAATGGTATAATAAAGTAATTGTAGTAAAGTTAAAGTAGCGAATGTGATTACATAGACATAGTCTTTCTAAAACATAATATGTGGTATCAGAAGTTTGATAGTGACAGAATAGTGAAATTTTTGAATCTAAGAGTAGAATAATTGAAGGAGCTCGAGCAGCGAAAGTCTGATTCGCAATAATTGTGCAATAATTGCTTGCGTGACACTATAGCAATTAGATAGAATCGATACGAACACGCACTAACTTATTGTAGAAATTTCGGAAACATCTGGAAATACGGTTGATCTAGCACACATAATAGCGATGATGCAGAATTTGTTATAAAAGCAAGAGAAATGATGCGTCAGTCGCTAGGCGGGGTGCGTGAATTGTTGGAAGAAACAACAGATGCAACAATCGCTTGTAAGTGCAGCAATCACCTGAGGACCACATCAAAAAGGCTTTAGAAGACCCAGAATCCTTTCGAGCATAAACAGTAGAGAGAAAGAGCTCGACGAAAGTGTTCTCCACCTCGACATGTTCTAAGCGTAGAAACTTATATTGACGGCTTAGAAGCATCGGTCGATGTAATGAAGAAGGACATCTGTGCCCGACAGCCTTCAATATCCTCCGACTGCAATTTGAAACATCTGTCGCCAAAGAACAACTGCGCAAAAAAGACAAGGTAACAGCATTGGTTGTGGCATTAAAAGGCGGTGCTGCGGACGATTCCAGAGGATCTTCAGATGAAGTACAACACAATCATGACATCACATGATATCACATCACATAGCAATGAAAATGTGGACATGAACACCGCATGCAAGATGAAGTTGACGGGCCGAAAAGTCGGTGATTCGCTTCAGGAATATGCTGCAAAGCTTGAGCGATTGGCACATCTGGCATACGCCGGCTCAGCCATGGAGCTAAATGAAAAGGCCAAGACGGATGCGTTTGTAGAGGATATTAGGGATTTGGAGACGATGCGATAACTCTGTCGTCACCAAGCAGGACCTTCCAAGGGACAGTTGCTGCTGCTTTCTACTTCTTAGAGCTCGCAGAGTGAATGAGGAGCCGGCACCTACTTGAGACACTTTTAACGGCCGTCATTTCATCTGCAACAGGGTCGGACACTTGGCACCTGACTGCAGGGAACGAGTTCATTCAGGGGGCGGCCCTTATGATCGGGATTGGTTTTACGTTGAACTTTGGGCTGAGAATTCTGAAGTTCAAGAATTCTAAGAAACCAGTGAATGTCAGAGCGAGCCAGTCTTCGAGGATCAACCAAATCGATCAAACGATCGGTAAAACACAGATTTTAGTACGGGTGACGGTGTTGGGCAATTAGTAGTAATGTCACTTGGCTGTTTGTGTGGAAGGAGCCGCAGGAGACAGCGTTCAAAAAGTTGAAGAAACTGCTCTGCTCTATTCCGATCCTCGCGTATCTAATATTCGGCAAAACATTTATACTGGGTTCAGTGGAGTCTACAGATGAATAATGGTTGGTTTCATAGCGCTTGGGATAGTGCGGACAGCCAAGCAACACGAAAATTGATTGTGGTTCCTAGGAGGAGAATACACGAAATTTTATAGAAATATCACAACGGATCAAGTGGACGACATCTGAGCATCACAAACAGGTGTTTTCTCATCAGAGACTATGCGCCACTCTTAGAACTACAAATTTCGAATTCTTGACGCATTTAACCTATCAACGTCAAGCTCATTTAAAGTGAAAGAGTAATTTTCTATTGAAGAACTTAAAAATGAAATCGTGTCACAACTTTTAAAGTGCAATCACATTAAAATTTTTAAAAAACATTACGAACGATTCGTCGATGTGTTATATTTAGTGTTTCTTGAAACAGGATCCATAAGACTTGGAGAGCTAAAACCATTTTATTCACAAGTGGGATTTCGTTAAAAGGATTGCGCAATTTGTTCCAAATACTACATAACAAATTAATGTACTTAGAAAAACATAACATATCATCATCATGTACAGAAACATGTCTGAATTCAGCTGATTATCTATCCAACACCAGAGAAGTGGTGGCGGTGTTGCTGTGCTCATCACTAAAAGTGAGTGCCTATTTTCCGGGAGGAGCACAAACTCCTCAAAAGCGTATACATTTCCGAAACGATCTACAAAAATTACTTAATACTGATGATCTATTTCTAATCGGTGGTGATTTCAACTGCAGACAGGTCTTGGGATTGTCTTAGGGCTAATGGATGGGGTAATATTTTTGCAAATCTGAACTCAAGATATCCTTTTGAAATACTCCATTCTCCCAATCCTTCTTTCGTCCCATCGAGCATTAATAGACATTTTTCAACTTTGGATCTGTTTCTCACTAATATCCCTGACGTATTTACTCTTCCAATTACTATTAACGACTTTAATTCCGATCATTTACAGGTAAAATGTGCTGTGATTATTTCTCCAATATCATGTACAAACCAAATTCTTGACTTCAAAAATGCTAACTGGATCTTATTCAGACTATTTGAAAACGCAGGTGAGCCAAACATTAGTCAACCTTAATTTGATAAAAATAAAGACACCTTCACTTCCGCTTCCGCCGTTATTGAAAGCGTTGAACAGTCGCTTTCTCAGAAGAAGGTATTTAGGCATGAGGCAAATACCGCAGTTCATCCTAGAAAGAATCAAGTTAAGGAACACCTGCAGATCTAGATGGAGGGGTATAAAAATGAGTTGTACGTCACGGAATACAAGAAAATAAATGCTCTGCTGAAATTTGCAATTGCAAACCAGAGAAACCAATCTTGGAACGATAGACTTCCATCGTTAGATAAAGGTTCCAAACCATTTTGGAACATAATCAAGATAACGGAAAAAAGCATTCCTACTCTTAAATGTGACAACTCTGTCTTTCATTCCCCATGTGCTAAAGCTAACGCTCTAGCAATTAGTTTTGTGAATAATCATTCAATTGCTATTGGATAATGTTATCCCAAGCACGCATTTTAGACAGTCAGTTAATTTCGGCAGTTCAGACTCACTTGTGAGCAATCCCAACCCTATACCCCAAAGTGAACTAAAAGCCATAATACATAATGTAAATGGTAGGAAGTCGTCCGGTTTTGATGGTATCATAAATGTAACACTTGCAAGAAATCTTCAATACTCTCTCAGGCTGGGATTTTTCCCTAATAGATGGAAAGTAGCCAAGATAGTTAATATTCTAAAACCTGGTAAAATTGCGATAGGCTACAGACCTATTAGTTTGCTCAGAAGTGCGAACGCGAACTTTCAGAAACAACCTTAATCCAGCAAATATAAACAAAAACGTATACTTCTTGGTAAGCAAAGAGATGGAAACTGAATTATCGAGTTTTCTCATCGAAAAAAATCCCAATAAAAAATAGCTTAAATATCCTAATTTATGATTTAAAAGTATTTTCTCTGCGAATCAACCATTCTCTCCGCGAACTGTTAATCTGGGATCGCAAAACACAAACGAGCAAGCGCAATCCACAACCACCACGACCAAAAAATTCGCAGTGAAGTGTCAGTTTGCAACCGCAGTTCTCTGCGAATGAAAAAACTCCATATGAATGAATTGTCAGAGTTTGCGACGTTCGCAATTCGTGACGACCTCATATGAACGGGCCTTAAGTAAATGCTTAGAAAAGAAATGTTTCTTTCATTGATGAAAACTTCCCCAAAGAGCAATTTGGATTTTAAGCTCGTCATAGCACTACTCTTGATGAGTATAACAAATGACATCAGAATAAATCTTTCAGGAGGCAAAATCACTGGCATGTTAATCTAGGACGCTGAGAAGGCATTCGATACCGTCTGCCGGGATGGTTTGACACACAAGCTATTCAATTATAACCTTCCACTGCACCTTATTAAAATTGTTCAGTCGTTTCTATCAGAGCTTTATCAGAGCCTCTCTTACCACAAAATAATTAGCGCTGTTATCCCATTTACCCCTCGAATGCAACCGGTGCCAATACTGAAACCAATCTGCAATCTGGGATAAGTACTGTCCTTCAATATTGTCAAGATTTGAAAATAAACATTAATGCATGTAAAATGCAAGCAATCTTTTTTGTTCGAAAAAGAAAAACTTGTTTACTTCCAAGGAACAGCCTTCAAATTAATGGTTTTCCGATCGAGTAGAAAGTATCTTGGGGTACATTTAGCTGAAAAATTAGCTTTTAGGCTTCATAGTCAAGAAGTTATCAAAAAGATAAACGTAAAGATAAAGATTCTGTATCCATTCATTTGCAAGAATTCTGGGCTAAGCAATGAAAATAAAGTATTGATTTTTAAGTATATTTTCCAACCGATCATGTTCTATTTGTCTCCTGTCCTGGGTAAATGCACTAAATGTCATCTGCGTAGACACCAAATAACGCAAAATAAGCTCTTAAAAATGATTCTTTCTATTTATTTATGATTATTTACTTTAACTTACATATTTTTTTATTTATTCATACATTTATATATTTATTTATTAAAAATAGCTATTTATTTATTTATTTATTTATATATTTATCTACTTGTAGTACTTATTAGCTTATTAATTATTTATGTTATATATATATCTATTCATTATATTTATTCACATATATATTTATTGCCAATAATTTTGTTTTCTAAAAAATTTCAATCAGCAATTCGAAATCAAGCCTAAAATCGAATATTTCTGTGATAAATTATATGAAGATTATATGAACATTTGTGTAGTAGGTGATGCAAACCAAATGTATTGTTGTGTAAAATGTATGCCCCTATAATAAAAAAAATTACTGTGGAGAATATTAAGCAGAAGTTCTATTGGATTGGATGCCAATCGACTATTTCAGCAAGTGGCTGGAGGCTTATGGCATACTGAACTAGGAAGCAAATACTCGTTCGCATGCATTTTTTCGCAATTGGATATGTCGTTTCAGTGTTCCCTTGGAGCTCTACTCGTACCAGAAGAAAATTTTGAGTCCGCGGTTTTCAAGAAAGTGTGCCGGACTTCGGGATTATAAGACAGGAACAACCACATTGTGTCCATAGGCAGACAGTGTGGTGGAAAGATTCAACCCTACACTTGAAGACCATCTAAGGTGAATAGTCAACAGGAACAGTCGAATTTTGAGTCCGCGGTTTTCAAGAAAGTGTGCCAGACTTCGGGATAATAAGACAGGAACAACCACATTGTATCCATAGGCAGACAGTATGGTGGAAAGGTTCAACCATACATTTGAAGACCATCTAAGGTGAATAGTCAACAGGAACGATGTCGATGTCGCCCCCCTCAACCAATGTCTGGATCAGATTCATCGATACGTAAGGAGTCGTACACAGTGACAAAATGAACGCAATGTGTGACATCAGAGCAAATTCTGGACGGATTAGAGAAGGACAATTGTTTTTGTTTACAATCCACAACGGAAGAAGCGACTAACACAAAAGCTGCAAGCAGATTGTGAAGGGCTGTACAAGGTAATAAAATGGATTAATGTTGTAGTATACAACTTTGGATGGCCAAATTTAAACCCCTATACAATCGCATAAGACAAATAAATGACTAAGCGACAAAAGAAAAAGAGCCGACAGCTGACTATAAATTAGTAGGTAAATAATGACGTGAAAACTATGTATTTACGAAACGTAACATAAACCAAAGATTTTAATTGTAAATATTTGTTTTATTTATTTGGTTTGTTCAAAATAATATTTGATTTTTTATTTACCACTTTAGTTTAACAACAAATAATTTTATTATGTGTATATATATTTATTTATTTTATTATTTCTGATTAGTTTAATACATATATTTTTAGTTTTTATTGTATTTCTTGCCGTTATTTATTTAAACATATGCATTAAGTTTTAGTTTGTTTTTATATTTTGAGCATAGGTCCATTATTTTAAAATGTTTTTGAGTAATTAAATAGGTATATATAAATGTATATATAATTTATGGGAGGGGAAGATTAATTGTTCACTACTCATTTTTAATTGTATATTTATATATGCGATAATATACATACATGTATGCGAGTATATATATGTTATATAAACGCATATATGCACTTACATAAGACTTAGTAAATTACGACACTAATTTTTTAAATAAGAAAATGTCTTGTATGCGTATATTTATATTGCTTATGTATATGCTTATATACTCTTATGGGATTTTTTTGTTTCTGTGGCAAAATGTTAACAATTTGTTTCATACAATTTGAAAAGTAAGTACACATAAAACATGCGATCTATTTGAGTTATTATATTTTGATTTAACTTCTATGTATAGTGGTTTGTCTTACAATTATGTATACACACATATAGGCTTCTGCTTACTTTTGATTTTAAAATAATTAACGGTGTAAAGTCCGGTTTTTAAAAAATATGTTCTTTTTATCAAATAAAGAGATTAAAATTGGAGAAAATAATAACAACATTAATTGCTAGACATATGAGGATGAGCTCAGAGATATTGCATACATATATATGTACATATACACTTTATTAGCAAATATTTTAACATTTATATTTAACAACAAACACTGGTCCTGGATAAATCCATTTATTATTTAAAGGTTAAAACATACTGTTTTAACTTGCTTATTAAAATTTGTATTAAAATGTACTACTTTTAATGTTTATAAGTATGCATTATTAGTGGTTTTCATATTTTTGATGACAATATAAAATGCATAGCACATTTTACTTACATTTGTGTTCTTTATTGGGAAGGTGTCCTTTTTTAACATTTAAACAGACACTTTGAATTTTATTTTTTGAAGGTACACTATGTCTCATAATCTTTTTTCTTGTTTTAATATTTGTATTTATATATTATATTCATATTTTATATAAATATATATTATTTATATATTATATTATGTTATATTTTATGTTTCCTAGTGCATGGTAGTATGGGAAATGATGAAACTGAAACCAATAAAAAGCTCTTTGTTTTTTTTACCTATTTTAAGTGTGTTTTTATTTGCGGTTAATGGTTGAGTATTAATTAATGCGGAAATTGAATTTTGAGGAAAATTATACTCGTATATTTTGTTCCATTTCCTATATTTATTATATAATTGACATTTATTTATAAGGACTAATCTTAGCACTTAATTTTGTATCTTAAATACAATTTGAAAGCATAGCAGGATATTCGTTGTTATACAGTACAATGTTCATTTCTGTAGTGCTCGCTCGCTGACACTATTTTACTAGGTTATGATCCAATTCAAATAAAGAGCTGGAATGGAATGGAAATGAAATAGTTTAACCTCTTTTCCGAAAATGCTTCGATCGGCTAAAAGTGCAGCGCTAACCAGAAGTTTACAAGGAAAACCTTCAGAGATGATATCATAATATGATTTAATATGGAAATCTGTTTTTTATAGGAAGTAACCAAATACTTGCTCCTAAATATGCGCATCTATTGATTACGCGTGGCTCAAGATATTAGACCTAAGACTTGCTCATATTATTAGACATATAGTGATATTTATAATGTCGAATGTTCGGAACTTTATAATTCGAAATTCGTAAAAAATTGCGCAGATTGTTAGGTCCCTTTGAAAAAACTTTTATAAGTCAATCAAAACCGAGCATTCATTTCAAGTCTAATATATAGTTCAGTCGGTCTGCCAGCAAAGAGTCTGTAGTTCTGGTATCATTAGTTAACCCGAATTTTTTGCTGGTTCTGTTTTTTGTTTTCTTTTCTTTATTATAACTTCGTTTTCATCACAACTTGTCAGTTTTTTTATGATTTTAATTGTTTTTAATGTAGCCCGAAATTCGAATTGTCCTTAGTCGAGAATTCTTTCAATGGAGTGAACATATGCTTCAGAGTGGATGCAGGATTTCGTTTTTTTTTCAGTTATCTCATATACTTATTGTGACGTGGACACAAACCAGTCCTATAACGGAGCGCTCTCCGACCAGCGAACATGGTAATACGTATGTCCTGGTGGTAATGGACTATTTCATAAAGTGGCCGAGAGTATATGCTAACGGTAAACTACAAACCGCGCTTATCAAGCAGCGCCATCGGTGGGAGACAACCGAACACCATTCGGAGCAGTAGCTATAATAAAGCTCCACAAGAAACACCAACTCAGCATACGGAGTAAATGTGTTCGTGTACACTATGCCGAGGGGAAATTCTTGTGGTCATCAACTCTTCAAGAAGTTATTCTAATCAAATAATGTTGTAGTTTTTCTACTAATATCATATTAATATATATTATAAAGAGTACTTCTCGTAGAATCGCAATAAGATTCAAAAGTATAAAACAAATACTACAAATATTATTATAAAATATAAAGGATTTTAAGATCGAAATTTAGGTGTGGTTGCATTCTGTAAAATAATATAAGGTAAACCATCTTTCGTTGTTAAAGTACCCTCAAAAGTGATAATATAAAAAGGGAGGAAAATATTCGTTGAGCTAGCGTAAACAATTTTATCTAGAAAAAATTATGAAAAAAATTAAGATGAAACATTTATAAGATCCAAAATGAAAGAATCCAAAATGAAAATGTTTTTTCCCGAATGTCAAGAATGTAATACATAAACATATTTGTGATAACCAGTACGTTATAAATGAATATAATATGATGGAAAGAAAAACAAACGTTATTTAACCTACCACTCCAAATTTAAAAAAAAAAGGACTTGCGGGGAGTTAGATGAGCTTTCTCACATGTACACACATACATATAGGTAAGAAATGTAATGTAATACGTATCATTGTAGTGAATGTGCGCATATACATGTATGTTCATATATTTAAGTCCAATCTATTAACATTGGACGCATTTCCTTTGGGGTTAATGTGCTAACGTTGATTGGAGAATTGATGACTTTTATTTATTATACCTTTAATACATATTATTGCAATCAGAGAGCAATAAGTATACATGTGAAACTCTAACCAATTTACTGCTGAATACTGTGCGTATGACGTACATATGAACGTGTGTTATGAATATATAGCTTCGTATACCTTTGTAAGTGTATGTGCGTCGAGTGATGATAAAGGTATTCCTTAATACTGGTGGTAAGAAAACTCTGCCATCATATCTTTTACATACATTTAATATTCGACTCATTATAATGTTATATAAAATGTTAATAAAGTTAGGAAATGTTTTTGATGTATTCCTTAATACGGGTGGTAAAAAAACTCTGGCATCATATCTTTTACATACATTTAACATTCGACTCAATATAATGTTATATTAAATGTTAATAAAGTTAGGAAATGTTTTTATGTATTAAAATAGTACACAATAGCCTCAACTACGACTAAACACGACCATATACATATGTACATATTTATGAATTATAATTTGTAGAAATAGAATTAATTTCAATAAGTTATTGATAACTTTATAAAGCTAGTTTTAAGTATTTTTGTATAGCACAGTGAATAATAAGTTAAATAAAAACAGATTTACAAGTAAAAAAAATATTTATTAATGTTTCATCCTATCAAATATACAAAGTATAATTGTTCGACTAATGCCTTTACAAATCCTAAGAATCTTATATTTGATATTTGCTATGTGGGATGGAGTTGTACTAGAAGTTTGTTGAATAGCAAAATGCTCGTATTTACAACACAACGATTCCAAAATGCATCGAAAGTGAATTTGATAGGATAGGATGGTATGAGCAAGTCAATTCAATTAAGTACGGGCTTTGTGCGATAGCAAAACATGTTTTGACTGTTTTTGGATAGATAATAAATACGAACTAAATCAAGGACATAGTGTAACACTACAGAAGTCTTTAAATATTAGTTTCGGTAAATAAAGTAAATCGAGATCTCCTCCGTGATTGCACAGATATAATAAGTTACGTATAAATAGTATAACAGAGGAATAAGAAGGTGATAAAAATTTAAAGAATATAAAAATGTTTTATTTATTGCAAGTAAATAAAATTACCAATAGTAAGTCGATAAAGTGTATCATAAAGTATTACCCTAACATTATAGCCGTACAATTTTTACAAACTTGAGCACCCATATATACTTGGCTCCATTATCAACACAAGGCTTACCATAGCTGTAAATAATTCGTGAAGTTCATTAAACATACCGGACGACCCTTTTACGAAACCCACATATAACATTTAATATATGTAGCTTTTATCTGCCGTCAACAATTTTTAATGATGTATAAAATACCAAACTTTATTATCTGACCAATCAATATACCTCTCAACCATGATACATAGAGTAAAAGGTTATATGTTACTGCGTATTATATTTTAAATATTGCGTCAGACGAATAAAGCAGATTAAAATTAGTACAAGTCACATAATAACAATGGTAGGTTGTATTTAATTCCACTTAAGGCCCGGAAATAGTAAAATTATTTTGGATGTAAAATATTTTTCAGAAATTACCTTTCAGTAAAACAGCTGTAAAACGTATGTGTATGTATATTATGAACTTGTACCCTTAAGTATCTGTATATACCCCCAATCAATTTTACTATATATATACGCAATTTAATTTTCCTCACCATTTGTCCGCATTGTATGAGAAAAAGTCCTCTCTCAAAGAAAATTGTAATCAGTTGACGTCACGCAAGCTCGACAGCAAATGAACATATTACCTTGTATTCTGTGTATCATGCTGGCAAACCAAAAAATTGCCGGCTATACCGAGACCGACAAAAATCGAGTTTTGTTAAGTTAATCGATGCAGAATATTTTAAAATCGCTGAAAGATTCTATGACGTATTTGATATTCAAGAAGTTTTATATGCATTTCATTCACATGAAAATTTGAATATCATCATTTCCAATAAATTGCGTTGGTAACCCCTTCTGGTATCTCTTCAGTCGTAGTTGGCTAAATTGAGAACATCTTAGTTAAATGTATATGTACGTAGTAATTGAGTTTGCGAAGCGAATAGTTCTAATTATTTTCCGAACACCTGTAAATTATAATAACTTGGACTTGGATATGCAATTCATAAATTTACAAAAACTGACAAACTTTATTTACATACAAGTATTTACGTACATATGTGAACGTTTGATTACCTAGATTCAGAAAAGCGCTCGAGAATTAGTGTAAATAATTGTTCGGGCTTAGTGTTGGATGAGTAAAATGTGCCTTTACTAGTTATTTACTCAATTGTTTCATCTAATCCCTCAACCATAATTCGCTTCCACACAAGCTAAGTTCGTCACCGATGTTTTCAGTGTATGCTCATTTGCTTTTCCTTGTCCTAAGAAACTTAAAGATCTCTGTCGAATTCGACGTGCGAAAAAGTGTTTAAGGATAGTTTCCCATACTAATTTTGACTATTGATTGAATAAGGAAACAATTTTGTTACTTGGTGAATTTTTTACTCACTGGCATTTGTGAGTTCTATGCGGAAAAGATATTTAAAGTGAAAATTATGTAATCAAATTTTACTAATATGAAAAACCGCGGATCGTTATTTGCTTATCTCTTAACAACTATCACATTACTTTAGTTTTTGGTAATTATTTAATATATTGCTGCAAAAATATTTTACACGTATTACTTCCACTTATGGTTGTGTTTTGCTAACTTATGTTCGTAATATGTATCTGAAACACTTGTATTGCAATATTTACCAGAAATCATTTATGTATGATTAATTTATTTGTTATGAGTTTTAATATCCGTTTTATGTTATCGGTTAATTTTAAATACATATAACTGACAAGTTAAACTAATTACTTAGTACCTAACTTCAGTTTATGCATTAAAATTATATTTTAATTGGTTTTTAAATCAAAGCAAAAATATTTTTAAGTAACACATTTAAATAACAATTTATTAAGGAAATAAAAATATGTATAACGATTTCTGTATTGTTTTGTATAAAAAAATCACAAAAATATATATTCACATTACTTTTACTGTAATTGTCTATTTTCGTTTGCCTTTAAATATAAAAAAATTTCTTGTTCATCGTTTGGGATATTAATATTAATCTTTTCATTTACCTATATCGTGTTTTTTAATATATAGTTCTTTATATTTTGTTTTAATTTAATTTAAAAATATAATTCCTTGTTTTTTCCTTATTTTTGTGATTTGTGTTTAGTCCCTAAAACGTATGTTATATATATGTGTTGTCATTTGCTTAAACCGATTGGGCTTTTTTTTCCTTTGGGATCGTTTTTGGTGTTAGTTCTTAAAATATGGTTGTTACTTAAAATTTGTTCCTACTGTTTAATTGTGCTATCTTTTATTTTAAACACCTTGTGCCAAACTCTCTTTTTGTAAAGCAACCATAGATTGATCCATCGGCTGTGGAATAATGAAGGGAGACGTTAACATCTGTAGTGGACTGCTTGAGAGAATCGAAAATTGGGGTGAAGACCTGCGAGATAGGGACAATAAATATAGGATGCATGTTCTAGAGAACAATTTTAGGATCATACAAATTATATACTTACTCGGAAAAACCTGCCGCAGCTGCTGGGTTTCGAACAGAGTGTATTGCTTGTGAATTCTTCGCCCGTGCTAGAAGGGTCATCACTGTTCGTTTGGTGGGATTCATTCCTGAACGCGGTACACCTAGAAGTGGTCGTTTTCTTCCAAGTTGTCCAGCTTACAAAGAATTTGAATAATCACGTAAAGCTATAAATCAGATAAAACCTAATTTTACCAATATTAATTGTCTTTACTCCTCGTAATGCTGGGTGCAAAAGAGCTCCCGGTGGATCGAGAAGTGTAAGGGTGGATGCCGTCGTTTCTGCCTCACTGGGCATAGACAGTGTGGACTGCGTTTGTGGTATCCCCGTAATGGCAGCTACACCCGTCGCTGGTTTCAGAATCCCAGCCATTCCAACAGCAGTGAGCTGTTGTTGAATAGCCACAGCCATTGCTGATGGGTGGACTGGAATTTTAAATATAAAATTTAATTGAAAGTGATACTTTGGGCAAATAAATATGCATAATATACAAATATATATTAAATTCATTATAAGACGGAGGAAAAAAAAAAGAGTGAAGAGTGTAAAGAACATAAAATGCACGTCAAATAAAATTTTTAATGTACCTGATGTATTATTCAGCGTTACGCTGTCCGCACTTGATACTGTCACGTGATGGAGACTGTCATTATTCGCACTTGTTGAGTTGCTTTCGCCTTTGTCGGCTGTGCCCGAGCAGTCCATGCCTAATGTGTCTAAGTCTGTTCGATCATCGTTCGATGTATCCATATCTGTGACACCGTTTGGGCTATTTTGGTTTCCGGCAGAATCGTGTGTCGTGGTGGATGTTAATGCTTGCATTTCCCACATTTGTTCCTGTCTGATGTCATCATGATAATCCTAATCAAATACATAACAGAAAATGTTTTAAGTATGAAGAATATATTAAATAAAAAGTTTATTATCCTTATTCAGGGCGACAGATTTCATACCACTTTTCAGATTGATACAAGATTTTAAAAAGCGCTCTAATTGATCTATTCCAACGATTAATTGACATGAAAAGCCAATTATGTATGTATAATATGTTGTTCTAAGACGTGATATGATATCACAGTGATAAGAAGCATTTGACTTGCTATTGGGCCTAGTAAACTGAAACTGTAATCTTAAATATAATAGAAATGTTTTCAGTTTTTACTTATGTATATTGCTCTATGAAGTCGAGTAAAGAATTCTTGCATCCATGTTAAAAACTTGCTATGTTTCAGGCTGACACGATCTGTTCATTTGTGCAACTATATACAGTACAAACTTGATTTACGAAATTCTCGATTCGTGCAACTTGACTCTATAAATGCAATTTTTCCAAAAAAGTACCTCGATAGTAATACTTCGCCGCTGTTTATCTGTTTTTATTTGCATGTTATCCTTTTGGTTCGTCATTCTTGCCGTTACTTTACATAAGCCTTTCTTCAGAATAAAGGTATTGATATGTTATCCAATTTGCTTGGAGATTTTTTTAACAATATTAGTAGCTTGAATGAAGCCATCATAAATGTCAAAACCGAAATTGCAGTTCGATAATTTATGTTTAAAATCGTCTTCTTCTTCTTGTGGTGCTACAATCCAGGATGAACTTGGGCCTTGGTCAAAAATCCTGTCCAGCTGTCACTATCCTTAGCCAGCTGAAACCAATTTCGCACTCCAAGGAGGTTCATGTTGGTTGTTTGGTTGCCTCTTGAGCCCAAAGAAGCAGCGGTTGGCAAGAGTTATTCTGCGTTTAATCTCGGTACTGATGCTGTTCGCACTACTAACTTGGGAGCCAAGGTGGATGAAGTCCTTTACTACCTCAAAGTTGTAGCTGCTTATGGTGACGTTCTGACCGAGTCGTCGATGTTGTGTGTTCTTTCTTGATGACAGCATATACTTTGTTTTGCTCTCATTCACCGCTAAACCCTTTTTTGCTGCCTCCATTTCAATACAAGCAAACGTTTCGTTGACGGCTTGTTGAGTTCGGCCAATCACGTCAATGTCGTCCGCGTATGCTAGCAGTTGAACGGACTTTTGGAAGATCGTGCCTCTAGTATTGGCGTTTGAGTTTTGCACGACCTCCTCAAACAATGTTGAAAAAATCAAATGACAGCGCGTCGCCTTGCCTAAAACCTTTTTTGACATTGAAGGTCTCGGTGAGTTCGTTACCGACCTTGATCTCCAGCGAGAGTTCTCCATCTTCATCCAAGCCAAGGTGGATGAAGTCCTTTACTACCTCAAAGTTGTAGCTGCTTATGGTGACGTTCTGACCGAGTCGTCGATGTTGTGTGTTCTTTCTTGATGACAGCATATACTTTGTTTTGCTCTCATTCACCGCTAAACCCTTTTTTGCTGCCTCCATTTCAATACAAGCAAACGTTTCATTGACGGCTCGTTGAGTTCGGCCAATCACGTCAATGTCGTCCGCGTATGCTAGCAGTTGAACGGACTTTTGGAAGATCGTGCCTCTAGTATTAACGTTTGAGTTTTGCACGACCTCCTCAAACAATGTTGAAAAAATCAAATGACAGCGCGTCGCCTTGTCTAAAACCTTTTTTGACATTGAAGGTCTCGGTGAGTTCGTTACCGACCTTGATCTCCAGCGAGAGTTCTCCATCTTCATCCTGCACAATTTGACGAGTTTGGTAGGAATGCCAAAACTAGACATGTCGTTGTATAGCTCATCTCTATGCACACTGTTATATGCGGCCTTAAAGTCGACAAATAGGTGGTGGGTGTCGATCTGCATCTCTTAGGTTTCTTCGAGGATCTGCCGTTATGTGAAAATCGATAGTGGACTTCCCAGGCCTGAAACCGCACTGATAGGGAACGGCAAAGACGATTTTGTAGGTGATGTTAAGCCTCCCCGATAGCTGGCGCAGTTAAAGGGGTCTCCTTTCTTGTGGATCGGGCAAACGATACTAAGATTCCATTCGTCGGGCATGCTTTCCTCCGACCATATCCTACAGATGAGCTGGTGCATGCAACCAACCAGATCATCTCCAGCTGCTTTAAACAGTTCCGCGGACAATCCGTCCGCTCCAGTAGCTTTGTTCGACTTCAGTCTCGAAATCGCTACCTTGATTTCGTCTAGATCGGGGGGACGAAATTCTCTTCTATAGCCGTCCATTGCGTGGAGTGGAACATTCTGCCTGACAGCGGTATTGGTGTCCTCTTCGCCGTTTAACAGTCTGCAGAAGTGATCCTTCCAGATTCTCAGTATCGACTGCGACTCTACTACGAGTTGTCCCTCTTCGTCCCGACTGACCCTTTGGTTTGTACCCTTTATATAGTTGTTTCACCCACTGGCAAAACTTTCGGACAGTATTTCTGCCGTACCACCTCTCTATTTCCTCGATCGCGCGCTTCTCATGCTCCTTCTTTTTCCTTTTGAGAAGCCGGTGCTCTTCCCTTCTTTTAAGTTCGTAGAGCTCACTAACCGCTCTCGTCCTTCTATCCAGCGTTGCTTTATATGCTGCTAGCTTCGCTTAATGCGCTTTCTAGGTGGCACATCAGAGGTAGCTTCTCTAATGGCGTGTTGACAACGGTTCCACTGTTCGTCGATTGTTTCGCCTGGCAGGCTTGGACTCTCTGAGAGCTTCAGGGAGACTCGATCGAAGAAGTTCCCAGCGGTCGATTGCGATTGTAGCTTTCCAACGTCAAACTGTTTTGATCTTGCTCTACTACGTTACACAATCGATATCCGAGTTCTGACTTTGGCTACAACTAGGTAATGATCCGTGTCGATGTTGGCACCTCGGAACGTTCGGACATCGAGGACACTGTAGGAGTGTCTGACGTCGATCGTATTGTGATCAATCTGGTTGACTGTTGATTGATCAGGGGACCGCCAGGTCCCTTTGTGAATATTGAGATGAAGGAACCTCGTGCTGGCTACAGTAAGGTTTCGCCCCGTCACGATGTCCAACAGCCTGCGTCCATTGTCGGACGTGTTGTCGTGTAGGCTGTGTTTTCCGACCACTCTAGCAAAGATTTCTTCCTTGCCCAGCTTTGCATTAGAATCTCCTAGAACGATCTTGGTGTCGTAGCTGAGGCAGCGAACGTATGTTCTTTCTAGGAGATCATAGAGGTCATCCTTGCTATCATCGTCTTTGACCTTCGTTGGGGCGTGGGCGCAGATTAGGCTGATGTTACCGAATGTTGCCATGATCCGAATTGTTGTGAGGCGTTCGCTTATGTATCTAAAGCTTAAGACTTCTTGCCTAAGTCTGCCTCGAACAATATAACCGCATTTAAACAAGCGCTGCCTTCGCTCTTTGTAGCAATCACCGTAATATATGTCGCCGCACCCGGCCCATCCCATCGCACCTCCTGGGTGGCGGTGATGTCAGCCTTATATGCTTCTAGGGCCTCCGCAAGTTCATCGGCTGCACGTGGTCTGTTAAGTCACGTTAAGACACGGTTGGGAAGTTAGCTCCACGCAAAACCCCCGAATCTGGTGGGCCGGGTCCTGGTTTAAATCCCCGGACAAGGGGTCGCTGCATACATTGGTTCACCTCTAAGCGGATGGAGTAGAAGTTATCCAGCGGGCGGCGCGAGGAGGCTGTATGTCAACTTGACCTGTGCATTTACAGGGATCGTTGCTGGCATCTCGCCAAGTTGAGAGCAATCAACAACTTTGCCCTGGATGCACAGGCCCATGCGCTCCTTTCCTAATATGATAATTAAAAGAAGAAAAATAAGAATGTATAGACCGTTTTATGGATAGTGGCTTACAGAAATCTAAAGAATAGTAATAATTAAATCAACCTAGAACGATAATAATGAAAATTAGGCCGAAATGCCGTATTGCCTTATGATTTATTGTTACATAATTATGTGGTCCGAATTTATCGCTTCAGTGAGGTTCTTGTTTTGTGGAAGACGTCTCATGTAAATTCAGTGCTGGGTAAGACATTCCTATTAACAGATGCTATGGTCAGTCAGTCGTTCACAGACCGTTGAATAGTTCACAAGTGTTTAGACTTCCTAATGTGTTTTCTTAGCAATCCAACAGGTCAAATAGTGCCACCGAGATCGGAATCAGCAGAATCACCAAGAAGCGCGCAGTCGAGTCCCTAGAGCTCAAAGCCGGAAACCAGCAGATGCTGTGTTCGAGACCCAGTTTAGACATTCATGAATTTTTTCTCCCGAATATTGTGTGAGTGTACAGCATATAAAATGTAGTCCCTTCGCATAGCAGCGAACTTAGAGAACTAGAAACCGGTGACTGAAGCATCACACGACCAACCAACGGTGCCCATTGAAGGCACAGCAAAGAGGAGGAGGTAAAGCAAGACCTCCACCATTCGATTACAAGCGCGTCGCCCAACAGATCCGGAGAACAAGGGGGCATCGTCTACGTCCACAGAAGACGATGCATACTCATATGTGGCAGATGGGAGGGAGGGGCGATTCGCCATAAGCAGCATCAGGCTTGAATCGGTTCCCTCCGACACTGAAAACGAAGTAGACGTGTTATCGGACGCAAAGAGGCGATGATCGCTGATCTGAACGAGGATAAGCAGAAACTGCTCCCTGAGATTAGCAAGCTAAAGGCAAGCAATCTCGCACGGCGAAAGAGGAAGCAAGAACAACACATGCGACAAATCGGGCAACAGCAACGACTGTGGCCCGAATCTAGTCAAACACAACAAAAACAGGCAAGCAACAGCAGCAGGTAGCATCCATTCTGCGCAAGGCGGACATTATCCAAACTGCCAAGGTATGTCGAGCAGGCGTAAGTAGTGGCAATTTTATTATTAATAAAAATACAGGCTACGAAGAATATTCAATAAGCTGCAAGACAAAAGAGCAGCACAAGACACTAAGGACGTGCCTAAAGCATTCGACGACGGAGTTTATTTCCTTTACTCCTAAAGGGGAAAGGCCCCAGTCAGTGCTGTTAAAGCTCGCAGCTCTACTTAAAGCGGAGGAGATATTCCAACTGCTCCAGAGCGGTCACGAGTTCTTGAGGGTGAAGCCCTTCACCACAACTAAGGCAACAAGAGACGGACGAATATAACCGTTCTTCATTCATTCATTCAGCTCTCACCCAGTAGCAAACAGGACCAGCTGAACGATAATATGTCTTTAGCTGATTGTGGATGTATCTGAAAAAGTATCAGAAGTCGCGACGGCATTATTCAATGCGCTGGCTGACAAGGACACGCTGCGTCGAACTGCCAAATGCAGCCCGAACGTCACGCACGAAGTGGCTTTCGCCCAAATGGCGTCTGTCATGGGGAGCACGGAAAATCGGCAGCTACCTAAGGCAGCGCCGTAAACATCAGTGCCAAGAGCACACGGTCCAACCCTCGGTTGGTAATACTCCATTGAAAGTCGTATGGATTTGTTAGAGCAGCAGGCTGCCAAAATCCTTCCGCTCCTGCAGAACCCAGCACGTAACCATTCCTGATGGCTGCGCAGACGCTTAGTAGTAGTACTTTCAAAATCCTTGCCGAATCCAGGAGTTGATGCCTGGATTGTTTGCATTTCTCTTAATAGTGGGAGGAAGCTATATGCAGTGTTGGCCTACTACTGACTTCCTTAGTTCCAGCACTTTTATATTAGAGCTCGATTCACACTTTCGATGTATATGTCTAGACTCAGAGGATAACTATTTCATTTTGGCCAAGGACTTAAACGCCCACAATGGAATTAGGACACTTGATTTCCAATTACAGAGGGGACCCGCCTTATAGCTGCTTTTGCTTGCACAGTGTCAAGTATAGACTCGATCTGAAAGCAAAAGAGATCTCTTCGTTCACAATGTTGTTTTTGGATCTTCTGCTGTTTGACGCAAGATACCAGCTGACTGACACGAACTCACAAACGGTAAACTGTCAGTCACCCTTGCGGATTTAGTGTCGAACTAAAGATCCCAACGACATTGCGGAATTAGTAAAACACCGAATGTAAGAAATAGAGCTCTGATCAACTGTACAGAGGATAACCAATTCCAATGTCCAATATTGGACATAGGAGCCAAAAACAATGTACGGGAGGTCTGTTTGTTTGACCTGAGATGGATATCGTATGGTTAGAAGGGCTTTTCTACAAGCTGAATAGGCTAGGCAGTAGTAAACCACTACTGCACCTACTGTATAACATGCTTACCGGTAGGCGGTTCGTCGAGAATGGCAAAGTGACCTCTACAGGTAGTAAAAATGGTCTCCAACAGGGTGCCGTTGAGTCGCCGATCCTGTTCAACATTTTCTTGAGCGATCTAATAAGGTCTCTTCCTCACGCAATTGCGTACGTCGACGACTTGATTGTGTACTTCATACAATTCGATACATTCATGAGAGATGACTGGAGGTTGAATATCAACTTTCAGAAGTCGGAAAATATTCTATTCAGGACGCCTTTTTATAATGGTGCTGTGGCTACAAAAAATTATTGGCGACCATTTTCAATTATAGGGCGGCACGGGCAACCACTGACAAGAAAGATTGTAGTCAGAAATCTGGGATTAGGCTAGAATGCACGAGTCGCATTCGCTCTTAAAAATTGACTGTCTTACAACAGCCAGCTCGATGTGAGGTTGAAGGTAATCTGCTGCATGGCATCATACGGCCAATGCTCACCTATGGCTTCCCCTTGTGGATTAACTTGAGTGCAAGGTTGATTTAAAAAATACGGTTGTTTGAGAGGTCATTTCTGGTCAGATTACACAATTTTCTCAGTTCTGTCCATCAAATACAACTAAAATTGCCTTTTAAGCTAGTCGTTATTAAAGATGGCGGTGTACAATGTAAACACCACCATATATCTAAGGTAGTATTTTACATTCCTTGAATAAAATTTCTCCACATAAATCACCTGATTATTTGATATTATTATGCAGATATATCTCATACTATCTTTCATTATTAATGAAAAAATAAGTAAACTTGTTACGCAGACAATCAGAAGGAGTGACATTGCAAGTGAATCAATTCAAACCATGCTTCATTAACTCAAATTTGGTTACTCAGGTTTTCCATCTAACAATGTGGCACCTAGTAATGCACTTTTTAAAAAATCATTGTTGCATCATATCAGATTGGAATCTTTTGGATACATATCTAAATATAAATGATATGCTTAGTATTACAAATACAAGTAGATTATGTTGGTACTGTACATAATATTTTTATGATATTGAAGTTCTTTAATATCTTCTAAGTCCCTTACATTTTCCATAACAATTTGATTAAAATTAATGGGTTCTATAACCAGTTTTGTAATGTTGTTAGAGGGTGATAGTACTTGTCTAGTATAGTTACTTTGTTATTATAGAATTTATTATTTTTTATTTGTAGGGTACAATTACTAATAATTTAATAATAATAATTATAATAATAATAATAATAATAATAATAATTATAATCACAGTGATACAGTTCTTTATTAATTTCAACGACTAATTAATCAAAGTCATATATCTGCATACAACCCGAGTTTGGTATTGGTTTTATTATTTCTAAGTCCACAACAATGTAGCTAACAGATGTTTTAATAGCAAATATAAGACATTAATTAGCAAATTCCATGACTCCGGATATTAACTGTTTTATTTTATGGAAATCTATGTCATAGCTGTTTATATCTTCCAAAGTGATCATACTATGGTGAATTATATTGTTTCTTATTGCCATTATATTTTCAAGAATTTGGTTTACTCTATTTTCAATGTAAAGTTTAGTAAGTCTAGTTTCTTCTTCCAAATATAAAATCTTTTCATGAAATTTTTTCACAATATTATCGTTATCTATAACTATCTTTAAGTCTGTCAAAGTTTTGTTATAATGATTATTAATTCTAATTTAATAATTTAAATTGTTTATAGCTTTATGATTATCTGTATCAGTAACCTGCAAATGTTTTAAAATGTCTTGCCTGTCTGAATCGTCCATCCTACAAAATAACCAGTTTTCTGCTGTGCCGATAATATTTAATAATCCTCGCTTTTGCCTATTCGATCTACTTATTGTTCTAAGCTTAGTTTGGAGTAGTTTTATTTCTGCATAAAGTGCTTTTCTGTCTCCATATTTTAAGTTATCAATATTAGATTCTGGTTGGTTTAAGATATTTACTATTTTAATTGGATTTATAATTAAAATGTATTCGTATCGTTAGCTATCTCTACTTGTTTTATCCTTATTGTTACGTTCTCGTTCTCTTCCTGGATCGGATGTACCTGAAGTACCCCCTGTACTGCGATTACTCTCATTATGAATAGTATTATAAATATCTGCAAAATTGGAAGATCTTTTAATATCTGTGGGATGTACATTTCTTAAATTATTTTCTCATGTCTGAGATGTTTATAGTTTCTAATGTAACCTTCTTTGTGTTTTTTCCTGATAATTTTCTTTAGTCGAATTATATTTTTATATTATTTTGTATATTTACATATACATGCATATATTTTTACATATATCTTGTTTTACTGCTTCCTGATCTGTTTTCTCAGCTTGATTAGGATTCAGGCCAAATGTGCTCTGATATCTATTAATACATATTTGAATAGCCTTATATATTTTAGTATTGGTCGAAACGTCAACTTTTATGGCAAGTAAGATTTCAAGTAAAGTTGAATGAAATCGTTCTATGTCCGAATTACCTGTATGAGACTTTGCATTTGTCATACGCATTTCTATTCCCTCTTTCCGCAAGTATTCTTTTATATTATCCGAATTGAATTCGCTGTCGCATATTATATTATCTGGCTTCCCGAATTTATTTATTTGCTGATCTATACACTCTAACTTACTTGTCCAATGTTTGCTATTCAAACTGTAACCATATGCTTTTTTTGTCGATTTGTCATGAAAGTCAGGTATATTCATTTATTAAATAGATAGATATCCATATGAAGTATTCCGTTCATCCTACTTGGAGTTTCTGTTGTATTGAATTGCTTTTTAATTGGTTTCCTATCATATTTACCTTCTTTGCATATCTCACAGTTTCTTATTACTTTGGAAAATTGATGGATTTTGGGAAAGCATATATTTTCTTTTAGGGTACGGTATGTGTTTCGTCAGAACACATTTATTAAAAAAAAATGAATTCCTAAATTAAATAGCAAACAATTGTGAATTGATCATTCAAGTCTAACAAATCGTATAATATTTGAATTGTGCGCCTAAGCGGCCATATTTATTTATTTAACGAAACATTTATCCATTTAATCGAAACAATATGTAAAAAGCAGAACGGAACAATAAAAGTACTTGTAATCGAATCGCCACCCGATACGCACGTATTTTTAATTCACCGCCGCCGGTACGTCGAAGTATAAAAAAGTTTCAATAAAGTAAGTAGTGCAAAATTACTTCTCTTATAAAAAATATTGTAAGAAATTTTCATGGCGCCCGAGCAGGGACGTTAAGAAAATAATAAAAGAAAACAAAGTGAAAGTGAAACATATAACTAGTGTATACAAGAAAATACATATATACAAATTTACATATACAAAAAATAAAAGTACATAGTACATAATAAAACATATTGTGTGCAACAATATACACAATAAATTAAAAACACATATAAATAAGTGTCGGTAGTCGGTGTCGGGAAATCGCGTGCGGAAAATAATTAACAACAAACTTCATCGAGGGATAATGCACTCAAATTGCAACTGTCAACAGTGCAAAAGGGAAGTCGCCGAGAAAGAGGTATTTAACAAAAATTGAAAGTACGAGATAAAAAACGATTAAAAAATCGGGGTGCAAAAATTCGCACTTATACTCGAAATACACTTTCAATTTTTGTCAATTGCATCCAAAAATAATTTGTGTTACAAACATACATACATACACACACATACATATATACAAAGTGCAAATAAAAGAAGTGCGTGCGATTCGTATTAAATAAGTCAATTTATTATATTATTGTGTCTTAAAACTAATAAACACAGTTGATATGTCATAACAGTTTGAGTTATTTAAACTAACAAATAACAAATTGTAAAAAGTTTCGAAATACGATAGCTTGTTTTGGTTGCCACCTCCATCGCTATTGTTTATTTTTTTTCTTTCGCTGCATTTATCACAAGTCGCGAATACATTGCCAGATCATTGATCAAACCACTATCAACAATTTCAATAATTAACACACATATTAATAAAAATTAAAGTGAAATTCACTCGCGAATATTCAACTTATCACAAGGGTTGTTTACATTGTTGAATTGTGATATTTCAAAGTGTTGACAATTGGTCATTTGACATTTGGCATAAAATTTGGTGATAATTCATCAGCTGTCACAGGGTGCGCTCAGTGCACAAATTAATTGTCGACATTTTTTTCGTGTGATAGTGCATTCAGCAAAAAAAAAAAAAAAAAACTTTATCGCTGTTATAATTAAATTAAAATTAAGAGTGATTTAAGAAATTAAACCAGTTGCACAATTTAGTTACGCTTATTATAGAGCAAATTTAAATTAAACTCAGTCGGAAGACGGGTTAATTAGTAACTAGTGCAAATAAGCAGTGAATAAACTAATTTCACATCAAAGCGGTTTAATAAATCACAGAAATGGCACCAAAGAGACAAGTTTCTCCGAGCAAAAGTGACACTCTTGAGCAACTCAAGCATCAGAGGTCAATAATCGTTTCAAATATTTCTCGAGTAAGGACGGCATTAGTTGAAAAGACAATGTCACAACATCCACTCGAATTAGAGTGTAGATTGGATTTACTCAATTCATATATTGATCAAGCCATGATCTGTCAATCAGACATAGAGCTCGCTGATCACAGTGATTCGTTCCGCGGGGAATTAGAAGACATTTGCGTATGTACGAAGTCTTTAATAATGAGTGTCTTAAACAAGGAGCGCAGATCCAGTATGGCAGAGTACTCTCTTTCTGTGCCACACCACTCACGACTTCCTAAAATGTCTCTTCCTAAATTTAGTGGAAAATACGCTGATTACAAAAACTTCATCAGTCTATTCGAGAATTTGGTTGACAATGATCCTAACATTCCGGACATTGAGAAGTTTAATCACCTTATTTCGTGTCTGTCCGGTGAGGCTTTGGGAACGGTTAAAGCATTCCAAATCACCGAACAAAATTATCCTAAAGCGCTAGCAAGCCTGAAGAAAGTGTACGACAACAATTGTCTTATATTTTTCGACAATGTATCGACATTGTTTGAGTTGCCTGAAATTACGAAGCCATCTGCATCTGCTTTACGCAACTTGATTGATACGGTTTCGGCTATTTACGACTCTCTATTGTCACTGGGTGACGAAAAGAACATCACAAATGCCATCATTATTCATTTGGTGATGTCGAAAGTAGACGCAATCACAAGGTCGAAGTGGGAAGAACAGCTAGACTATAGCACACTTCCTCTTTGGAGTGACTGTGAATCAGCACTTAACAAAAGATATCAGCATATAGCTGCCGAAGAGTCGTCATCGTCACGAAGTAAGCCCAATGACAGGCAACCGGCGAACAGAAAAGATCTGAATCGCCAGAAAAATCAAAGGTCATCGCTTTCTTGTTCAAATAAACAACAGCAACAAATCAAAATAAAGTGCTTGTTCTGCCTATCCAATGACCACTTCATAACATCATGCCAGTCGTTTGCAGCGTTAACGGTGGTGCAAAGATTTGATTTTGCGAAAAGTGTCCCTATATGCATTAACTGTCTTCGTAAAGGACACACAGTGTCCAAATTGGGTCCAATTATTGGGTCATGACTTCAATATCAGCCTATCAACCAGATCAGGTTATTAATACGGCGAATTGGAATATTCCAAAAAATATTGAACTGGCTGACCCAGGATTTCACAAACCCCAAAAAATTGATTTGTTGCTAGGCGCTGAGACATTTTTCGAACTTTTATCCGTTGGTCAAATCAAGAAAGGCCCGGAATACCCAACCATACAAAAAACGCTTCTTGGATGGATAGTATCCGGAAAATATTCCAACTGCCAAAATTCAGACAACAAAAGTTGCAACATGATATACCAATCTGATGAAGTATCGACTCTAGATCAAGTTGTTCAAAGATTTTGGACACTAGAGGAAATACCCGGAGAAGCAAATAAAATGCTCACTTCAGAACAACAGAGTTGTGAAAAACACTTTGTTGATAATACGAAACTCTTGCCGATAGGTCGATTTGAGGTAATGTTACCATTCAAAGTATCTCCAAACTTGCTTGGATCATCATATGAAGCTGCAAAACGTCGGTTTCTGTCCCTTGAGCGGAAGCTTTGGAAAGATGATGATCTTAGAGCATTGTATATGGAGTTCATGAACGAATACCTTACATTGGGACACATGTCGCCTACCGACAATGAAATCCCGAATAGCCCACACTATTTCATTCCGCATCAGTGTGTCTTAAGACCACAGAGTACAAGCACGAAACTGCGTGTTGTGTTTGATGCGTCAAGTCGTACAACATCTCAAAAATCATTGAATGACTTATTGATGGTTGGCCCAACCATTCAAGAGGAGCTGTTTTCGACGCTGCTCCGTTTTCGAACACGAAAATATGCCCTAACGGCAGATATTTCGAAAATGTACCGGCAAGTTCTAATTGCCAAGAAGCACTCGATTTACCAGCTCATAGTGTGGAGAAAGCATCCATCTGAACCTCTTCAACATTTTCGTCTAAACACAGTTACCTATGGTACTGCGTCCGCACCCTTCTTAGCGATACGGTGTTTGAAAATGTTAGGCGATGCTCACAAGGACTCACACCCGGCAGGATCAGAAACAATTCTTAAGGACTTTTATGTCGATGATCTTTTAACCGGTGCTGATGAGTTGAAATCTCTTATAAAAATCAAACAAGAAGTAATCGAGATTTTAAAAAAAGGCGGATTTCAATTAGCGAAATGGTTTTCCAATCATCCAGCGTTTGGTGAAGCGGTAAGTCCTGAAAAAGAGATCAAATTCAACGATTCGGACGCCACAAAAACGCTAGGAATTCACTGGCAACCAAAGGAAGACATCTTCAGCTTCAGGTTAGAAGAAAACTTTCATGGTCTTCCAGCGACAAAAAGAAACATATTATCAGTTTCTTCACGTCTCTTTGACCCGCTTGGATTGCTATGTCCCATCGTAACCAAAGCAAAAATCTTACTACAAGAACTTTGGATAGCGAAATTAGAGTGGGATGAGTCGATTCCATTGCGCCTTGATACCAGCTGGCAAACTTTTAAAACAAACCTAACACAACTGTGTGATATCAAAATACCACGGTTTGTAGAAAGTTGTTCTAACGCAAAGCTCGAAGTTCACGGCTTCGCTGATGCTTCAATGAGAGCATATGGGTGTTGCATTTATATACGCAGCCAAACCCAAAACGGTATCAAGTCGACGCTATTAACAGCAAAGTCAAAAGTGGCTCCTTTAAAAATAAAGTCACTTCCTCGGCTAGAACTTTGCGCAGCGCATACGCTCTCCAAATTGTGGATGAGAGTATCGGCAATGTTGAATCTTCAAGTGGAGCGAACAATATTTTGGACAGATTCTGAAATAACTCTGCATTGGATAAGAACTCATCCTTCAATACTTACAACGTTTGTGGCCAATCGCGTAGCAGAAATCCAAGAGTGGACACAAAACATATCGTGGAGACATGTCCCAACCAAACTAAATCCAGCGGACATAGTATCTAGAGGTTGTAATGTGGAAGAACTAAATAATTCAATTTGGTTCAATGGCCCACAGTTCCTTCTAGAGGGTGCATCTGCGTGGCCTCACAATATTCACTTTGAACTGTCGCCGAGTGACGACGTTTTAGAAAAGCGAAAAACGAAGCTTACATTAATGGCTGTCGAACACCCACGGAATTGTCTCATGGATCTCATCGACAAAATTTCGTCGTATCCGAAGCTCGCAAGAATCTTCGTATACATAATACGGTTTGTTCGTAAAATTAAGAACAAAAAGGAAACGTTCGAAGCCATACCATCGGCTAAAGAGTTAAAGTTGGCATTTCTAAAACTAATAGAAATAGTTCAACATCACGAATTTCCAGAGGAAATTAAAAAATTAAAACGAAACGTCGCACTTTCCCCCAATATTCAGAAACTCAATCCATTCATCCATGATTTCAAAGATGGAGAAGTTACATTCTCGCTTCTTCGAGTGGGCGGACGCCTGCTCCATGCACCGATTGAGTATGATGCAAAATTTCCGCTGCTGCTTTCAAAAAATACGAACTTTATCAAGACGTATTTGCGGTATTTGCACAGAAAAAACTGCCATGCTGGTCCCAAAGCATTGGTAGCGCTGCTTCGCGAGAAGTTGTGGTTAGTAAACGCCCAAGAAGCATGCCGAAAAACTGTGCAAAAGTGTGTACACTGCTTTAGGTACAGGCCAAAGTTGCTGACGCAAATCATGGGTAATTTGCCAGCTGACCGACTCAGAGCACAACGACCTTTTTTAATATGTGGCGTTGACTTTTGTGGTCCAGTGTACACAACTTTAAAAATTCGTGGTCGACCACCAGTTTAAACATATATTGCTGTCTTTGTGTGTTTTACGTCCAAAGCTGTTCATTTTGAATTAACCACAGACTTGTCTTCCAACACATTTATATTTGCTCTTAAAAGGTTCATCGCTCGCCGAGGCATTCCGAGGACGATTCACTGCGACAACGGAACGAACTTTGTAGGAGCTCAGAGGAAGCTCCAGGATGTTCGCGCGCAGTTCGAGAGAGGGAAGGAAGCAGTCCGCCAGTACGCAGCCGAGGAAGGATTCAACTTCGACTACATACCACCAAGGGCTCCTCATTTCGGCGGTCTATGGGAAGCAGCTGTGAAATCAGCGAAAGGGCTGTTGCAAAAAACAGTAGGGAACGCACTGTTGACAAGCGAAGAGCTACTAACGGTGCTACTAGAGGTAGAAGCCTCAATTCAAGGCCAATAGCCGCACTCAGCGCGGACCCCAGCGACGGCGAGGCACTGACACCCGCGCACCTGCTCATTGGAGGCCCACTGCGAGCATTGCCACCAGAACAAATGCCAGACCAAATGAGCTGCTTAAAAAGATGGCAGCTTGTATGCTGTCTCAAGCAGCAGTTCTGGCGGAGGTGGTCAAAGGACTACCTTCTGAGCCTGCAACTTCGCAGCAAATGGGTGCAAGAGCAGCCCAACCTCGTCATCGGAAAGCTCGTCGTCGTCCACGAAGACAACAGTCCACCGCAACAGTGGACAATAGGTCGAGTCGTCGCAGTCGTCGAAGGGGAGGACGGAAAGGTCAGAGTGGCGAACGTGAGAACGCGAAACGGCAAAATAAGACGCCCCATAGTGAAGCTAGCGGTTCTTCCTGAAGATGTTTGAAGCCTGTAGCCCTTCAACGCGGCCGGTGTTTCGTCAGAACACATTTATTAAAAAAAAAAAAATGAATTCCTAAATTAAATAGCAAACAATTGTGAATTGATCATTCAAGTCTAACAAATCGTATAATATTTGAATTGTGCGCCTAAGCGGCCATATTTATTTATTTAACGAAACATTTATCCATTTAATCGAAACAATATGTAAAAAGCAGAACGGAACAATAAAAGTACTTGTAATCGAATCGCCACCCGATACGCACGTATTTTTAATTCACCGCCGCCGGTACGTCGAAGTATAAAAAAGTTTCAATAAAGTAAGTAGTGCAAAATTACTTCTCTTACAAAAAATATTGTAAGAAATTTTCAGTATGTTTCTACTATCCCTGAGTGATTACTCTCCTTGGTGTGGTTAAGAGATATTTGTCTATGAACATCTTCTTCTTTCTCTAAGTCTCTTGCTCTTCGCGTTAGATCATAAAATTGAACTTCCCTTTGGTGTCCATACATTTCTATAATTATCTTCTGCACTTTATTGTACTTATGATCGTCTAGTTCGGAAAAAATACCTATAATTCCTGCCTTTACCGTTTCTCTAAGTAAATCTTTCCAATAACACTTTTGCGTTTTCATATCAACATAAATAATTCTCTTATTTTGTTTAATTTCTATTTCGTTTTCGACTGCCTTGGTGAGTATCAACTGCGTCTTATATATGTCGATAATCCCATCTTTTATCGGTATGTGATCCAGCATTTGTTCTTCTGTGAACTGTGCGGTTTCTAACTCGGATGTTTCATTGACTTCTGCTGGGATTCTACTTAAGAAGTCCGCCACTATATTCTATTTCCCTTTTACATATTCAACTACGAATTGGAATTCTTGTAGTTTTAGAAGTCCTCTTTGAACTCTTTGGCTGAATTCTTTACCGTTGTATTTTTGGCCTAATAGCGATATGGCCTATTAGTATTGTTTGAAATGTCCCAATTGAACCTGGCTATTACCGTCTAGTTGATAACATTCGAAAGTAAAATCGACGTCCAATACCGGTATGAAGTTTGAAGTAAGCAAGTCAAGATACAAATGTCTCGAGCAAAAGATGGTTTCAAATGTTCAGAAATAATGATTGTGATGTGAGAAATGAAGAACCACAAACAAGTTTGAAGACGCCGAATTGCAAACGATATTGGACGTAGATGACACTTTGAGTCAAAAGCAAATGGCAGCAATGTTAAATGTTGCACAACAAACAATTTCTGACCGTTTAAAAGCTGTGGGAAAGATCCAAAAGTGTCGAAAATGGGTGCCACATGAATTGAATGAAAGACAGATGGAAAACCGAAAAAATACTTGTGAAATTTTGCTTCAAGGACACGTAAATACTCTTTGAGCATTGTCAGTGACTCGAATGAGGTGGGGTCGTGAAAATTATTTTCGTCGCTCAGAGCTGGAATCGAACCTACGACATCGCACATACACACAACGCCACGGGCCACCACTTATTTTAAGAAGCCTAAACGGAAAAAATCATGGGTTAATCCGGGACAACCATCAACCTCGACTGCAAAACCAGATCGATTCGGCAAGAAGGAAATGCTGTGCGTTTGGTGGGACCAGAAAGGTGTACCACGAGCTAGTAAAACCTGGTGAAACCGTTAATACTGATCGCTACCGACAAAAAATTATCAATGAACCATGCAATGATCGAGAAACGACCAGAATTGGCCAGAAGACACGGCAAGGTAATTTGGCTCCATGACAATGCACATGCACACAAAGCACAATCGGTTCAGGATACAATCAAAACACTTGGCTGGGAGCAGCTACCCCGCCCGCCGTATTCACCAGACTTGTCTCCTTCCGACTATCATTTGTTTTCATCGATGGGACACGTATTGGCTGAGCAGCACTTCGATTCCTACGAAGAAGTCGAAAATTGGGTGTCTGATTGGTTTGCTTTAAGAGACGAACAATTTGATTGGCGTGGTATTCACAAATTGCCAGAAAGGTGGTCAAAATGTGAAGAAAACAATGGCCAATACTTTGAATAAAATGTTTTTACTTTCCCATTAATAATGAGTGGTTTATTTTAAAAAAAGGCTCATTTCATAACGCTACACCTGGTATACACACTAATTCAACTGATTTGTAGTTGAACATTTTTTTATAGTATTAATGATATCCTACCGACTGCGCCAAATAAATAATTGAAAGTTGTTTAAATGAAAAGAAACAGAAAAAACGTTTTCCTTTCACGGAGTCTTTTTATTGACTGCTTTACTCAGTGAAAATTACAAACAATGTTACTTAAAATTAGTGAGCATTTATCGGGCAACAACCTATGTTTGATGCTTGACCTATTTAAATCTACCGATGCAGCATACGTATTTCTGCTTCGGTTTTCTGTTGCTCAACATAAATGTGCTAATTGTTCGATTGCAAGAACTTAGGGTTGTTGCTCGATGTGGAGGTCACCACATAGATATGTAACTTGCGGAAACGTGGGAGGAGCAGAAACAACAGATGCAACAATCGCTTGGTACTGTGCGCGCGTCGTTGCGAGAACAGGAGCAAAAGCTTGAACTATCGCTTGCTAGTGTATGTGAAACGTACAACACAAGAAATGAAAAAAGTGCAAAAAAGTGCAAGAACAGATTCAACAATCGCTTGGAATGAAGAAGGATATCTGTGCTCTGAAGGTGAAGATGTAAGAGATCAGCAGCATCGCCACCAAGTTCAAACCATCGACATACGATAGAACACCATCCTTCAACATTTTCCGGCTTCGGTTTGAAACATCTGTTGCCAAGGTATAACTGAAGGAAGTAGACAACTCGGTAGCATTGATTGTGCCGCTTAAGGAGCAGTGCTCCAGACGATACCAGAGGATTTCAATGGAAGTGAGCACCGCATGCAAGTTTTCAAGATGGAATTGAAGGGCCGAAAAGTCTGTGAGTCGCTTCAGAAATATGCTGCAGAGGTTGAGCGATTGGCACATCTGGCGTGCACCGGCTTAACCTGTAGCCCATTGAAAATGCAAAGGCGGATGCGCTTGTGGACGGTATTAATGTGAATGTGGAGCCGGCATCTACTCGGGACACTTTTTAGAGCCGTTGTTTCATCGATAAGAAGTTAACGGTGACATTAGATACGGGAAAAACACATTCGACCATAAGGAGTGATCTAATGGAAGAGGTAGAGCCGTTGTACGGTATTTGAGCACGAAATTTGAGCGTGACTTCCTAGTGACAGATTTAGTGAACGATTTGATTCTGGGCGCGCACTTTATGATCGGGACCGGCATTACTTTGGACCTTTGGCGGAGTATTCTTAAGTACAAGAATTCCAAGATATCATTGAATATCGGTGAGAGCAAGTCTTTGAAGATCAAAAAAGTAGTTGCGGGAAGGGACATCACGATTCTGTAGTTATGGCAAAGATAGATGATGATTATGGGAACAACACGTTGTGGGTAGTTGAGAAATAAGAGATAAAACACCAGTTAAGAACGTGATCATCGGAAGAACCCTCTTTCAAACCAACGATGAAAAGTTAATACCGGTAAGAGTCCTCAACGAGGGAAAAGTAACGCAGAGAATCAGACAAGGCCAAGTAGCAGGACATAGCCAAGAAGTAGCAGCTATAGTGAACTGCGCGGCTCAGCTAAAACGGGATGTTGAGGCTGCAGCGGACAGCGACGTGAGTACATTAATTACCGAATATAAGAAAATTCTATTATCACAACAGGTGCAAAAGGTAAAAGAGCTGTTGACAAAATATACCATAGCTCTATATTTATTTTCGTTTCATTTATTATTTCCTCATTACTTCTATACTTTAAGAATGTGATATTCTTTTAAAGTACACGCCTTAAGATAGAACATTGTTTGAATTCATGAAGTGACTATGACAATTACATATTGTCATGTGATTGAATTTTTATTTTTTTAAATTATTTTAAAAGTTAGCCTAGACTTTAATGCCACCAAATTAAAATAAATCATGGGTATTATTTCACCTTAATTCTATGGGAGGAACATTTTTTGAGAGATGGTGTTTGAAGAATAGAAGACTTTGGTTTTGTTAGGATTGAGCTTGAGAGCATTTTTTTAGCCCAGTTTGTAATCGAACTCATATCCTCGTTTAATTTAGCAACTAAATCTTCAATCATACCCAGAGGAAAACTGAGTTAGATATGAATACCATCTATATATATGTGGAAATCGCAATAAAACAAAACTTTAAGAAGACCATTACTGAATATTGAAAACAAAAACGGACCGAGAATAGAACCTTGAGGTACTCCTTTGTGAATATTGCGAAAGGGCGACAGTTTTGAGTTATATAAAACAGTGTAAGTCCGGTTAGTAAGGTATGAGCAGATTAACTTGTTATTGTGATTACAGAAGCTAAATTGGGTTTGTGACAAGTCACAAACAAAAGACTCGAACACTTTCGACAAAAACGAGCTATCAGCCGATACTCATACGGGTTTGATTTCTCAGGAACTGGGACTATGTTTTTGCTATTTTCCATTGTTTTTTCCATTCGTCGAAGTCATGATTATGGTTTTGAAAATGTGGGTAATACAATTAATTATAATAGGAACCAATATTTCAATGAAGTCAGTGAATATTATCAAGTCCAACAGACTTTGTCTTTATGGAAAATATTGCATAACCGACAGAGTATGTATCCACACTCCATTTTTCAAACCCATATTCTCGATTGTTCATTTCTAAATGCGAAGGCACATTGCGGAGGTATATGGAGAACACAGAAGTGAATCCAACATTTCACTAATCGGAGGTTATGCCACCATCGTTAGGACGTGCGTTAGTTTTAGTCAATCCGATATCTCGAACTTGCTTCCGCAGAGTTCTAGACGATCGGTCAAAATTAAATTTAGCCTTGTGATGATTGCTCTTAGCAGACCGTTTCATCAAGGTAACCTGGCTTCTAAAGACTTCATATTCGCATTCGCTTGTCAAATTCGGCAAATGATGGTAGAACAAGCATAGTCAAGCATCGAAGCGACACCGGTGATGCTATCCAACAAGCATCGAAGAGAGTACCAGTTGCCGAGAGAGAGAATTTGACCGAGTTAGTGGAGAATATGCAACGGAACAACATTATTGAGCCATCGACAAGTCCATAGAGCTCACGAGTGGTATTAGCAAGGAAAAAGGAATTTAAGTTCACTTCCTGTTAAGTCTAGTAAAGTGCTCTATAAGAAAAAATCAGTACATAGAAATAGTGCAGTATTAAGTTTGATTTCGTCAAAAGTCAGTGATCGAACTCAATTAGACAAATTAATTTCGATTTAGTACACAGTTTTGTGTAAAACGTAACAATACGAATATTTTCAAATAAATAAAACTTACCGGAACTAAAAACCGTCGAACTTCAGCTAAGGCATAGGCGATCCTAGCGTGCGCCTCAGCCGGGGCAGCAAATGTTGATATTTCCACATGTAGGTCCTCAAATAGATGTGCATAACGACTGTCACCACTTGCACGCAGTTCTTCCTCTTTTTTTCGATCTCGCATGGAGCCGCGTCCAAGCACTGCCATTTTACACATTGTATCTTCTTGAAGTCGTTTCATGGAATTTCCCTTTGGACCCAACAGCTTGCCGACGAAATTGAACTGAAATAAATCGATTACGCATAAAAACAAATCTGAAATCAGAATCGAATACGCCTTGCAATCTCACCTTTGGATGGTCTCGTACAGGAACAGCGACTTTAACAGCAATTTTGACTGGCTTATCCCGAGTTATGTCGAGCATTTTAAGTTTTTCTGTCAAGAAAATGGAAATTTCTGAGCAATTTTGCAAAACAATCATGTACAATTATATTTTATTTAAAAAATCATATTTTCTTTACTACCAAACTATTTAGAAGCACAAAGAGTGAATCTGGCACGAACCAATTTCTTTTAAAACCTTAGTGAGCAAACAGTTATCCTTTAATTCGCGTCATGTAATACTTTATGTGGTTGCCCGTGGGCTTACTCTGATGTTACAAAAACTTCTTTATTGTAAATAACTAGTAGCTTTTACAACGGTGATAAGGTATCAGTCCAGCAAACTTCATTCTAAATTGTATTCTTTCGGGCACTGGCGATATTCAGAGTACAAACTACATAAGCTGACTGTCAAAAAATCCAGAGAGAAAGATACTCCGAATATATCCCGCATCGTCTCCATACAAGAGTGCTTGGTGACACTGGGGAACTACAGGGATCTGAAAAGAATGACTCTCGGACAACAATTTCTCACCGCGTTGAAATCTGCTAAATGACCGACAGACCATCAACAAACACACACGGCATTGAACACTCCGATGTTAAAGACCTTCATAGATAAACAAGCTTCTATTGTTAAGCCAACCCATATTTCACTTAAGCTTTTAGCATGTAAGACCTATTGTAAGGTTTTTTTTTTCAAACAAATTGAATTGAATGTGTATTCTGTATATATCCGTTCGTTTACATTATATTACTAAGACGGAATAAATAATCTAAATCTAAATCTAATCCTGGTCGGTTTGAGAGAAAAGCTCTACGTGCGTTCTTTGGTACTGTTTGCGTTGATTACAGCTGCAGGTTCATGCCGCTTGTACGGGTTGTACAGCGGCATGCACCTAGTTAATCGTCTTCGGTTCCAACACTTAATTCTCTTTTCCATCTGCTTGGTACCATAATCTCCTTAAATGAACTATTAAAATTACTATTCAAACCATGTGGTATTCAGAAAGACGCAATTAACCATCAAGTTTTACCCTGGTTGTCGTTGAAAAATTTAGTTTTTTTTAATATAAATAATGCATGAAATCACGACAGAAAGAGTGGGAAAAAAATACTACAACTGCAAATAGGGAGCTTCAATCTAATTGGAATGGCAACGTTAAGAGTTTGTGCTAAGTCGCCGAATACTTTGCAACCACCCCCAGCCAATTCCTCTCAAAAATACTCACTGGCGTAGTCATTATATTTTGATTAACATCAAAGGGAAACGTTTAATTACGAAACTTTCTAGGTATACAGCAGAAAATGATTGTTAGTAAAATATGCCTACCAAGGTGTCGACCTTTTACTTCAAGATATTGGAAGAAATAAATTAAATGTTCTTGATTTCATATGTTACTCGTTTCTTAGGAACTTCAGGCGTTGTATATACCTATACATATGCATATCAGTTTTACAGCATCAAATTAATTTCGCACTGTGGATATATATATCAATGTATAAACATAATTATGCATATGTTATTATGCAAGTTCATACATTAATTTTTATTCCGCATACACCAGTATGCTTTACCGAGAACAAGATAGTCGTTTGAGCACGTGTGTCAATAACGACAGCTGCTCTAAGTTCGGTTGATTGAAATGACAATATTAATAGATTGGTTACACAATCTATCTTCGAGTCCTGAGAAGTGATATAAATATATGTATTCACGTACGTGAATAAAAAATGTCGGTACATATACATGTCGGTCATATACACGTACAGATGGCTTTGACAAGCATTTATATTAGACCTTTATGCGCTTAACATGGTAGTTATTTAGAATGTGTGGATTTACGACCGGAAGAAATAGTGCTTTCCGCAGGTTATACAGCAATATATGGGTAAGGTGTATGTCTAGCTGATTATTTCTGTGGCTGACTTAATTCTAAAGAGCATACAGTAGAATGCGAATAAAGACCATAAGCTAAACTATTTATTGACTTAAGGAGATACGGTTTAGGGAAATAATGCAGCAACGATACTTTTGGACATATTTACGTTGCATGTATAATACATACCAACATACATCTCATTTTTGAGATATAATCATTGTGTCGACTCTGAACAGCGGAGTTTAAGAAGATTTTCGATGCTGGACAACTTTTTGAATACCTTTTCTGTGACTATTTTGGCACATAAAGGCTGGAAAAACCTTCATAAGTTTGACGAAGACAACAAGAAAAGAGACAGTCACTGACTTGTTTCTTTTGAGTGCTAATGCTGAAACTTAACCCCCCTTAGCCCCCCAAGATCTAATCCAGAGTGTACCAGATAAACAGATTTTTGGCAGTTCAGTGTGGCTGGATGCGTTCTGAATTTTCTTAATAAGTGACACAGTTTTAATAATTGGTTAAAAGAAAACGATATCAAACGGCTAATATGGTTGTTTGTCGACGGCCATCAGTCGTTCGTCCCGAAAAAGTTTCAAAGTCCACTCCGTATACAATGCCAGTTGATCTAGATTGGCGAGTTTCATTTTTGCACTGCTGCTGGCGTTCCTTTGGATCCGGTATACTACATCATTCATCCATTTTATTACCTGTACGGGCCTGTGTCTGTAGTTTGTGTGACTGTACTTTCTTCCGGTGCGGATTGTGAATCAATATCAATAGTCTATCTCCAAAGCCTCCATAATTTGCTCTGTGTTATGCCTTGTCTTAATTTTGTCGCTTTTGAGCTGTGTACGCCTCCTTATGTCTCGATGAATCTGGTTCACACATTCGTTGTGGGGTGACGACTCATCTTCCCTTGCGATATGACAAGCCTCAGATCTTCTGGAAGACTTAAATGCGATCCGAATATTGCCTCTGCCGGTGATGATGTCGTGTCGTGGACAGCAGTTCGGTATGCCATAAAGAAAACTGGTATTTGTTCGTCCTAGTTTTGTTGAAACTTCTTTCAGATAATCCTCAAAAGTCCGCCCAAAGTCTGACGCACTTCTGTGAAAATCGCGGACTCAAAATTTGTTCCCTGTTCCGAGTGCAGCTCCAAGAGAACACCGCAACGACATACCAAATTGCGGAAAAATGCATCCGCACAAATCTTGTACTGATTCGGTATGGCATATTCCTCTGGCCACTTGCTGTAGTAGTCGATTACCACCAGGACGTACTTATTACCATATTCGCTGGTTCGAATGGTTTCTAATACATCAATTGCAACCCTTTCGATTGGTTCTCGAAAGATGTACTTCCCATGGCTTATTAACGGCGGCCCTTTCGCATGCCTGGGTTTATTCTGTTATTGACTGCTAGCGTCCAACCCAGTAGAACTAGAACTGCGACTTGGGAAATATGTAAAAAGAAACGTTTAGTAATCGACTTTCGAAAGCTCAATAAAAAAAACAATCAATGATAAATACCCAAACGTTATGGTTATTTTATCAAATCTAGGTAGAGCCAGATAATTTACAATCCTCGACTTAAATTCAGGGTTCCACCAAATCGAACGCATAGAGTGTGACCGGGAGAAAACCGTGTTTTCCGTAAATGGAGGAAAATATGGTATCTGCCCACATCCATTCGGGCTAATTTTACAAGCCTTCAATATATGAAAGATATTTTGATATCGGAAATTTTGTTGTACCCAAACTTCGAAAGACCATTTGCACTAACGACGGATGCGTAGTTCACGTAGACTTTGAGCGGTTTTGTCCCAAGACGGAAAACCAATTACAATGAGGCACTCAAAAATAGTGATATACACCTTGCACCCAAAGAAATTAAACTATTGGCTATAGTGTGGGTACTAAAAAATCTGCGTGGCTAACTTTATGAAGTAAACCAACCAACCACCAACCGCTCACATTTGCGGTTTCAGACAGCACCTCAAAAGCGAAGACAAAGCACTGCAAAGTGTTTATCAACGAACATAACTTTCACATTTTCTTCAAGCCATGAAAAGAAAACCATGTTGCTGACGCACTGTCGCGAGTATGACAGAATTGATAGAAACGAAGAAGACGACATTACAACTGCAAAATATAATAGGGCACAGAGCTGTTCAGAAGATCGTAAAACAAATCTCAAGCGACTACTTTTTTCCAAGAATGGGCAAACTTGCAAATCAAGTTATCGCGAATTGTAAAATATGCACAAAGACCAAGTATGATTGACACCCAAGGAAGCAAGGCGAGTCGCCGATCGGATCATACGTAGGCGATATTATGCACATTTATATATTCTCTAGAGATACAAAATATGAAATATTTCCATTCTTGCTAAGACAAATTGTCTAAATTTCCGGTGGTTCAACCGATATTATCGCTTGCAATTGTGGACATATAAGCCCCGATCCTACAATTAATGAACATATATTCTCAGACCAACACAATTTTCTGTGACAATCAAATGACAAAATCGTTATGGAATGCCGAGACCACGAAGTCGATTCTCTTAAACCTTTTCAATATCCACATACTTAACACCCCACCGTTGCATTTCACGTCAAATATTCAAGTGGAGAGATAGCATAGCACCCTTCTAGAAATTGCAAAATGTTTTAAACTCAAATAAATAGACAGATATTCATTAAAACAAGAAAACAGGAGCAAATCAATAGGTTAAAGGACACCGTTAATTATATCTTAGCAACTTCTTAAAGAGAGCATATTGTAGCTGCTCAACTTTATGAAACCTTATTGGCAAGAAATAGAATCATGACAACTAAAGTAGAAAATCGAATACTGTCTATAATACTTCCACAAATTAAACTAATAAATCCGACAATTCTTGACGACGATGATTTCAGTCGATAATTAATGAGCAAATTCACGAACGTAAGTGTTACAGAGTTAATGGAAGTAGCTAGTATTAAGATTTTACAAAATAAGGACGTATTGCATGCTCTTATAAAATATTTTAGACCTAAGTTAGTATGTAAGAAGCTTAGTATTTTTCCTGTCTTGCACAAGGGAATGGTTGTTCACCTCACAGACAAGAAAATAGTAGCAGAATGGCGTCATCAGTAACAGTGGACGATTGTACTTTATCAAAAACATCAACATTTTGCAAAGGAGCATCCCATAGGACGTGCTCTCAAGAAATGCACTGAAGGCGTAGTACACTGCAACATTTAGCGATCTTGATCCAGTTGTGGAGGTAGACGATGGCACCATCATAATTAATTGTAGAACGGGCAAGGTAAGAGATGCGATTGATGTCGATTAAACAATCAATGGCACATGCCTAATCACTTCACTTCGCCTTAGTTGCACTTTATACCCACTTAATACACCACGAGGTACCTGCCGGTTTGACTCAGAATGAATGTAGAAAATCTGCAGCAAATTGAAGACATAAAAAGCAGACATAACAATCAGTCCGGTGTTGGCTTGTTCCGTTACTGTCCCCTTTATTGCGATCGGTTATAGCCCCTCAAACAAAACACTTTTTTTTTTTTCTCATTTTTGTTTTATTCTCAATTCATTTACTTACATGCTAGACAAAAATGCTTAAAACTAGCTTAACTAGCTTAAAAAATGTTCTTACACCTAACCTACTGACCCTATACGGGTACTCTAAGCTATTCTTATTGTACATTTTTGTTCTGTGCCTTTCGGCGTATGCTATGTTTTTGTATTGTGCTGAAGAACACACTGTTTTTTTTCAAACAAAACACTCATTGTCATGTGATGGAAACATTAACAACAACTTCATTGTATGTGGTGGAGTTTTTGGTTTGAAATTCCATGATAAATGTGCAATAGCGTCAGAGAATGCATTAAGCTATCTTAAATCTAGTGTGGCGTCCCCACAACACACACTACACACAAACTGAGCCCGACAGCGACAAATTTTTCGTTAAATCAGACATCTTCATTCGAGCTGTAAAACAGCATTTTGCCGGCTCTTTCTGTTTTGGCGTGGACACAACAGCTCCGGTACCGGCTTACAAAAAATGATTATTTGCACATTTTACTAACACATTAACCAGTATTAAAAAATAAACAAATATTAAAACAAAAACAAAACGAGATTAGTATTAAAACATTACACTAGTATAAACTATTCATGGAAATGCAATGCGTGTGCTAGTGCCCCCGTACTTGGTTTAGTATGTAAAATTGCTTAACTAAGTAAAATTGTTCAATGTTTGCAAATCGAAATCAAATCACTACAAGACAAGATAATCCCAAATTCTCCTGAAACGCTTGTGTCACCACTCTCCAGTAGCAGTAAGACAAACATAAGCAAAAATAAAATACAAATGCCAAACAAAGCCAACACAAATTTGCAAAATGTAAAAATTGCAGTGAGTGAAAATGAAACCACAGCTGTTAGTGCAGAGTTCACTGAACCCGGGAATCCGCAGTGGAATACAGTCTGGAAGAAATGGAGAACAAAAAAAACGCGAAAAATCATAGGCAAAGACACTGCTTATACCGAAGTCGAAGTTTAGAGAAGAAATGGCTACATCTCGCCCGCTTCTCAACAACCACGAAAGCTGATTCAATTCTGTCATATGGATTAAAGAAACTCAATCCTTCAACAAATCTTCTCTCCTGTTTCCCTCTCTACAAAAGAGATGTGGATTTGTCAACACATAAGTTAATTAATTTTGGTCTTGGTGTTTCCTCATGCATTATGACGGATGCCATGAAAGCTGACAATTGGCCCTTGAATGCAAGTATACGAGTTCCGTTCCGTTTTTTTCTAAAAAACGAGAGCGCGCCCTATGCAGAAATGTAAACAATGAACCGATTTGCTCTCATTCTGTTTTGGGCCAATCTTCTTGATCAAATAATCTCACCATACATTACCAAAATGCAGTGGGAATGAGAACTAAAGTAAAATATGTCTCTGTTACCATTTCCCTCCATGAGTATGATGTAATAGTTCTCACTGTGTAGGACTCACGTTGAACCACAAAGGACAACCTTACGCCATAATTGGCCGGATGAGAGCCATGTAGCAGATTACCTTCACCCTGGTATCAAGTTGGCTGCTGTAAAACAACCTCCTTGCCACAGCAAAAAGCTTCAAAACACAGTTATTGATCCAACCAAATGCCAAGATACCTAACTACACTTTCCACATCTAAAGGGCGTTCCTGTGGGTTAAAATTGTTTTTTCTCTTTATTCCATTGAATGTCGGACAGTAGTCTAGATGCGGCATGCATGGTTTCATGCTCCGCCCTGAATCCGAACTGGTTGTCGGGTATGATATTATTTTCCTCAGCCCATTGTTGCAGAACTCGAATAAAAACCTTGCTTATGCAAGGAAAAAGACTGATCGACCGAAGGTTTGTCGGGATATATCCATCATTGTCCCGTTTAGTGATTGGTTGCACCACAGCTGTCTTCCAATGTTTTGGGTAATATACATTACTTAGCGCATTGTTAAACAGTGTTGTGTATTTTGTGCATTGTGCACAATTTGTAAATTGTAAATTGTAAATGTAAATTGTGCAATTGTGCTTCGTCGTCTTCCTACCGAAGCATGCACTGCTATATAATATTCGGAATGCCATCGATTCCCACTGACTTTTTCTTTTTCAGCGAGTTAAAGATACCCTGCAGATCTTCTTGAGAAATCGAGATGTTATTTCTGTCATTGGCGATGGCACTATTTGCCATATTAACGTCATTGTACCTGGTGAAACTTGGATTCTCAGTTCGCCAATGACTTATCTCGTTACGAAGATTACTGTGTTTCAGCAGGGCTTTGTTCTCCAGTTCGTGATTCGGCCTACGAACCTCGTTGACCATATGCACTCACTGGAATAGGGCACCAATTACTTTTACCTTCTCCTGAGGATCTTCAACCACGAAGAAGTCATTGTCTAGCACGGCCCCATCTGGATCTATGCCAACTGAAATCAGTAACTGTTCGTACAACACTCTGAATGTCGTTTTGATCTTTTCTCCGAAATATATTACTTATATATATCAACCTCCTCGCTTGTCAGGTTTATGTTTGTAAGAGGATGTAGTTCTGGACAAGCGAGGCCATCGGGCCATATTATAATTATAAGGGTGCCTCTGGACATATTCCCCCAGAACTTCCACCTCGTTCGGGAGCTGAATAGCCGCGAAGAGTCCGCAGTGACCACTTTCATACTCAATCGTAGTAAAGCAGTTCCGTGTGCGTCTTACAACGTCCAGTATCGTCAGTCGTTTGTCGATTAGCAATAGATCCAGATACGACCCGCTTCTGGGATACGAAGGTTTGTCGGTTGCAAGCAAATCTAGCTTGAACTCGATATTATGCTCTGCCAACCAGTTATACAGTGGGGTTCCCCTGTTATTATGCAATCTATTGCCCCCTTCTCTGTCTTGGAGTTCAAATACCTAGCAATTTCAAAGCTAAGATCTTAAGGTTACTGGCTGCTTGCGCAGTCATTAAGATTGTGTGACGTTAGGCACGGCAAACAACGTCGAGTAGATGAAGTCTTCTCTCTCTGCTTGCTCCTGGAACTGTTCTTGGAGCTGAGTGATCTGCCCCTGGATTGAGTTTCTGAGTTCTTAGACTTTTGGACATCCTCCAAAATTTTGCAGGGTGTCCACTGGTCTTACAGATTACGCACATTAGCTTACTCCTGCCATTGACCTTTTCCGTGCCTAATGGACATCACAATTGAATGTGCGTCTTGGCGAATTTGACGCAGAAGGACGCCGCGGCATGCCCAAACCTCTGACAACGAGCACATTGGAGTACGTTCGTCTTTTTTAATGTTTCCCAGGTAACAGAAATAGAGCCTAAGCGACTAATGCGCTTTGGGGGCATGGGCTTATGTACACAGGGCAAAGTTGCTGACTGCACCCAACCTGGTAGGATGCCAGCGCGATCCCTGTTTGTGCATAAGTCAAGTTGACATACAGCCTCCTCGTGGCGCCCCTGGATAGCCATCACAACAACCGTTGTGTGGTGAACTAATGTATGCAGCGATCCCCCTCTGCCCGAGGGTCAAATAATGGGCCTGGCCTACCAGTTGTAGGTTGTGCGTGAGGTTAACTCCCTCACCACATAAAAAACCAACGGTTACGAACCGACAACAGGCCTCGGATATGGACGGATTCAAAGTTGACGACCCCAGCAAACGATCAAAGGACAATGATTTTCGGTTCTGCACGTGGAATGTGAGGTCCCTGAACAGACCACGTGCAGCCGATGAACTCGCGGAGGCCCTAGACTGCTACAAAGCAGATGTCACCGCCATCCAGGAGATGCGATGGGATGGGCCGGGCAAAAGGAATATGAGAAACTGCGACATTTACTACGGTGATTGCTACAAAGAGGGAAGGCAGCACTTATTTGGATGCGGATTCGTTGTTCGAGGCAGACTTAGGCAAAAAGTCTTAAGCTTTGATTATATCAGCGAGCGCCTCATAACAATCCGCATCAAGGCTAAATTCGGGAACATCAGCCTGATTTGCGCACACGCCCCGACGGAGGAGAAGGATGACGATAGCAAGGATGACTTCTATGATCTCCTAGAAAGAACATACGATCGATGCCCCAGCTATGACACCAAGATCGTTCTAGGAGATTTCAACGCACAGCTGGGCAAGGAAGAAATCTTTGCTAGAGTCATCAGAAAACACAGCCTGCACGACAATACATCCGGAAACGGACTCAGGCTGGTAGATTTCGCCTCGGGGCGTAACCTCTCTGTGATGAGCACGCGGTTCCCACACCTCAACATCCATAAGGGGACCTGGCGGTCTCCTGATCAATCAACCGTCAACCAGATTGATCACGTTGCGATCGACGTCAGACACTCCTCCAATATTCTCGATGTCCGAACGTTCCGAGGAGCCAACATCGACTCGGACCATTTCCTTGTTGTAGCCAAGGTAAGGATGAGGATATCGAGAGAAGTACGGAGTCGAGAAAGAACACTACGGTTTGACGTCGGAAAGCCACAATCGCAATCGACCGCTAGGAACTTTGCCGACCGAGTCTCCCTGAAACTCTCTGAAAGTTCGACGCTGCCTGCACATTCAATAGAAGAAGAATGGAAACGTTGTCAAAAATCCATCAAAGAAGCTGCCGCTGATGTGCTGGGTTTCACGACACCACCCAGAAGGAACCCATGGTTTGACGACGAGTGCAGGCAGGTACATGCAGCCAAGCAGGAGGCCTACAAGGCAACGCTGCATCGAACAACGAGAGCTGTTCGTGAGCTCTACGAACAGAAGAGAAGGGAAGGGCACCGGCTTCTCAGAAAGAAAAAGAAAGAGCATGAGAAGCGCGCGGTCGTGGAGATGGAGAGGTGTTACGACAGGAAGGAGGTCCGAAAGTTTTACCAAAAGGTAAAACAAATATCAGGAAGATATAGACCTCGGACCGAAGCCTGCAGGGACGAAAATGGACAACTAGTAGTAGAATCGCAGTCGATGCTGAGAATTTGGAAAAATTATTTCTGTAGACTGTTAAACGGCGATGACGACACAAATTCCGCTGTCAGGCAGAATGTTTCACTCAAATTGGACGATGATGAACACGAATTCCGTCCCCCCGATTTAGACGAAGCTAAGATAGCGATATCTAGACTGAAGTCGAACAAAGCTGCTGGAGCGGACGGATTGTCCGCGGAATGGTTTAAGGCAGCTGGAGATGACCTGGTTGGGCGCATGCACCAGCTCATTTGTAAGATATGGTCGGAGGAAAGCATGCCCGATTAGTGGAATCTCAGCGTCGTTTGTCCGGTCCACAAGAAAGGAGACCCCTTTGACTGCGCCAAGTATAGAGGGATCAGCCTCCTTAACATCGCTTATAAGATACTCTCTGCCGTTCTGTGTGAACGCCTGAAACCCTTTGTCAGCAACGGTTTCAGGCCAGGAAAGTCCACAATAGACCAAATATTTACACTCCTGCAGATCCTGGAAAAGACTCAAGAGATGCAGATCGACACCCACCACCTATTTGTCGATTTCAAGGCCGCATATTACAGCGTGCATAGAGACGAGCTATACAGCGCCATGTCTAGTTTTGACATTCCTGCCAAACTCGTCAGGCTGTGCAGGATGACGATGGAGAACTCTCGCTGCTCCATCAAGGTCGGTAACGAACTCACCGAGACCTTCAATGTCAAAAAAGGTTTTAGGCAAGGCGACACGCTGTCATGTGACTTCTTTAACATCATACTTGAGAAGATCGTGCGAAACTCTAACGTAAACACCCGAGGCACGATCTTCCAAAAGTCCGTTCAACTGCTTGCATACGCGGACGACATTGACTTGATTGGACGAACACAGCGAGCCGTCAATGAGGCGTTTGCTGGCATTGAAGCGGAAGCGGCTAAAATGGGTCTAGCGGTAAACCAGGGCAAAACAAAGTACATGCTGTCATCACGAAAGGACGCACAACATCGACGTCTCGGACAGAGCGTCATATTGGGCAGCAGAAACTTTGAGGTAGTCAAGGACTTCGTCTACCAAGGCTCCGGAGTAAATAGGGAAAACAACACCAGTACCGAGATCAAGCGCAGAACTACTCTTGCCAATCGCTGTTTTTTTGGGCTCAAGAGGCAATTGAGTAACAGAGCCATCTCTCGAAACACCAAATTGACCTTGTATAAAACCCTGATCATCCCAGTCCTGCTCTGTGGCGCAGAGACATGGACGCTATTGAAAGCGGATGAAGAAGCTCTTGGTTGTTTTGAGAGAAAAGTTCTGCGTACGATCTTTGGTCCTGTTTGCGTTGATGGCGTTTGGAGGAGAAGGTTCAACCACGAACTATACGGGCTGTACAGCGGCATGCACCTAGTTAAGCGTCTTCGGATCCAACGCTTAAGATGGCTAGGTCATGTAGAGCGGATGGACACCACAGCTCCGGCCCGAAGAGTCTTCGACACCGAGCCATTGGGACAGCGCAACAGAGGACGTCCTCGCACTAGATGGCGCACACAAGTGGAAAAGGACCTCAACCAACTTGGTGTGCGCAACTGGAGGCAGCTGGCGAAAGATCTTGCTGGCTGGAGAGGCATGTTGGTTGAGGCCCAGGTCCACCCCGGACTGTAGCGCCAATCGAAGAAGAAGACGACTAATGCGCTTGAGGCTGTCTTTCTTGCTGTCTGGGCTGACCTGAACAAGGAAGAACGGACGTTTCCTATTCTCCCTTCTCGTTGCCGCAGTGTTGAAGGGCTTAACACCAACGAACGTAACGTGCGCCTGGCGCAGCTCAGCGAGGATATCCTCGGGGTCAGTAGCAGGATCCACGACCATAAAGAGCATGGGTGCACTTTTCTTCTATTGGGGTATACGAGAAAAACTCGGTTTCCGACACCGCCAGCTTTTCGTTTATTAAATGATAGTCTGCCACTGAAGAGCAGTGGACAGAAAGCCTTAAAAAATAAAAGGAATTCTTAGTGACCATCTTACATAAAATTTGCAAATCTTTCGTCTCCATCCCGAAGACGCTTATCGGTGGGCATCTGTCTTTTTTGGCTGCTGCTGGTAGCTGGTGTTGCTGTTTCTTCTGTGTATGTTTTCTGCTGATGTTGTTGTTGCTCTTCTTGTGGCTGCTTCTGCTGTTGTTGTTTTTGCTGCTGCCGCTGCTGTTGCTTGACAGCTGATGACTGTTGCTGATGTTGTTGTACCTGCTGCTGTCTTGCAGCTTCCCTAGATTTTTTCTTCGCTTTCAATTTGCTTTGGATGACTTGGATGTGCGCCTCCAACTCTTCCTTTTTTCTCTGGCTCTTCTCCAGTTCTTCCCTTTGCTCTTCTTCTTCGTCATCCGAATCGGTTGACGTTAAGTCTCTATAGGGATTTTCACTAAGGCCGAAAGAGAATCTCCCCTCGCCTTCCATTGACTCGTAATCGACTTCGTCGACGGCCGCTGAAGTAGTAGGCTCCTATGTGCAGGAACCTACTGGCAAGAGCACTGCAGGAGCAGAGAAGGTGATGAGTATTTTCTTCCTCCTCTTCAGCCATGCAGCTTCTGCAAAAACCATTATGTGGAGCAAGCATCCTGCGAGCATGAGCGCCAATTACACAGTGCCCGGTTATGACTCCTATGAGGGTCCTTAATGAGGGCTTGCTGAGTCCAAGTAGACTGAGTGACCGTTTTAGGTTAAGTGATGACCAGATTTCTTTTGTTTTAAGGCAGGTGGTACCTTCTAGCCATTTGTCATTAGTATTTTTAGTTGTGTAGATCTTAGTTAAGATGGTAAGTTGTAGCGATCGGCATGGAACGCGCTACTCCTGCTATCGATAGGGATGAGGTTGTACCACACCTAGCGAGTTCGTCGGCTTTGCAGTTTCCTGGTATGTCACAGAATCCCGGCACCCACATGAGGTGAATGTTGAAATCTCGGCCATCTCTTTAAGAGACAGCCTGCAATTAAGGGATGTTTTAGAGTAGAACATGACATCGGAACAGATGGTGATATCCCTTTTTGATATCACATTGTTTTTGAGCCAAGACAGCGCCTCTAAAATCTATGGTTTCTGTCTGAAAGACGCTACAGTAATCATGGAGCTTCACAGAGATAGCAATGTTGAGGTCTTGAGAATAGACACCGCACCCACCCCGTCTTTTGTCTGTGATCCATCTGTGAAAATGCACAGAGGATCTTTCAGCGTTTGGCTATCTGATATCCAGTCCGATCTGGAATGAATGCTGATTGAGAATTTCTTCTCAAAGATGCCCTGGGGTATTAGGCGGTCGGTGTCGCTAGGAAGCAAATTGAATTCCTGGAGAATGGTGGAGTGGCCAGTGTTGAGTTCGGACCACAATCGAAGTGTTTTGAGTCTCAAGGCTGTGCTTGCTGCTAATTGTTTTCCGAATATTTCCAAAGGTGGAAGATGGAGGAGAATATTCAATGCGTCTGACGGAGTACTTCTCAGTGCCCCACTGATACACAGGCTGGCCAGTCTTTGTACTCGGTTGAGTGAGTCCACTAAACTGAGACAGCATACATAAGTGTCGGTCTGACGATAGAGCTGGAAGTCCACTGACCGATGAGTGGTTGTAGGTCTAATTTGCATCCAATGTCCGTTTTGCAGCTAAAAAGTGCAGAAGAGGCTTATTTTACCCTTTCCTAGATATTGAGCTTCCAATTTAGCTTGCAGAAATTTCGCACTAATGTTTGCACCCTACCTCTTCCAGTATTTATATCAGTTCATTTACCGCTACGGTCCAAAGAAGGGGTGGGATATCAACTTGTGGGGTGCCCCTATTAACGCCTCTATGGATCTTAGGGTATCCCATCTGAGAGTGTATTATTCTGCAGGTGAGTAGCTGATGAATGAAAGCCACTAGGGGCTTCGAGAAATGTCACAAGTGTAAATTCGTTTAACCCGAGCGATTTCTCGATGGTGCCTATTAGAGCCTATTACAGACTTGCCCTTGTTGTCTGTATGCTAGGATAACTTGCCTGATATATTGGTCTATAAGTTTTTCCATTTCGGTTTGGCATGGGAGTATTTACCCGCCTTGGGAATAAACACAACTTTGATGCTTTTCCAGAGGCTGGGGACATGACTGAGACTCATACAGCCTTTGAATAGTTGATAATCCAAGTCATGATGAGGTCTGCTGTTCTTTGGAGCTCCGCAGGGTTGATGCCGTCAGGTCCCGCTGACTTGAAGGGTTTGAAGCTTGTCAGTGCCCACATAATAGTAGTGTGGCTGACATTTATAAGATCACATGGAGTTTTTGGAGGAGATACGACTTCCTTATTGGCTCTAAGCCAGAAATTGCCCGGAAAGTGCGTATTGACAAGGAGATTGAGGGTTTCATCACTGGATGTGGTCCAGGTTCCGTCAGGTTTTTGTAAGAAGCTAGGTGATTTAGGGGATGACGCTAGAAACTTTCTTAGCCTGGAAACCTCGGAGACTTCTTCGATTGTATTCGCCATGGTCATGCGCCATGTAGGAGGAGACTAGCCATAATTTGGTTTTGCCTGCCTCCAGGCATACAGTGACTGAGTCTCGATCGCTTAGGTGAGAGAGAATATGGGTATTCAAAGAACTAAGTTACTACTAAGTTTGCTAACTAAGTTTGCAGGCTCTTGGCTTACCTCCATTCCTTACATAATAGAGGTTGAATTGTTGAGCCCCGAGTCCACGAACTATATCGTTGACTACAAAGGGTTCCTGGGCCAGGGCGATATCATCTCCGCAGGTGTTGGTACGGAGAAGAAGAGCGGCCGAGGCCGCGATGGAGTGGTGGAGATTAATCTGTGTCATCCGGAGCATGGCTGTCAGGTAACGTGTCCGTCTTTATTCCGGACACAATCTCCACCACTGTCAAGTTAGCATCATCGTCGGTGTCTGACTCCAGAAGAGAGTCTTCTTGACTGTTAGGCGGGGTGCTGGTTAGCTCCAGGTCAGAGAGGCCGATATCGTCCTGACCATGGCTACCTAATATACAAGTCAGCGCCTGCGTGCCAGAGCTCTCCTCCTCCCTCTCCATCGGTACCATATTGGCTACGGGGGTTGCCCTCTCGATAGAGCCTGAAGTAGAGGGTTGGAGGGAGGCTGTTCCGCTTTCGCACTTGTGTCCCCATCCTTTTTGTACACTCTCAGGGTGATCGTCACAAAGCCGTAGTGGATGACACCCTCCGACTTGGCAAGTGGGTCCAGTAATTATTTGCTTATTACAACCACTGTGGACCTTGTTTCTCCCTTCAGTTCATCCAGCTTTACAACCTTCCAATTGTGGGTAGGAACGTTTGGGTTGCAAGGGTGGATGAAGTTGGATTGTTGCAGGATTTGCTAATTGTTTTTTTAAAGAGATCAGCCGATCTTTGGCACGTGAAAGTCATCCATGCCATCCTCCGTCACGCCCTACAGGTGCAAGGCCTCCGTTTTCCAGCATCAGGCTCAGATAGATTTCGTTGATCGCTGACTCCACTTTCTTCCAATTCAATGGAGACATAGCGCAGACAGCGTCTTCTCTATCTAATACGGCGTAAGTGTGTTTCACCACTCGGTTTCAGCCTTTTAGGCTCCGAGATTGACCTTTTAAGGGACGGTCCTTTAGCCTTCTAGGAGGAGGCAGCTCCGCGGGCAGGGATTGCTTGTTCCGTGCAGGAACTCTGGGTGGGAGTTGCCGTGCAGTTTTTTGGGTTTTGAGGCTCCACGCGGCCTTTGACAGTCTTTAAGGTGGTTGGAGCCTCCTTATCCGTCAGCACTTCGGTAGACGAGGTAAGTCTGGAAGAAGTTCCAGCCGGTGAGGGAGCACAGGTCTCTTTTTTGTTTTTCTTTTTAGAACTATGAGTGTTCATCAGTGTTCATAGCCCTACAAGTAGCGCAGAATGGGAACGTCCGGCTGTGTTGAGATTCGCATTGCACAGATTAGGCAGGAATAATCTGGGAGTGTGCCAGGTCACCCAGATACTCCGTTCGCGATTGAGCTATTTTTACAGGTAGGCCCCAGCCAGGCTGATCCTCGGCACGGGTCGTATGGCACCTTGATCCACCCCACCGGAGATGGAAGGGAGTGATAGGACGTGGTGGGGGGAGAGAAGAAAGATGGTTTCATCTTAGCTTCGGGTCTCCTCATAGAGAATAAATTCCCTTGAGTCATTAACCTTTACTAAGCCTTCGCACCACGTAAAGGTGTGTAACCACGCGAAGGTTTCTGGACATTTTTAAATAGCAAAAGAACGCAAAATGTGACTTTTGCAAAATATGGAGCTCGAAGGTTTAGTATCTCACAGTAGTGAGACAACTTGTGAGCTATTTGCAATGTACTTCGAATCAGTGTATGTATATAGATCACTCGAATACGAATCCACCTTCTTCCAAAGAGGATGAATGTAATATGAATATATACCTATCTCTAACTTTCTGACATTCCAAGACTTTTGGAATTAATTGTAACAAAAAAATTTACTTTGCAGTCAAAGGGAAAATATCTGTACAACAACATGGATTTGTTTCTGGTAGATCGACCTTAACAAATTTAACTGTGTTCACAAAGAATCTGTTTGAATAGAAAAAATAGAGTCAGGGTATGAAGTTGATGTGATTTGTATTGACTTTAGCAAAGCCTTTGATACAATTAGTTACACCATTCTTTTAAAAAAAAAATGGAAATTGTACATCTCAAGCCATTAATATACTATCTGGCGTTCCCCAAATAGACATATTGGCTCATTACTGTTCAATATATTCGTCAGCGAGATTCATTCAGTCCTTAAACACGTTATTTGTTTGATGTACGCAGCGATGTAAAGATTTTCTTGCGTGTTACTAACTCTCATGATTGTATTAAAATTCAAAATGACTTTAATAATTAATAATAAATTAACGTTGAATATAAGCAAATGTAATTCATTTTCTGGTTACTATGTCGTATTACCCGTAATCTTTAAATATTCTATATGTAGGATCTGTCTCTCTAGGAAAATGGAAATGAAAGACCCTTTCATTTTCATTTCATATTGACTATATAGTTGCTAAAGCTAATTCAATGCTTGGATTTCTTATGAGAACATGTGCTGAATTTCCTAACCCATATGCCCTGAAGTCTGTCTACATGTCATTGTACTTTCATATCTTGAATACTGCTCTATCATACGGTGTCCATTACACATGCATTCTGCTGCACGTCTAGAAAAAATTCAAAAGTTATTTACAAGATTTGTTATAATGAAATTGGGATGACATCTTTGGACCATGTTCCATATCTAGATGGATGTGCCTTACTTGGTTTAGATACTTTAGATAAAAGACGAAGTGTTCATTGTATGATGTTCATTCATGATATATTTTCGTATCGTGCAAATTTCCCTGAAAATATTCAAAACATTGGGACTTATGCACCGAAAAGAGTTCTAACACGAAATTTCTTAGTTCAACCAAGGCACTTGCATAATAATGGCTTTAACGAACCGCAAAGCAAATGTATTAGTAAATTTAACTCTGTTTGTGTAGAAATAGACTTATGTGATGATAGAAAAAAAATGTAAACAGTCTCTCCCAAATATTCGACATTCTCTGTAATTTCTATTTATTTTCTGTTATTTTAATTTAGTTTAATATTTATGTAATTATTTATCCATTTAATTCTCTATTCATTTATCAATTGTTTTTAGTGTATATATTCTTAATCATTGTTAATCAAATATTTTGTACAACAAAGATGTTATTATATACTTCCGAAACCTGTAAGAGTTAAACTCGGTAGATGGAATAAATAAATATATAACAATATACACAAAAAAACACCGTCAGAGAAAATAAACCTCCATAATATGATCAAGGCCATGGGAAAGATCGAGGACGGAAGAAGTTAACACGATGGGGCAACCACATGCTGTTGACTCAGTATCCTCGCCACCCATACAATTGTCAACCGATGGATGTGCAGCAGCTACATACCGCTGATCCAACATGCTGCAAAACGTCGCGAGCTCGTAATACGATATCTTTCACAAGTGGCAACATAATACCGTGGTATTAGGATAACTTTAGTTTTCTTTTTCACTTAATCATAATCATTTCATACTTAATCAAAATTAATTTGTCCAAATAAAGGGTTGGTGGCGCGTGGCGTTGTGGGTATGTGCGTCAACCCCAACCTCGGCGTCGTAGGTTCGATTCCTGCTCCGTGCAACAAAAATAATTTTCACGGCCCACCTCTTTCGATTTCTGACAATGCTCAAAGATTAGTTCCTGTCTAGAAAAAGCTTCTCAAACTTTTCCTTTGGGAGTCGGCATAAAACTGTTGGTCCCTTCCACTCGTGCGAAACAATAGCACACACAACACGAGTGGTTGCTGAGAAGATTGGCCCTGTCCTTCTACGGGCTGTAGCGCCACCCATATTATTATTATTATTGATTAAAGTGTTCGATCACCGGATTTTGATGATATGAAAATCATAAGTTCACTATTTCTATGCACTATTCCGTTCCGATATTTATATCAGCCACCATGCCTTCCAGAAAACTCTGTAGCCATCTAACTGTGGAATTTGCTTTGGACACTCATGTTTGTACATTCGGGGTTGATTGTGTGTAACGTCACAGTTTCGCTCTAAGAATTCCTGGCACTATGTACATGAATCCGAGAAGTTGAAAGTCACAGGTGCTCAAAAATTAGTGAAAATAATGAAGAAATTCGCTGTGTTTTCAAATGTTTGTATAAAAAACGGAAGAATGCTAAGTAGGCCACCAATGGAATTTGTGATGTATACGTAGACGATGCTTTATTAGGTTGTGTAGCACAACAATGGTTCGCTCGCCTCCGTTGTGGAAATTTCGATGTGAAAGATGCACCTCACTCTGGTCGACCTATCGTTGAAAATGTCGATGAAATTATAAAAACATTGACCAGGACCGTCACATAAGCAGCCAGGACATCGCCAAGGAACTAAACATTCAGCATCGAACGGTATTGAATTTGGTTCAATAAAGCTTATTATAAATATTAGCAACGACTGAAAAATATCGAACGCGCCCTTTGGGATATAGTTCTAATTTGGAATTGAGCGTTCGTTCGGTCGGACTTTAATAGCTTTTATCGAGTTTACGAGAATGTTTGTCACAACGTCGTGCACTCAGTTTTTCCATATCGAAATTGGGTGCAGGCGATTCACAAGAATATTGCAATTACAATGACAAAAATGCCTACAAACAATTAATTCTCTACACAAATATAGTATATACTCAAATGCCTTAAAATTGTATAGTATGAGTGAAAACAACGGTTTATGAAACTTCAGCGCCTTATAGTGATTTCCCGAATTGATTTACGTGTATCCTACTAAAAATGTCAGTCGGACCGTTCGAGCGCGCAATTGTGACATGGGTAATTGCCTTGAATCTTGGAATTCGCATTTAGTTATATTAATTTTAGCTACGACTGAAAACGCTATGAAAATAGTTGTATTTGCGTGGAATGTTGAATTGCTTATCTCTATGTTACTTTATTTCTGGTGAAAACTTAGCGTAGCAGTTCAGTATCGACTTCACTAAGCCACTCTGACGGCCACTATCTAATTGTACGACAAAATATCAATTTATAATGTACGCGTTGTAATAAAAGAAAAACTATTTAAAACTCTGAGGTGCCAGTTGTTCTGTTTTTTGATAAGTCATAGACACACTTCAGTCCCTTAGAACATTTTTCAGACTTACAAACTATTGTCAGTATATTGTGTATTGTATATACTAACAATATGTTTACTTGCTTTATGATATGAAATGCGGACTGATTGACTGACTTCGAGAGCTATGGGAACCAACTAAACAGCGCATAAAATTAGACTGGATCATTCCAAAGCCAGGGATTCGCAGAAATCCTTTCGTTCACGAACTCTCCTCTAACTACAATGCTCAAAGTGTACTGCACAACTCACAAGCATCTTTTATGAGGTTTCTTAAGAGGAAACAATTGTTTGGTATTCTGTCAAAAAGCTCACAAGAATCAGTGTGGTGAAGCCATGTTTGTGTCACTTTCGAGCTTAAAACACATTGAGGAGACAATGCCAAGAGGCAGCTACGCCCTGCATATGTGGCACATATGGCTAATAGTGTAAAGTCAAATTGCGAATGAATCCAATATATTTATTTAGAAGAGAACAATCCTCAATTACATTATATGTCTCCTTAATCAGGTGTTGCCGTTGTCGTAGCCCTTTAGTAGTGTTGCCGTAACAACTCGGCCATCCTACCCGCTGATCGTGTCCTCACGATCCTAATCCTTCTGCTCATCCTCTGATCGATCCGTTTCCTCGTACCCATAATCCGCTAGGCCTTCCTGTGGCAGTTCGCATCATGGTTTTAGCTTTTCGGAGCTCATCACGGCGTTGTACTTCCGTTGAGTGCGTTGCATGCCAGGGATATCCTCGGCGATATAGCGATCATTTGGCAATACTCGGGTGATCATATACGGCCCTCGGTATGCAGGTTCCAGCTTTCTCGAGTCCCCTGCTGCCGCTGCTTCGTTTTCGATCAGCACTAGGTCTTCATCGTTGTATAAGCGGGGCTTACGATGTCGTTGGTCATATCTTCTCTTCTGATCTCGTTGCACTTGTTGAATGTTGTTTAATGCAGTCTGCTAGCGGTATTGAGCCCCCACTGAATCGTCCGTGGCCAGCTAGCCCAGTCCCGTTCTGCAGAATGTGCGCACTTCAGAGCCGCCAATATTGTTCGGTTACACCGCTCAACTTGTCCGTTAGCCCGAGGCGTGCGAACAGCGGTCTTGATATGCTGCATTCCATATTCTGCGCAATAGTCCTCAAAAGCCCTCGCCGTAAATGCAGTACCCCGATCCGTCCCTATTCGCCTAGGCACACCAAAAAATCCTGCGACCTCGTTTAATACTGTGAGTACTCCTTTCGTGTTGGTTGTCTTGACTGGTCTCAGGACGACGTACTTTGTAAAGCTATCGGTAATTACAAGGACATACCTGGTCCCAACCTTTCCTCGCGTGAAAGGCCCGAGGTGATCCATATGGACTGTGTCGAACGGTAGCGGTACACGGTCCGCGTTATGCAGCTCTCCTTCCCCCCTTTTCTCTTGGAATACGCGCAGTCCACGCATGCTTTGATGTACTCCCGAACAAAGTTCCGCATTCTAGGGAACCAAAATGTTTCTCTTACCCGAACTAGCGTTTTCTCCTCCACCAGTTGCCCGACATCATCGTGGCATAACTTCAAAATACGCCAACGAACTGCATGTGGCACCACCCATCTTTCTTACTCGAACGAACCCACATCAGTTTTGAAAGCGGTGTACTTTTTGCTGCTTTCCTCCATTGGTATCTGGTAGTAACCGGATGCCAAGTCCAACATGGTGAAATCCCTAGTTCACTCAAGTTTTTGGCGAAACAGTCTCTGTTAGCATCAATTAGCGACTGTAACTTCCCTCTGTCCGCCTCACTAATGTCCCCAACGTCCAGCTCGTTGATCATCAATCTTTCTTTTCCGGTGGAACTGCTACACCCAGCGTCGCTCGATGTCGGTGCCTTCATCCAATCGCTTTTTCTCGTTGATGTCCTCTTCTGGCGGTTCCCCTGAACATCTGACATTCCCTGAACGATGTACCGTATGAGTGATGATTGCTGAAGATTTCCCCGCGATGCAATCGATTTCATACTGAATACATATTCCTCGAAGTCCTAGCCCCCTCGCTGTCGCTTCAGTCTCAATGCGTCGTGAATATCAGCTTCTTCGTCTATGGATGGAAATGTCCGACAAAGTTCGGAGAAGAAATCATCTAACGACTCCCAAGTCATGCTAGCGTTCCACAGCTTGCCCGCACCGGTCAGCCGTGAAGTAGCCGCCATCAGAACTAAACACTCGTCCAAACTATATATACGCTGGATATCTCTCACCTTCCGTTTCCAAACATTGGCTGATAAGCCTGACAGATTTCTCGAATTAAACTCTGGAATCATGTCGGCCACGTCACGCACACTATAGCGGCCGCGCAAACTCTCTCGATTCGTGCCATTTCGTGACAGCTGACCTGTTGTCCGTGATAGAGTGTTGTTGAGTTGCTCTTGCAGTCTTAGAAGATCGGCTCGGAGCTGATCTGCTCTCTGCTGAAACCTGCGTGTTTCCCTGTTGCCCTAACTTAGCATCTACTACACGCCCCTTTGCTCCAATGGCGGCACCAGCATGCGTATTCCCCTGCCCTGTCTTACTGCCTACTGCAAGCCCTTTCCGCCCTTCTCTAAGCGGCAGCTCAGCCCCCCCCAGCGTACCTCCTTGCGCTCCCCTGCCATCTACTGCACCCTCTTTCCACCAATCTCGAAGCAGTACCTCTTTACCAACCTGCGGCCTTCCTTGTTATCCGATAGCCCCTGCAGCACTCCCCTGCATCTTGTCTCCACCGTCAACTTCCTTAACCATCTCATCCCGCCCATCAGACTTGCCCAACTCGACCGTCGGTGTACTCGGTCGCTCCCGTGCCACCACTTCCGCACCCGTAGACTTTAGCAGCCGCTAGCCCAGATCTTCTTTTAGACCGCTTATCTCCAAGTTTCAATTTCAATTTTGCAAATGGCTTCGTACGTCAATTATATTTGACATTTGTGAACAAGACAGCTGCGGTGTATAAAAGTTAGCACCGGAAACTCCAATAGCAAATTTTCCTTGTAATATAGAGGCATACCAATCCTTGAAACGAATAGAACACTCGTCGTTTTCCATAAAATAAACACTCTTTTTGTTAGAAGCTCGTCTTTACCTATCCTAATTAGAATAGATAAGGCTCCTCCAACGTTGATTAAGTGAAGTTGCTCTCACTTGCCTACTCTATATGTATGCAAATGTTCAACGGAATCGGATAGTTAACAAAATCCTTTCAAATGCATGATTGCTATTCTTGACGATGCATTACGAACTTAATAGAGAATTTAAACTGTAACATTGAAGAATCGCTTCAGATCACATCACATTAGCATATAGAACTAAATGCACATAGTGCCGGAGGCGAAATTCTTAGTGTTGTTTCTTGTGCTGATGTGCACGTCGCGCTGACGCCAAGGTGATGTTATATATAATCAACCCCGAATGTACATACATCCACAGCTAGATAGTGACAGAGTTTTTCCGGAGAGTATGATGGCTGGTATGATTATCGAAACGGAATAGTTCATAGGAATGGTGAACTTGTGAACCACCACCATCGAACGAGACATTTTGTGAGCGCCGCGGCGGCGCCGTCGTACAAGTAAACATAATCAAACCCGAATGTACATACATGAGTACCCATAGGAAAATTGCACAGACAGATGACGACAGAGTTTTCTAGAAAGAATGCTGGCTGATATATATATCGGAACGGCGGTCGAAGCAGTTCAGTTTAGTTTAGGAATTTGTACAAAAGTGATCAAAGTGTTATAAGTGTGAGCCTGAGAGGCAGCAAAGAAAACTGTAATAAACTAATGGTGGTGTTTAAGTGTAGTCAAGTTAAGGTACTAATTGTATGCAGTATATATTAATAAATCAGTGAAGAGAATTTTTGAACTTGTGAGTTTCATTTTGTCACAATACAGATATCGAACCCTTTTATTAGACAGATTAATTGTGAAGACACAGTCTTGTGTAAAACGTAACATTTTGTGTTAAAAGTGGGATTGTGAAGATGGTGCAATTAGTGAATTTTAAGTTGGAAGAGTTGAAGAAGGAGCTTCCGCAGCTAAACCTTTCGACAGTCGGAGGTAAGACTGAATTACAACAATGGCTGCTTGATGGTCTAGAAATGGATGGAATCGCTTCCGACGAACTTGTTGTAGAAATTACGGAAACATCTGGAAATACTGCACCAGCTGATCTAACACAGGCAATAGCAATAATGCAGAATTTGTTCCAAGAACAGAAGCAATAGATGCATCAATCGCTTGGTAGTGTGCGCGAATCGTAGGAAAGTGTACAGCAATCACTTGAAGACCACATTAAAAAGTCTCTAGAAGAACAGCAGAACCGTTTCGAGCAAAATTTTCTGAAAGTAATCAGTGAAGTGAAAGTGCTCGACGAAAAAGTTCACCAACTAGAGAGCAAGGTTCGAAATGTAGAGACTTCGATTGACGGCCTACAACCATCGGTCGACGTAAAGAAGAAGGACATTTGTGCTCTGAAAGTGAGAAACCAGTGATTAGCAGCCTTGCCAGCAAGTTCAAACCACCGACATACGACGAAACAACACCATTCAACATATTTCGGTTGCAGTTTGAAGCATCTGTCGCCAGAGTACATCTGAAGTCAAGGCGGAAGCCTTGTTAAAGGGCGGTGCTGCGGACCTGCTCCAGAAATCCAGACGAATCTCCAGATTGATTACAATGCAATAATGGGCTCGCTGCACCAAGACGGTTGCGTTTGTAGACGGCATTAGGGATTTGGAAACGAAGCGAAAAACTCTGTCGTCACCAAGGAGGACCTTCTAGGAGACTGAATGTGGAGCCGGCACCTACTCTGTAAGGGCGGTTGTTTCATCTGGAATAGAGTGTGTGGAGACTTGGCACGCTACTGCAGAGAGCCGGCACTTAACGCCAAGAGACGAGAAGATAAAGTTAAACTAAAAGCAGTCAGTTTCGAAGGGCAAAAACTAGCTTCCACCCCGAATTGCTCCATTATCTGTGTTTCCCAACCCGGAAGGAAAGCGAACAACCATACTGTAGAAAGCATTGTTGGACCTTGGAGATTAACGGTGACGTTGGATACGGGAGCATCGCATTCGATCATACGGAATGATCTAGTGGAAGAGGTAGGGCCGTTGTGCGGTAGGTGGTTACATACAGCTACGGGGAAGGATGCACTGATAGCTGAGAAGCTGTCCGAGAGTGTCACCATAGGCACTACGATGTTGATCGCGAGTTCCTAGTGGCAGATATAGTGACGAGTTGATTCTGGGCGCAGACTTTATGATTGGGATCGGCATTGCCTTTGGCCTTCGGCGGAGAGTTCTGAAGTGCATGAATTTTGAAATACCATTGAAGGACCAACCAAGTAGTATACGGAATGATCTAGTGGAAGAGGTAGGGCCGTTGTGCGGTAGGTGGTTACATACAGCTACGGGGAAGGATGCACTGATAGCTGAGAAGCTGTCCGAGAGTGTCACCATAGGCACTACGACAGTTGATCGCGAGTTCCTAGTGGCAGATATAGTGACGAGTTGATTCTGGGCGCAGACTTTATGATTGGGATCGGCATTGCCTTTGACCTTCGGCGGAGAGTTCTGAAGTGCATGAATTTTGAAATACCATTGAAGGACCAACCAAGTAGTTGCGGGAAAGGACATCAGGATTCCGCCGAACTCAGAGATCGCAGTCTGTGTGAAGATGGGTGGTGATTGTGGAAAAAATAAACAAGTTGTTCGTAGAGGAAACCAGAGACAAAACACCAGCTAAGAACGTAATCATCGGAAGAAGCCTCATTAAAGAAAACGAGGAACGGTCGCTGGAACTGAACTTTGCTCCGCAGGGAGCTGGGTTGGATGCCAGCCGTCAGTAACGGAATAAATCCAGGCATGTTATGAACCACCAGTCTTCTTATATAATGATGTAGTGTATGGGATTCAATGGAATGCCAGCAGCAGAGCTAAAGTGAAAGTCGTCCATCTAGACCGACTGGCACCGTACAAGGGGATCACTTCGAATGGTGTTAGGGACGTAAAAGTTAAGGTGGTGAGTAGTGCGGCTTGGTCATGAAATTGTGCACTTTATATTAATAAATCAGTGAATAGAATTGTTGAACTTGTGAGTCTCATTTTGTCACAATCCAGTGATCGAACAATTTTATTGGACCGACTATTTGTGAATACGTAGACACAGTTTTGTGTGAAATTAACAATATTATTATAATATTATAATATTCTTGGAGTTCCTACACGTACTTTCCCATAGGCTGATAAAGGTGAAAGAGAGGTGTTCTGCAAATAAACGGTGTTGGTTGATACAATTAAAGAATATAGAACATAGTCAAGCCCAACTGGATGTATCAGTCAAGTTGCTTTTAATAACAAGCAGCATCATATACCACGACCAATAAGTGAATCGAGCTTGAAAAACAAAACCCGCTTTAAAGGTCCCTTAACGTTTCATTATACGGCTTAAGACTAAGGAGCATTCAGTTAAAAGAAAAGTGCGCAGAAGATCTGGAAGCTTTGCATTGCTTATAAAATACAGAAATTGCCGAAGGAAAATAAAGAATCGCATGTATTCTTGAAGAATAGGAAAAAAACTAACTGAGGATAGGTCATGTCAGTGAATGGGATAACGACCAAAAGAGACGGTTGAAGGAACTTATTGCTCCTAGTCGGTACTTCTCACGCCATTTTACGTTTACCCATGAATCATCTTGTCAAGGTTTTGACTACATGATGTCTGTCTTGCTCAACTTTCCGATACAAAATCTAGCGGATTAATTTTTTTATTGTTTCCAGCGTACGCAAGTTTTATGAATGAGATTAATGTTATCTCGTCAAAGAACGAAATAAATCAAACTTTGCACTGTGTAGATACATATGTTACTCCAATATGGCCTTACATCAAATGAATTTTGTTCACAAATTAACTCTTTCACTATTGGCTTTATAATGCAATTGCCGAAAAAGGAGGAAATATTCAACAATTAACATGACGTTCTAATACAAATGTGAGATTTATGTGTCGGTAGAATCCTAATTTCTTATTATTTCGAATTGACCACGTTCAATGGATCACACCTCTAAACTCTTATCTAATTTATACCAATACATTGTACAAAGCGAAATGGTCAAAATAGATTGGTGTGTTTCTATCGAAATATATACAAGCTTCGATAACTAAATCCCTTGCCATAAAAAAATCAAACATTAAGGAGTGTGACTATATACCCATCTGAAAAAAAAAAATAAGGCACTATTCCTTCTTAACGAATAACAAAAATTTCCATACTTAAGCTCCTATCGCTTGTGCCAAAGTTATTTAATAACAAGTAATACAATTGAAATATTTCGAAATTCTAAATTTGATTTAATTCCGCTTATACTAGGAACTAAAAGGTCATGTTATGTTGAATTTAGTCTAATCTTTGGACTTATTTCAGAAATTCTGAAAACCTAAGTTGAAATGTTTTGCTATAATAATTGAGTTTTAAAAATAATAGGAAAATTATATACTGGAAGATATGAAGATGTTTGAACTTTAAGGTAATACTCTTGAGTTTTACAAAAACTGTGTACGAAATTCCCCAATAAAAAATGTTCGATAACTAGATTGTGACAAAATGAAACTCACAAGTTCACTATTTCTATGCACAGATTTATTAACTTACTAGATTACGTACCCGGGTTTGATTCTTCAACCGGTACTTTACGCAAATTATGGTTTTTTCTCAACCATTTACACACAACTTGAAGGGATATCAAGCTTTTTTTTAAAAAAAAAAAGTTCTTTGGGTACCTGTGCGCGATGTTCACTTGTTGTGCATTGAATTCAAACTTCATGAATCATTAGCCTATCTTGTAACACATTATGTAATTATTCTAGCTCTGAAATTTTATCTAAATTGGCTAATCCTTTCAGAAGTCCAATATTCACAATTTCTGCAAGATTGAATGATTTGTGTGTAGTTGTGTATATGTACATGCATAGATAGTTTGGATATGACAATATAAGAAAAGTGCGAAAATGTTTATTGTTTCCTTTTCGTTTGGTGACTCAGGCAGTCGTTCGTATATGTTCGATTGAGGCGTTGAAATTAATGGCTGCACCAAAGCAAAATATGAAAATGTGTACGTATATATGGAAGTTACAACACACTGGGGGATGGCTGATATCCCCCACTACGCAACTTGAAACGGTTGATTTTATTTCCGTTTAAAAATTGCTCGGAACTTTCGAACCGTGTGTCGTACCGAATGTGACATTTTTTATCACATTCAGCATCTAAATTTGAGAATGATTTTTGTTGAAAATTTCAGAGCTCTGCGACGTGTAGTTTTGGAGCCTTTATCGGTCAGACACATAAACTTTCTGCTTTAAATATAGTTAAGGTTCTGTACGATTACTACTTTAACTTTACTGGACTTCAACTACCCTATTAATTGCACTATTCTTTGCTGCCTTTCAGGCTTAAGCTATAACAGTTTGATCACTTTATATACAATCCAATTCTAAAACTGCCTTGCTTCGACTCCGATATTAATATCACTCAGCATTCTTTCTAGAAAACACTGTCGCCATCTGTCTGTGGAATTTTCCTATGGGTACTCATATATATATTACATTGCGGGTTGATTATGTATGGCTCTGTATCGTTTATTAAAAATAAATTGGAAGTAAATTGGAAGAATATGTACACATATGTGTGAATGTGTAATTTCCCACTGCATATCCCTCTACTGAGCTAGTTTTAGCCAATTTCTTAAAAAAAACTCAAAATTTAACACATAATATCGTTTATCATTAATTTGACTTTTTTGTTGAACAACAATTGCGTGTAAAATGGTGGTTTGTTTACATTTTTTAAAGAAGTGTTCTGCAAAAACTATAACAATTAAACTCATGACAACCGCTTAATACAACTCTTGGGTACATATGATCTACATTTCAGCATTATTTGCATTAAAAAGTATTAGTTTTCTATTTAATTTCACTTTCTCAAATCATCACCATATTTAGAGATTTCAATGTAAATTCCTAACCCTCATGTGTCCTAACCCGATGTGTCAGAATTTTGTCCAAGAAAGTTAGTACCAAAAAACTCCGACAGAGTCATATGTCGATTGGCCAATACATTTTTATTAGCTACGTTCGTAGGCAAAATTCTGACAGCTCATATGCGGGAACAAAGTGTATTGAAATTTTAAATTCGGTAGAAAATTCAATTTATGGAATTGATTTATGGAAGTGATTATATACCCATCTGAAAAAAAAATAAGGCACTATTCCTTCTTAACGAATAACAAAAATGTCCATACCCAAGCTCCTATCGCTTGTGCCAAAGTTATTTAATAACAAGTAATACAATTGAAATATTTCGGCCAATACATTTTTATTAGCTACAAAATTTAGCAGCTAGGCAAAATTCTGACAGCTCATATGCGGGAACAAAGTGTATTGAAATTTCAAATTCGGTAGAAAATTCAATTTATGGAATTATATATATATAAATATCATTTCCGGGTATAATTGTTGATGAGCGCTTGTCAAGTTCTCAGAAGTGATATTTTACATGAAATCGCTCAGCGAAATGTATGTGTGTTCTGCTGAATTGGTAGAATATCTTCATATATTTATGTGTGTGAATGTGTAAATTCACTCCTGCATTTCCTTTCGCTGAGCTAGTTTTAATCAATTTGTTAAAAAAGCTCGAAATTTAACACATATTATTGCTAACCATTAATTTCAGTTTTTAAACAACAACAATTGCGCGTAAATTGGTGGTGTATTTAAATTTTTAAAAGAAGTATTATGCAAACACTATCTCAATTAAACACATGACAATCGCTTAATACAAGACCTAGGTACTTATACCAGGCATTTAAACATTATTTGAATTAAAAGTTTAAATTGTCTATTCAATTTCAGCCTTTTAAATCACCACCATATTTCGAAATTTCAATGTAGTTCCTCTCCCTCAACGATCTGTCAAAACTGCACAAGAAATTAGTACCGACATATTCCGACAGAGTTACATGTCGATGGGCCACTAAGTCGAGATATGTCTTCTGGTAATTTGATTAACCTTCTCCTCAATCCAAAGACTCCGAAATAATAAAAACAAAAAATAACAAAAGAAGAATTGAAACAACTTTAAAATACAAATTGACGTACATCTCATCTCTCAAGTGGCATCTTTCGAGTCGGCGAAAGTTAAAAATCAGAAGGTAAATTAACTATACAAAGGTCACGGGTTGGAGCAAGTGAGCTGAATGAGCTGCTGCGTATATAGTCAAGTTTTCATCCGGGACGTACACTATTCCTTCGTAGATAAGCAGCAGTGCAATAATAACATTTTCGCGTGCAAAGTTATTAGTCTCTGCTGTCCTGTCCTGCTGTGCTGTGTATACATAAGTATATAAATTAAACTATTTTGTGTTGATTTTTATTAAAAAAATGTTTTTATTATTATACCGGTTGCCTTCGCGGCTGACTTACAACTAACTACAAAAATATCTTCTACCTTAAAACTAAGTGCACGTCCCATGCAGCCAGACGACAGGTCAGCATATCTTGTTGGTGGCTCAGGTGTCCGTTCGTTGTCGATGCCTCGTGTATCCGGTGGAAAGATGATTCGCTGCATTCCATCACGTACGGAGCTGATGTTGTTGCTCGTGGGAACTGTATCATGCATTGTTTGCATGATGAAATGTTTCTGGTGTTAACTCCTCCACCCTTAAAATCGAACGTCCTCGTGAGCTGTTGTTGACGTCACTAGGTGAGGGATGTCTGCAAGTCCTATTGTTATTGGTGATGACATGTTGGTATTGGACCGTTTCTCTTTGGTCATACCTTTATTTCTTGTCATTTTGTATGCGAATGTTACGATGGCTAAGACTATGATCATTAAAATTATGTTCACGGTTAGATTGATCTCGTGTTTCGTTTCGAGCAGCTTGATTTCTTTTGTTCGATTAACATAAAGATCCTTGATCATTTCGAGAGACAGTACTTCTTCTATCTTATCAGGCTTATATGATGGTTGGAGTATCGCTGGTAAAGGTTGATGACTTGTGACCTCTTTGGACATGATCGTTCTTCCTTTAACTTGAATGGTGGTGTTGAAGTGTTTTACGATGAACGTACCCTTGAGCATGACAGTGTCATTGTTGATGAGTACTGGGCCATCAAATTGATTTAGAAGCAGGATTCCTGGAGCTATTTCGTCTACATCTGGGACGTGTTCATTGTTGATGATGGGACACAATGCTTTTCGGCTATTTATCAGCATTGGGATGCACGATGAATTTCTTAAACTAACAATATTATTTTTGTTACAAATTGAAAGACTATTATAGGTTTTACATTTGTTTCTAATGCCATAAATATCTGCATGGCATTCAAGTATTGAATCATAATTAATTTTATTTATAATTTTATTAATTTTAACAGGTTTTATTAATGATAGATTACATAATTCTTTAGTGGTTGTTGGAATGCTTAAAATATAAATTAAGTTATTATTATTTGAAGCAATTTTTATTTATGCAAATTCTTATGCCTCATCTACAATTACATAGGGAATATTTTCAACTTTCATAATTGTTTCTGTTAAATTTATTTCAGTGTTTGATAATATAAATGAGTTTATTATATTTACTTTCGCCCAATGAATGGCATAGCCCACATTAACTATTTCTTCCTTAATTACATCGAATTTATATTTGATTTTAGTAATTAATTCATTATTATTAAATTCATTTTCTTTGAATGTTCTTATAATCTTATTTGTAATGTTAGTTATTTCATTAATCTTATCTAAAGACATTTTATTTATTATTATTTGATTATTATTATTCCTTAAAACATTATTAATTTTATTAGTGATTATTTCATGTTCGTGGTGGTCCGGTTACCCGCGATCCACTTCCACGCCGTGCCTATAAAATCTAATGATCTCATATTTTTATTATTTATCTTCAGTCTATTCAAGTATGTTCGTATACGGGATATTTCAAAGGAAAGGACAGGACTCAGGATATGGTTGCTAGTAATGGATGTTTTTAACGTAGCTTCCAAGTTGTTAAGTGTTGATTCGTACGCCTCGATGTCGATCAAATGTATTATCTTGAATGATCCGTTCTGCAATTTTGCGCGGCCCGTATTGATCTTTATTAGCTGAGAATTCGAATAATCCAGAATTTGTGCCTCGCCATTGCATAGTGGTAACAATGTTCTATTGAAAAAGTTAATTTTTTATACGATTTTTATGAATGATTCTTCCCGACTGGGTGATAACTGTTGTGTTTTTATCCTGTGCTACTGTTTCCTTTTTATATCTGGGATCTAGCTTATTTCCTATTCGTTTGTTAGTTTTAACATAGATGATTTCGCCAATAGAATATTTTTTAAGAGGACTCTTCCCTGCATTGTGGTATTTTAAATCTGCTTCTTGCTTATCGCGTAGTTTATTCAGTGTTTCAGTTATTTGTTGTATAAGTTTTTCTGGATTGTTTAGTAGCTGTCTACCGAAAAATGTGTCTACAGGTTTTTTGCCTGTAGTGGAGTGAATGGATCGGTTGTATTCATAGATTGATCGATCTAGTAATTCTGAAAAGGTGGCATGAACATTATCTGTCTTAAGGCAGCGGATGAATTCTGAAAGTGTTGAGTGGAATCTCTCCACTTGACCATTGACAGAACTGGTATAGGGAGGTGCTTTGTAAACTTTAATGTTGAACATATTCTCTAACATGAATGTTATAGAATTAGAGGCTAGTGATTTTTCATTATCCATGACAATTGTTTGGGGTACTCCAAAAGCCAGTATCAGCTCTCTAAGAGGTTGCTTAATATCCTCTGAAGCTCTTGATCTTAGAATTTTGGCTAGGGCGTATTTGGAGAATTTGTCAATAGCAGTAAGGATAATTTTTTTATTAGTGAAGTAAATATCTATATAAATAATTTGGCCGGGATATGCGGGAATAGGTGTAGGTTGTAGTTCGTGTTTGTTAGGGTGTCTATCATATTTATGCTCCTTACAAATTTTACATTGTTTTGTGATTTTCTCTATTTTGGCTCTCAATTGTGGAAAATAAAACGTTTGCAATAATTGCATTTTATTTTCGCGGGAGTTGCGATGTGCACGATTATGTTCTTTAATGATTTCGGCTTCTTGCCGTGTTTCATCGATTAAATCTATGACTTGGTTCCTTGCGAAACGTAATCTGTATTGAATGAAATGTGTCGGGTAAATTTCCTGAAGTTTGCCTAAAATTCGTTCATCAGTTTTGATACCATTAATAACGGATGGATTAAGGTATCGTTTAAGAATGTCAATTAAAATTTTATGTGAACTCAGTTTCAACTATTACATGACGGTGATAGGTGGGGAAAATAATTTTAAATTCATAGGACGGCGTTGTTCCAAGGGAAAGAATAATCTGGTTATTGAATACGTTGATCGGCTCATTCGCTATTGGTATTCGATTTTGACCCGAACTCTCATCGCTATGTTGGGTTGCTGTTAGACTATTTACTTCGCTGGTTCTAGGTGGCCTCGACAAAGCATCGGCAACAACATTCGATCTACCAGGCTTATATCTCAACTCGTAATTATATTCTTCGAGTATCGCTTTCCATCTTTTCAATTTGTTGTTGGAATTCTTATTGCTTAATGCATATGTCAGCGGTTGGTGATCATTAAATATTTTCAGAACCGTAGGACCATAAAGGTAATTTCGCAAAGTATTTAAAGCCCATACTATGGCCAACATTTCCTTTTCGTTGGTAGCATAGTGTTCTTCAGCTTTCGAGAGTGTTCGAGAGATGAAGGTTATCGGTTTATTTTCTTGAGCGAGTACCGCACCAAAAGCATAGTCCGAAGCGTCTGTAGTCAAATGAAATTCTTTACTAAAGTCCGGAAAAGTTAGAACAACGTCTTCTGAAGCGAGTGAATTTTTAATTTTGTCAAAGGTATCCATAGCCTCATTGTTCAAATGTATGAGTTTCTTGTTCGACATTTGTTTAGATGTACGCCCATCCTCCCCTCTTAAAAGGGCTGTAAGGGGTTTTGCCAGCTTCGCATAATCTTTAATAAATCTGCGGTAAAATCCCGACAGACCAAGAAATGATCGCAGATCTTTTAGAGTTCGTGGATATGGAAAGTTGGTGATCGCTTCCACTTTAGCTGGGTTGGCTTTTATGCCATCCGAAGACACAATAAACCCGAGGAACTCAACTTCCGGCTTCAAAAATGCACACTTATCCAGTTGCACTCTAAGGTTGGCATCCTGAAGTGTTTTAAAAATTAATGCCAAATTTCGAAAGTGCTGTTCGACGTTCTCACTAAACACAATTATGTCATCGATGTAGACATAACATATCTTACCAATGTGTTCTCGTAAGATGTCGTCTAGAGCTCTCTGAAATATAGATGGTGCATTTTTCAGCCCAAAGGGAAGTCTTACGAATTCGTACTTACCGTTATTTACCGAGAATGACGTTTTCTCGATATCGTCCTCGTGTAGAGGTATTTGGTGAAAGCCACTTTTTAAGTCGATCACCGAAAAAAATTTGTTCTTCCCTAATTGCGCCAGTACTTCATTAGTTTCAGGAATCGGATAACGGTCTGGTATTGTTATCGAGTTGAGTTTGCGGTAGTCAATTACCATACGGTACTTCTTTTCGCCAGAAGCGTCCGTTTTTTTTGGTACAATCCACACCGGAGAATTGTACGGTGACCGTGAAGGTCGAATGATTCCATCATTTAATAGCTGATTGATTTGCTTATCAATCTCTTCTTTTAGCGCCATAGGATACGGATAATGCTTCGAGTAAACGGGATCTTCTGTCGTCGTGCGAATTCTGCCTTTGACTTTGGTAGTGAAAGTTAGTTTTTCATTTGGTGTTCCAAAAAGCTTGGCGTAATCCATGGTTAAGCGATTAAGGTGTTGTTGTTGTTCTTGCGACAAATGCTGGGTTCTGAGACTAACATTATGGATTGATTCGGATACTTGTTGCTTCAATTTAATTTTAATGTTTTTGTTTACAGTCATATAGCTTTCCTTAGCATGGATGACAGCTGATAGTTCCTTAAGGCTGTCATTGCCAAGAATTGCATGAAAGGATCGAAGTGAGGGTAAAAGGAAAAATTTAATATTGGTGCCTGGTTCAAAAAGATTTATTATAGTATGGTGGGTAATTTCTATAGCACCACAGACTGAATTTGCGTGAAATTTTTTTTGATTTGGGATAGGGTTTCGAACTAAATCTGGTTGGATGTAATTTTTGTTCGCTCCAGTGTCTACTAAGAATTTTAGGATTTTGTTTTCTCTCGTCCTACACTCGAAATAAGGTAGCGACGAGTTTGTGAGTCTAAAAAATGAACGTCGACAAAATCAGAAAATGTTTATATCGGTTCTCCACTTTCTTGCTGAACTACGTCTGATTGAGATCTTGATCATCTTCTTTTTGATTAGTCATAGCCGAAATCATAGCATTATAGTTATTAACTTCTTGAGATTCTATGGATGTGTTATTATTGTGGGGGTCAACTTCTGAAGATTGCAAATGGAAATTTCTTTGGATCTTGTTGGGATTTGGATATTCACGTGAAGGAGCCATAGGTCGTTTTGGAGCTGGTGGGAAATTCTTCATCACTGGCCGATTCATATAATTTACATTATGTGTACGGATAGTTGTAGCATCCATTGGTACAGGACTTTGAACAGATTGTGGCAAAAAGTTATTCGGTGGTTGAGGATTCCTTCGGAATTGATGTGGATTTGTTTGGAAATTCGATGGTTGGGCAAATTGATTTGGAGGCCTTTGGTTATTATGAACCAGTGGCTGTTGGTTAACCGGAATATTATAATGTTGACGCGGTGGAGGACGTGGTGGAAAATGTGACGATTGGGGTACGTATGCCAGTTGTGGGTAGAATGGCTGATCTTGGGTTCTCCGTGAAGGAATTGGAGGAGGAGGCGGTGGTGGCCTCCTTATTTGATTCATATTATGGTGAGCATAGTTGGCTCTGAACTGCTGATTTTCCAGTTTTAAACAGAGGTTAAGAGCGGTAGGAAGATCTGACGGTTCTCGTATGCCTAAGAGCCTAGGCAAGTCCCCTCTGAGACCTCTTATGAAAGTATCCAAAGCCTTAGCTCTGTATGACGATGTCAGGTGGTATAATGCGTCAGGAGGTAAGTCCATACTCGAAATTTTATTTAGTATCAGCGATAGGTGATTGTATACCGACTGATAATAATGCTCTACGCTATTGTTACCTTGGACAAGAGTCGTCATCTGGTACTCCAAAGTTCCCAGATCACGCTTATCCGCATAGTGAAGCGTTAAGCATTTTGATATGCACTCCCAATTTAGTGGGGTGTTATAAGACTCTAAGACGGCATCCGCATTACCCACAATCTTATTGCGAATTATGTTAAGGATACCAAAGTATTTTGGAGTTCCTCTAAATTCATTATAGATACTTAAAACCCTTTCAACGCTCTTGCGCCAAGAACTAAATTCACCCGGAGTTCCGGAGAACTCTCTTAAACATCGCACGACGTCCGGTACTTTGTCCAGATCGCTTAGGTTCGTGCGCAGGTGTTCATGAATGGTATCATCAGTTCCTCTATGGAATTGATTATCGGGATTTACTATAGATTGAACGAGGTTTCTGCACTCAGTCATGCAAACGCGACTTACGATGCTTGCGATTAACGTTTCCAATTCTGGAGTTGCGCTAACCCTAACATTTGGATTTGAATTCGATGGATTTTGATGCGAAACTGATGGAGTTGGATTCTCGACGTTCAACACCGGTGGTCGCAAAATTGGATCGGTCATAGTTGCAGAACGTTTAGGCATAAGAACTCAAAATTAGATACGTTAAAGTTTTTCGAAAGGAACGGGAAAGATATTCTCAAATTGGATTACAACTACTGTTGTCGCCACCTTAAAGACCATCAGTGCAGCCAACACCAATTCCTTACGGCTTGCGGCGACGAAAGATGAAAAAATATTATTTACCGTTTTTATTTTGACGTATTTGAAATTCTTTCTTTTCTATTGGATTTGCGGGAACACGAGGCATTGGCGAAAGAGGACTTAAATTTTTTTAAAGTTGAATTAAATTATTTTAATTGTTATTCATTCGTAATGCTATCCAAATATTTTATTCATAATTAATAATAATAAAATTAATGAAGTTCTTCTATTGGAAATTGAGTGCCTTTTGATTGAGAAGGAACAAAGCTTTAAAAAAATTTAAATTAATTTGATTATAAGTAAAACTTTCAATCGTCGTCAATGCCTCCTAAACTAGTCCGACCATATAATTGCCAAGCTTGCCCGGCAGAAGATAACGACACCATGGTCCAGTGTGATGTCTGCGACACGTGGTATCACTTCAGCTGCGTCGGTGTCGATTCATCAATAGAGGGTCTACCGTGGATGTGCAACGCCTGCGCATCAGCTGAAGCTGCTGCTTCAAAAACTTCAGCACCTGCACAATCGCAACAGCTAAGAAGTTGTAACCAGCAAGCAGCAACAGTGAAATCACCACCCTCTCTGCCAGCAGCAGTTCCATCAACTTCAGCACATGCACAATCGCAACAGCTTGGAAGTTGCAACCAGCAAGCAGCAGCAGTGAAATCACCAGCCTCCTTGCCAGCAGCAGTTCCATCATCTTCAACACCTGGAAGAACCCAACCGTTAGGAAGTGGTGCCGAAACAGCTGCAAGCGTGGACATCGACACGTGGTCGCCCCCACCAACATCAAACATCAAAAAACAAATCGCCTTACGACGTCTCGAAGAAGAGAATCAATTGCGACTACATCATCTTCGGCAGAAGTACGAAATTCTCGCCCTGGACTCCGATGACGATGACAACGAAGCCCCTCAACAAAAAAAGGTAAGCGAGCTTGACTATATTATTCCACAACAGCAACATGTCGACAATATGTCTAACTGGCCGATAAGCAATTCACCGCCAATGAAGGCAACAACAACAACCCACCCCACATTCCCTCGGCCTATCGCACAAGTGCAAATCAAGGCCAAACCGTCGATAGTACTTACCGCGAATCAATTAGCAGCCCGAAGTTCAATGTCACCAGATCTTCCCATATTTAACGGCAATCCAGAGGAGTGGGAGTTGTTTATTAATTCCTACGAGCAAACCACCGAACTTGCGGGATTCTCTGACGCGGAGAACATTGTCCGTTTAAGAAAGTGCCTCCAAGGAGCAGCGTTGCAAGCGGTTAGGCATAGGCTAACTCAACCTGCAATGGTAACAGGTGTTATTAACACACTACGCATGCTCTTTGGACGCGCAGACCACGTCATTGAGTCTCTAATTGCGCGTGCAAGAAACACTCCTCCTCCAAAACCCGAAAAATTATCCACCTTGGTTGATTACGCGTTAGCTGTTGAAAGTGTTTACGGTACCATCGAGAGTACTAATTCAGTAGAGTACCTGAACAACTCGGTACTTCTTAGAGAGTTCGTCAATAAACTTCCAGCGCATTTAATAATAAGCTGGGCGCAAGTTGCCAGGGATCTGCATCCACCCACACTAGCCGATTTCAATAATTGGTTAACGGACCTTGTGGCTGCGGTCTGTAGTGTAATGGTGTTGCCCCAGAGCTGTGTATCGGTAGATAAACGAATTTCATCCAACGACAAGCGTTCAGGACGACAAGATGGCCAGATACTTGCACACGCAGATGTACGTAAGAGTTCTATTCCTTCAACTTCAACTGAAGCCTCTAGAGGTTGTGGCGTTTGTCAAGCCGACCATCCAACCTTTAATTGCAGTATCTTCAAAGGCGCAAGTCTATCGGAGAGATGGCAGATGATCCGTCAAAATAATTTATGTCGATCTTGTCTTGGCAAACATACCTACTCTCGTTGCAAAATAGCAAAGACATGTAATGTTGGTGGATGTTCGGCGAAGCATCATCCTCTTATGCATAAATATGCGAACCAAGTGTCGTCTGTATCAACTGGCATTCTGACACACAAGACGCATAATGATACAAAGGTATTGTTTCACGTCCTTCCAGTGACCTTGTTTGCAAACGGCAAATCAGTCAACACTTTCGCTTTTCTCGACGGAGGCTCATCGCTCACTTTGTTGGACGAAGAAATTGCAAACGAATTGAAACTGCCCGGCCGACCAGAGGAACTCTGCTTGAGGTGGACTTCCAATACAACGCGGGTCGAAACTGGTTCACGAGTGGTCTCGTTAAGCATTGCGGGTCGTCAACATGGTAGCTCCAAATTTCATTTGACAAACGTACACACCATTCGCAGTCTGGATCTGCCCATACAATCGGTCGGAAGTCAGGTTCTCGCTAAACGATATCGTCATCTAGCCGGACTCCCCCTACCATCCTACAATCAAGCACGGCCAAGAATTCTAATCGGCATGGACAACTGGAAGTTGGGTGTACCACTCAAAGTTTTTGAAGGCAACTGGTCCCAACCAATCGCGACTAAAACCAGATTGGGCTGGTCAGTACACGGACCTGACGGACATTGTCAAGCGGGTAGCCATTTCAATCTTCACATGTGTGAATGTACAAACGACGTGAAGCTTCACCAACTTGTGAACGGCTTCTTTAGTATTGAAAACGTCGGTATCCGCGTACCAACACAACAAATCATGAATGAAGAAGAAAGACGAGCAACAAGCATCCTAGACAGCACCTGTGTACAAGTCGATGGACATTTCGAAGTCGGTCTTTTATGGAAATTTGATAAGTTTTCGTTACCAGATAGCCTACAGATGGCCTACCGCCGTAACGAGAATCTGCAAAGAGTCATAGGAAAAAATAATGACCTACGCAAGGCATTAAGCCATCAAATAACGAACCTTGTTACGAAAGGATACGCAAAGAAGCTGTCGCCAGAGGAACTTAGCGTGAACCACGAAAGGACTTGGTATTTGCCGATATTCATCGTGCGCAATCCAAACAAGCCTGCGAAGATACGATTGGTCTGGGACGCAGCAGCGAGATGTCAGGGAACTTCCCTGAACGACTTCCTTCTTAAAGGACCTGATCAACTGGTACCCTTGTTATCCGTTCTGTATGGCTTTCGCTGCCGTAAGATTGGTATTTGTGGAGACATTGCAGAAATGTTCCACCAGATACGGGTGCGAGAAGAAGACAGGCACGTACAGCGCTTCTTGTGGAGTGATGATGCACACATGCAGAAACCCAGCGTTTATGAAATGAACGTAATGACATTCGGTGCAGCATGCTCGCCATGCATCGCGCATTACGTTAAAAACAAAAATGCCATGACTTTTGCGAGCAGAATGCCAAGAGCCGTTGAAGCAGTTCTAGAACATCATTACGTTGACGATTTTATTGATAGTGTAGACACGGAATCGGAAGCCATCCAACTTGCCAAAGACGTCGCATTCATCCATCGGAATGCAGGATTTCATATAAGAAACTGGGTTTCCAATTCAAATGATGTCCTGGCAGCGTTAGAGCAGACTGAAAATTCCAACAAAGCATTTGGAGATGCTGCTCCCTGTGAAACGGAAAAGATCCTCGGGCTATACTGGAACACAACAACAGACACTTTCACCTACGTGTTAAAATTTCAACGGCTCAAAAGAGATGTCTTCAACTGCAATCTGAGTCCAACGAAACGTGAAGTACTCAAAATTCTTATGTCAGTTTTCGATCCGATGGGGTTCTTGTCACATTTCTTAATTGGCTTGAAAATTCTTCTCCAACAAATCTGGCGGACATCCATAGGGTGGGACGATGAGTTGCCAACGGACATGGCCGACAAGTGGCGGCAGCTAACAACAATCTTGAAAAATGCAACGTCTGTTAACGTCCCTAGATGTTACTCTGCACTGTTAAGAGAACCTGTTCCAAACATACAATTACACACATTCGTTGACGCAAGCGAAAATGCTTATGCAGCTGTGTCATATTTCAGAATCGAAGCTCACGGACTAGTTGACATTGCACTAGTAAGTGCCAAGGCGAAGGTTGCTCCTCAACGCCCTATATCAATTCCTCGAATGGAGTTGCAAGCTGCTGTGCTCGGAACTCGATTGGCATCCTTCATCTGTAGCTCCCATAAATTGTTCATCCACCAAAGGTTTTTTTGGACTGATTCGAAAACGGTTCTATCGTGGTTGAAGGGCGACCCACGAAAATTCCAACAATTTGTAATGTTTCGAGTCGGAGAAATTTTAGAAACTTCACATATATCCGAATGGAGATGGATCGCTTCAAAGCTCAACGTTGCCGACAAAGCCACTAAATGGAATCCGGTTTTCGACTACGAAGCTACGGGTGAATGGTTCAAGGGTCCAGCTTTCTTGTACAAGGGATCGTCGGAATGGCCACAAACACCAGCAATCATCACTACGTCAGAGGAGATCCGACCGCACTTATTACACATCAATGCTAAGAAGACATATCGACTTGTTGATGAAAATCGTTTCAGCAAATGGTCACGCATGTATCGGTCACTGGCGTACGCTCTTCTCTTTATTGAAATTATATCGGGAAAGCAACCACCTGACGTCGTCGAACTCGATTTAGAGATTATTCAGAAGTCACAATCTGCACTCTATCGACAAGCTCAGATATTCGCCTATTCAGAAGAGATTGATACGTTGAAAGGAAATCGGAGTACGGCAAAATACACCCCGTTGTCAAGGAGCAGCCCATTGTACAAACTTTCTCCATTCCTCGACGAAGACGATATAGTGAGAATGAGCGGTCGCACACTTTACGCAGAGTACACCGATATAAACGCAAAAACACCGATCATCCTTCCGAGGACACACCGAATCACGTTCTTAATTGTGGATTCATATCATCGCAAGTTCCATCATTGTAACCACGAGACTGCAATAAATGAAATTCGGCAAAAATATTACATCTCCAACTTACGAACGCTTTTGAAGTTTGTAAGAAGGAGCTGTCAGTTGTGCAAAACAAAATGTGTGCGTTCACAGGCTCCTGAGATGGCAAATTTACCTCGAGCGCGAATGGCAGCATTTAGCAGGCCTTTTTCCTTTACGGGCATAGATTACTTTGGTCCCATGTTTGTAATTATAGGAAGGAGAAAGGAGAAAAGATGGGGGGCAATATTTACATGCCTTACTACGAGAGCCGTGCATATAGAACTCGCATACAGCTTATCGGCAGATTCATGTATTGTGTGTTTGAAGAATTTCATGGCACGTCGGGGCACTCCGTTGGAAATCTACTGTGACAATGGTACCAATTTTAAAGGAGCTGAAAAAGAGTTAAGAGACGAGATGAAAAGGTTGAATATGCGACGCATTGCACACGAATTTCTGCCTGCGGAGATAACTTGGAAGTTTAATCCACCATCGGCTCCGCATATGGGCGGTGCGTGGGAAAGGCTCGTGCGGTCAATTAAAGATGTGCTTTATCGGATTCTACCGGGTAGTAAAGTTGGTGAGGAAACTCTACGTTGTGCACTTACGGAAGTAGAAAATATTATTAATTCAAGACCGTTAACATTTGTTTCATTGGAGTCAGGCGACGACGAAGCATTAACGCCTAATCATTTCCTTCTCGGTTCTTCAAATGGTAAAAAGCCACCTTGTGACCCAGACGCCATCGATCTTAGAAAAAACTGGAAGTACTCTCACATGATAGCCGATTGCTTTTGGAAAAGGTGGGTAAAGGCGTATTTACCTAATATAAATCGCCGATCAAAATGGTTCAATAAAGCGAGGCCAATTCAAAAGGGGGATGTGGTGATAATTGCGGATGAGAATTTGCCAAGAAATTGCTGGCCCAAAGGCATAGTTGTCGACACTGTTGTTGCTGCGGATGGTCAAGTGAGGCGAGCCAAGGTACAGACAGGTGGAGGGGTCTTCGAAAGACCAGCTGTCAAACTTGCCGTTCTTGACGTAGCACCGGCATTAAGTGGCGACGAAGTGAGTAAGGCCGAAGCAATAGAGGATTCAGATCGGCTTACTGGGGGGACTGTGTTGTCGCCACCTTAAAGACCATCAGTGCAGCCAACACCAATTCCTTACGGCTTGCGGCGACGAAAGATGAAAAAATATTATTTACCGTTTTTATTTTGACGTATTTGAAATTCTTTCTTTTCTATTGGATTTGCGGGAACACGAGGCATTGGCGAAAGAGGACTTAAATTTTTTTAAAGTTGAATTAAATTATTTTAATTGTTATTCATTCGTAATGCTATCCAAATATTTTATTCATAATTAATAATAATAAAATTAATGAAGTTCTTCTATTGGAAATTGAGTGCCTTTTGATTGAGAAGGAACAACTACGGTTAATTTAATTATTCTCTACAACGTTTTTCTTAACGAACAATAATTATATCTTAGGGCTATTACTTTTCACTATTACACATTACACAGAAATTGACAACTACGGTTAATATGTTATTCTTTACAACTTTGAAATATTTTGTTTTATAATGAACAATAATTAGATCTTAGGCCATCACTTTACACTATCTATTTCAAAGTGAAGAAATATAAATCTTAAATATAACTTACATTAGGATAAACCAACGCTGGTGAAGGGGCTGCATTCCTTTTTACTCTTAGTTACTTGGGGGCCTTTCTCCACACTCCCTCGTTGGCAGCAGAATCTACAGATGCTGCTTTGTCCGGAACCCAGGTCTTTTTTTCACCACACACACCACACACACTAGCGAGCTTTAATAAAGGTCGTCTTACGGTAATGATGCTTAAAGTACACGCACTGCACCCACGGCGAACTTCTTGAGGTCGACTTATGCGTTTACGACAGAGCACTTTCGCGAGAGAAATTAACGCGATTACACTTTTATGCGGTGAATTTGGCTGGGCCCCACGTTGGGCACCAATTAAACTATTTTGTGTTGATTTTTATTTAAAAAATATTTTTATTATTATACCGGTTGCCTTCGCGGCTGACTTACAACTAACTACAAAAATATCTTCTACCTTAAAACTAAGTGCACGTCCCATGCAGCCAGACGACAGGTCAGCATATCTTGTTGGTGGCTCAGGTGTCCGTTCGTTGTCGATGCCTCGTGTATCCGGTGGAAAGATGATTCGCTGCATTCCATCACGTACGGAGCTGATGTTGTTGCTCGTGGGAACTGTATCATGCATTGTTTGCATGATGAAATGTTTCTGGTGTTAACTTATACAAGCAAATGTAATGGACGGACTCAAGCAAAGAGGACACGCTTGAATATGAAGCTAGTACTTTGATATACTAAAAGGAGTTGCTGATTTTTTTGCCGCAAAAAGTGAGAGCATGAATTTAATTAGAGCATGTGCGTTGCAATGCGTTTAAGGAAGTGACTCAAACACAACATAATATATCTCATATATATATGTGTATATGTGATATGATGATGATGATATGTTATATATGTAGGAATATCTTCACTTAGTTACTTATCAGGCTGACGAACCATGAAGGGTCTGAGCCTGAGCAATTGCTGCCTTCCATCGCCGATGGTAATGGGTACGCTGCTTCGAGTCATTAAGACCAAGCTGTCTTACATCCGCGATGACTTGGTCTCTGTACTGGAGGTTCGGTGTTCCTCTCCTTCTCGAGCCAGGAGGCTCGGATTCGAAGACTCTCTTTGCTGGAGCGCTGTTGTCCATTCGCTCGATGTGCCGAGTCAGTGTAGTCGACGGATTCTTGACTTCCGGACTACATCCACATCCTTGTACAGCTCGTAGAGTTCGCGGTTGTGTCTTCTCTTCCATTCGCCTTCCTCGCAGACGGGACCATACATCCGACGTAGAATTTTTCTTTCGAAGGCACCAAGAATCAGCTCTGCAGCCTTACTTAATGTCCAGCTTCCGGCTCCATAAAGAAGGACTGGCATGATAAGGGTTTTGTGGAGCATGAGCACGTTACGAGCCCAGTTGTTTTGACAGACCGAAGTAGCATCGGTTGCCAAGGGCGATTCTACGTCGGATCTCCACTACGATGTCATTCGTGGAGTTTACATTTGCCCCGAGGTAGACAAACTATTTTACTACCTCAAAATTGTAGCTGTCGTTTGTGACGTTTTGGTCTAGGTGGTGTGCGGCGGATTGTTTTTGGTTCGACAGCATATATTTTGTTTCGTCCTCGTTGACCTTACGACCAGCTCGTTTCGTCTGTTCCTCAATTGCCCTGAAAGCTTCCACTATGGCACGTTGGGACCGCGCGATAATGTCGACGTCATCAGCGTATCCCAACAGCTGGTTTGAATTGTAGAAGATAGTGCCTTCCGTGTTGACTTTTGCCCGCCGCACTATCTTCTCCAGTACCAAATTGAAGAAACCACACGACAGCGCATCTCCTTGCCGAAATCTGGTACAGGTATCGAACGGTTCAGAGGTTTTTGAACCGAACTGCACGGTGCTTCGCGTATGTGTAAGTGCCTGGGTGCCTTTTCTAAAGCCTGTGGCCAGGCTTTTGGCTTTTTTGTAAAAGGCCCGTATTTTTTGCTTGTCCCTAGACTCTTCGATAGGCGTAGGCTTCAGGCGTAGAAGCTTTTCCTCCTCCCGTCTTCTAGCCCGGTTCTCCTTTTGCGCTGCTCTTGTTTTCCGTTGCAGCGCTTTTTGGTGTTTCTCGTCGGTTGCACGTTTTTCCTGCTCACACTCGCCATCGGGTGTGGTAGGTAGCCTTAAGTAGTTTCCGCTACATCTTTTATGGCCGAGCTTCAATGCAACCACATCTCGTTGGCACTTGACGCAGGCATACCGGAGAGTCTCTCACTTAATTGCTCTTTGTAGGCTCTGGCAATCTCCGGTGTGCTTAGGCTTCTAATGTGGAAAGTTATTTTTATCGGCTGTTGCAGCTTTCTGACATTGGACAGTCGAGCTGTCAATCTTGCTGCAACAAGAAAATGGTGAGAGTTGACGTTTGCCCCCCTGAATGTTCACACATCCAGGATATTTGACGCGTGTCTTCCGTCAATAAGCACATGGTCGATTGGGTTGGCGGTTCGACCATCCGGGGATAGTCAGGTTGCTGTGTGGATTTTTTTGTGTGGGAACCCTCTGCTACTTATGACCATATAACGTGCTGTCGAAAAGTCTGTGAGTCGGAAGCCGTTATCTGTTGTCGTGTCGTGTAGGCTGTGCTTTCCGATCACTCCGCCAAAGATATTTTTCTTACCGATTTTAGAATTGAAGTTACCGAGTGATATTTTGACCGTCCAAGTGATCGTAATAACCCTCTTCGGCAGAGTCTTCGGCTTCGTCGGTAGGGGCGTGTGCACATATGAGGCTGATGTTGTAGAATCTGCCTTCGATGCGCTTCACAGTCAGGCGATCGCTTGTCGGTTTGAAGTCGATGACCTTCGACCTTAGCCGTTTTCCCACGACGAAACCGCATCCAAATATGTGCAACCTTTTGTGACATCTGTAATATATGTAGCACTCTTTCTTTTTCATAATCCCTTGTCCTAGCCAGGGTATTTCGTGGAGCGCAGTAATATCCGCTTTATACTGCGTGAGGATATTTTCTAGTTTTTGTGCGGCCCCTGGAGTGTAAAGTGTTCTTACATTCCAGGAGCACACGTATCACACACGAGCAAAGCGTATTCCTTTTTCGCGCAGTTCGTCGTTGGGATTCCGTGTGTGCTTCGGAGGCTGTTTGCACTTCCGTAACAGGTATTTTTATTCGTGGGTGGGTTGTTAGCCCTCTGCACAACCGCTGGGGAAACGTTGCATGCATGTTAGGTAAAGTTAGTTTAAGTTAGGTTAAATAGATATATATATAGCCAAATTATTTTATACAGTTTTCTTGGCGAAGCAAAGAAGCAAATAAGACAAAACTAGTGTGTTGAACACAATACAAAAATACAACATAGCATAAGCCGAAAGGCAGAGGAATATTTACGATTAGAACAGCTTAGAGTACCCGTATAGGGTCAGTAGGTTATGTGTAAGGACATTTGTTAAGTAAGTTCTCTTCTAGCATGTAACTAAATGAATTAAAAATAAAACAAAAATGACAAAAAAAAAAACGTTGCATGCATTGGTTCACCTGTGGTGGCCCGTGGCGTTGTGGGTATGTGCGTCGACCCCAACCTCCACGTCGTAGGTTCGATTCCAGCTCTGAGCGACAAAAATAATTTTCACGGCCCCACCTCTTTCGAGTCACTGACAATGCTCAAAGAGTACTACTGTCTAGAAAAAGCTTCTCAAACTTGGCCGTTCGGAGTCGGCATAAAACTGTAGGTCCCTTCCACTCGTGAGAGAACAATAGCACGCACAACACGAGTGGTTGCTGAGAAGCTAGGCCCTGACCCCCTACGGGTTGTAGCGCCAGCCATATTATATTGGTTTACCTCACAACGGATGTTGTGTGAGCTATCCAGGGGCCGCCGCTTGGGGCTGCATGTCAACTTGATCTATGCATCGACAAGGATCGTTGCTGGCATCCCGCCAAATTGAGAGCGATCAGCAACTTTGCCCTGTAAGCATAGACCCTGCCCTATATATATATATCTACACAGTGCTTTAAAATAATACTTCAATGACTTTATTCCAATACCGATAAATTAAATACTGTGATATTTACTTCCAACGTTTGAGATCCCCTGTGTTAAAATAATTTTGCCCCTAATAGATGATTAATTCCAGGAAATGCCACGGATATGCCGACTGCATTGCTGTTGAAAAACTATTTTTTTTTTTTATTTATTTCGTAAGCTTTACTAGAATCACCACAAATAATTGATTACATTCTTTTTATGCCTTTCAGGATCACAGTTATAACACTTTGATTACTTTTATACGAAATCCCAAACTAAACAGTCCTGCTTCGGCAGCTGTTCCGTTCATACAACACCAACAACCACTGACGAAATTTCCCCTCCGGCCTCCCTCCTATTTTCTCCATATTCTGAGGTGCTGGTTTTTGTAGTAGCGGTATTATAGCGACGGCTTCTAGCTACTACTCCGAACGTTAATCGATTATTTCCCAAAGATTGCGCTTTAGATGGTTTGTATCTGCGTTACACTAACCACCACTTGAACTATTCGTCCCGAACAAGATTGGAAGTCTCCAACATGTACGGTGTCAGTCGATTTTTGCTCTGCTGCTGGCATTCCATTGGATCCATTACACTCCATCATTAACCCGTTTTATCACGTTGTACGCCCCCCCATCGTCCCCGACCAAAGTACCAGAAGCTTGGGCGACAGCCATTTTTTTCGCTGTGGACTGTGAAGCAAAAACAATTGTTCCTCTTTAATGCCACTGGAATTTGCTGAGATATCATTGTACACATCCTTATGTCTTAATTAATCTTATCCAGACATTCTTTGAGGGGTGACAACTCTTCTTCCTTTGCTGATATGCTAAACCACAGGTCTGCTAGAAGTATGTCGTTTCGTGGATAGCAGTTCGGTATGCCATAAGGAAGACTGCTATTGGCTCGTCCCAGTTTTGTTGATACTTTTCTCAGATACTACTCCAAAGTCCGCCCAAAGTCTGACGCACTTCCGAAAAGATCGCAGACTCAATATTTGTTCCCTGGTCCGAGTGCAGCTTTAAGGGAACACCGAAACGGTATGTACAATTGCGGAAGAACATATCCGCATCTTGGTTTCCTGATTCGGTATACCTCCGGCCACTTGCTCAAATAGTCGCTTACCATCAGGACGTACTAATCACCATGTTCGCTGGTCGGAAGGGGCCCTGGTACATCTATGGTAACCCTCTCGAATTGTGCTGCATCGTTGTTCTGGTGCATCGTCCCACGATTTCTTGACTGCGGCCCCTTCAAATATCACATGCCTGGATCCATTCCGTTACTGACTGGCATCCAACGCAGTAGACCACAATTATTTTTTGTGTTGTCCGGCCGTCGTCACTTTCCTAAACGCAAACGCTATGCATGCAGCCATTTTGCAGTTGAAGACTTCAATACAACTTTTCCGACTTCAATCACTTTTGACAGATCCGGATCTTTTATTTGATCCCTGCGAATCTGTTCCAGCGACAACTGTTCCTCGTTGGCTTTAATGAGGGTACTTCCGTTGATTACGTGCTTAGCTGGTCGCAGTCTTTACACTGACTACGTCCTCTGATTTCGGCGGAGTCCTACTTCATTGATCGTCGAAGACTTTCTCTCACCGACATTCAATTTTATGTAAGAAATCTTGTACTTTAGAATTCTCCACCAAAGATCCAACTCGTCCACTATATCCGCAACTAGGAACTCGTCCTTAAGTGTCATAGTACCTCCTCTCAATTATCGGTGCTTCTTCCACCGCAGCTAATGTAACCTCATCCCGTACAACGGCTCTATGGTATATCTTCCACTAGATCATTCCTTGTGATCGAATGTAATGCTCCGGTATCCAATGTCATCGTTAACTTCCAACTTCCAACATTGGTATCGCCAGTGAGGTTATTCGCATTCCTTCCGAGTTGAGAAATAAAGATTGTAGAGCAATCCGCTGTGGGAGCCAGTTTATGCCCCACGAAACTGAATCCATTTAGTATAACGACGGCAGTCGCGTGCCATGTGTCCGATCCTTACGCAGATGAATTGAGCAGGTGCCTGCCACTCACATAGCATTACATCGTATGTCGGTGGTGTGACTTGGTAGCAACGCTGCCGATCACGGGTTCCCTTATCTTCTTAGCACAGATGTCCTACTTCATTACATTGTCCGATGCCATCAATCGAAGTTTCTACTCTTAGAACTATGCTCACAGGGCAAAGTAGTTGATCGCTCTCAACTTGGCGGGATGCCAGCAACAATCCTTGTCGATGTATAGATCAAGTTGACATGCAGCCTCCAAGCGGCGCCCCCTGGATAGCTCACACACCACCTGTTGTGAGGTGAGCCAATGCATGCAGCGTTGCCCCAGTGGTTATGCGGAGGGCTACCAAAAGAACACTTTACACTCCAGGGGCCGCACAAGAACAAGAAAATATCCTCACACAGTATAAAGCAGATATTACTGCGCTCCAGGAAATACGCTGGATAGGACAAGGGATTATGAAAAAGAAAGAGTGCGACATATATTACAGCTGTCAGAAAAGGTTGTACATATTTGGATGCGGATTCGTCGTGAGAAAACGGCCAATATCGAAGGTCATCTACTTCAAACCGATAAGCGATCGCCTGATTGTGATCTGCATCCAAGGCAAAATCTCCAACATCAGCGTCATATATGCACACGCCCCTACCGACGAAGCTGAAGACTCTGTCGAAGAGGATTTTTACGACCTCTTGGGCTGTGCCTACGGAGCCTGTCCGGAGTACGATGTCTAAACCGTACTTGGAGACTTCAATGCTAAAATCGGTAAGGAAAACATATTTGGCGGTGTGATCGGAAGGCACAGCCTCCACGAGACGACAACAGATAACGGCTTCTGACTCACAGACTTTGCGACAGCACGTAATATGGTCATAAGTAGCAGAGGGTTCCCACACAAAAAAATCCACACAGCAACCTGACGATCCCCGGATGGTCGAACCGCCAACCCAATCGACCATGTGCTTATTGACGGAAGACACGCGTCAAATATCCTGAATGTGCGAACATTTAGGGGGGCAAACGTCGACTCTGACCACTTTCTTGTTGCAGCAAGATTCAGAGCTCGAACGTCCAATGTCAGAAAGCTGCACCAGACCAAAATAACTTTCCACATTAGAAGCCTAAGCATACCGGAGATTGCCAGAGCCTTCAAAGAGCAATTAAGTGAGGGACTCTCCGGTATGCCTACGTCAAGTGCCAACGAGATGTGGTTGCATTGAAGCTCGGCCATAAAAGAAAGCGGAAACTACTTAAGGCTGCCTACCACACCCGACAAGAAACTCGTGGTATGATGGCGAGTGTGAGCAGGAAAACGTGCAACCGACGAGACATACCAAAAAGCGCTGCAACGGAAAACAAGAGCAGCACAAGAGGAGTACCGGTCTAGAAGAAGGGAGGAGAAAAAGCTTCTACGCCTGAAGAAAAGGTCTCTCGAAACCTCACAGCTCATGGATATCGAGAGTCTAGGGACAAGCAAACAATACGGGCCTTTTACAAAAAAGCCAAAAGCCTGGCCACAGACTTTAGGAAAGGCACACAGGCTCTTCGAAATTGCGAGGGTAACCTAGTTACAGACTTACAGGGAATAGTGGAATGTTTAAGCAACACTGCAACAGCTGCTTAGCGGGCCTGACCAGGAGAGAGTGTTAGGGAACCAGGAAATCCCAACTCCAGTCGACGAAGTAGTACTCCCACCTAGCTTTTAAGAAGTCGGTACAGGCATAAAAAGGCTGAAGAACAACAAAGAAGCAGGCTCAGATGGCTTACCATCGGAGCATTTCAAAGCTGGGGGCAATGTTAGGGAGCATGCACCAAATCATTTGCCCTATTTGGGAAGATGAAAGCATGCCCGACGACTGGAATATCAGTTGCTTGCCTCGGGGTGCCATGCTGAAGATATTTTTTTGCTCACTCTTGTAAAATACCTTATTTTAGCATACAGTTTATGTTCTCAAAGTTTGATCTCCGAATGGGATGTCTGTGTACTTACTTTTGTGATATAAATTCGCACATCTGCTGGAAGCATTTATGAAACTTTTGCATACCATTAGTCTTACGATACAATTTTTATATTTGCCAGCTTAACAGACTATCAATGAAAGTCCTTGTGCAGTTTCAGCGTTATATAAACAGAAATTCACAGTATTTTGTGCATTATTTCTGTAGATAGCCCATGTGGACTTACTTTTGTGACTAACTGTATGTTTTTCCTAATTTTTAAAAGAAGTTTTTAAAGTGTGTTCGAAATCAAAAAAAAGTTAAACAAATTAAAGCGTGTTTAATGGTCTATCCATGTTGCCACGTTTTCTTGATGGACATTTAAATTTTTTCAATTTATTTCGTGGGCTAAGTTGTCGTTTTCGAAGCATTGACAAGCGTCTCATCCAGGCAGAGGCGTATGCACTTAGCCTCTGTCACCAACTCTCACCTCCACATGGTGAAAACCGGGAGCCGACCACCTTCGAACGAAGATGGGGTATGCAACCGTCTTGGGACGTCATTGGCGACTGCTAATGAGAGAGCGGCAGAGTGGGTGAGTCTGTACCAGAACTCATCTCTCTGTTTAGTTGGCGGCGGAGGAGTTTATAATCAGACTAGCCAACGGCGACATCTGGAACTACCTGGTGCACTGCCTTTTAGAGCTACTCTGGCATATTCGAAGCTCAGATCTATAAGGCTGCCTTCAAGTTCATGTCCGGATCTTAAGTAGCATTGGCGCAGGAGGAATCATATCACAAAGAGTCAAAGGCGACACTCACAACCTCAGCGAGGTTACCGATACCGGAGTAATCCGGACCCTTCGACCACGGGTAAAATAAATGGGCTTGGCCTCCCAGTTAGGGATTTGTGCGCGAGGTTAACGGCCTCACTACTTATACATTTAACTGTTCGAATGTGAGATCCCTTAACAGGCCACGTGCAGCCGAAGAATATGCGGAGCCCTTGCTATAAAGCAGATATTGCCCCAATCCAAGAAGTGCAGCAAGAATGACTTCTATGATCTCCTAGAAAAATCAATGCCCCAGCCTCGACACTAATATCGGTCTAGGAGATTTCAACTCCAAGCTGGCTCAGGAAGACATCTTTGCTAAAGTCATGCGGAAACACAGTCCACATGAGACCACGTCCAGTAACGGACTAAGGCAGGTGGACTTTGTCAGGGGCGTAACCTCTCTTTTGCTAGACATTCCTGTAAAGATAAAATTACACTCAATCTGGACGATGACAGACGAGAATTCCGTTCCCGCGACTTAAAGGAGATATAGATAGCATTATCAAGACTGAAGTCTAACAAAGCTGCTGGAGCGAATAGTCTGTCCTGAAATCTTTAAGGCAGCTGGAGATTATCTGCAAGGGGGCATGCACCAGCTGATCTGTAGGATATGGTCTGAGGAAAGCATGCCGATGAGTGGAATCTCAGCGGCGTTTGTCCGGTCCACAAGAAGGCAAACCCTTTGACTGCGCCAAGTGTAGAGGGATATTGGAAATATTCAGGTATTGGATGCCTTAAGAATTCTCAACTGATCTTGAACTGCTACTGACTTCAGGATGCACTCTGACAGTGCGTTTCCATCGTTGTTCAATAAAGCCATTTCACAAATATGAGAATTACCTAATTTTACATAATTAATACCTCATAAGCCTCATAATTACATCTGAGCACAGAAGAGTTGTGCACGAGGATATATGCACGCTAAGCTGTTCGCAGTTCGTGTTGCGTTATTTCCCTTCTGCATATTTTATCAAATAGCTTGATTTTTGACTTTATTTCTTCTAACTCACGCCAACTCGCGGGTGACCCGTGGCGTTGTGGGTATGTGCGTCGACCCCAACCTCGAAGGCGTAGGTTCGATTCCTGCTCTGTGACAATGCTCAAAGAGTTTTTCCGGTCTAGAAAAAGCTTCTCAAACTTGGCCGGTCGGAGTCGGCAAGAACTGTAGGTCCCTTTCAATCGTGAGAGAACAATAGCACGCATACCACGAGTGGTTGCTGAGAAGCTAGGCTTGACTCTCTACTGGCTGTAGCGCCACCCATATATATATATATATATACCATATATACATATAACTCTCGCCAATAGGATGTCAAGTTGTAGTTCAGTATCTATCTCCCAGAAGCTATTGAATGTGTGAATTCTTCAAATGTCCTCGAAATACAGTCCTACGTCGTCTAGTTATTTCATCACAAAGTCTTCACTTATTTCTGCCATTGATGTGAGTACGATGAGTAATGCTTACCAATAGAGAAGCCTTGGTAAATGTTATATTTCGGGTACTCCCTGCCAGAGTATGTTCACTTGCACTTTGGATAAAGAATCGTTACCCTCAAACACTTCTACAACGCGTCCTTGTTTGCATCTCATAGGTGGGATATAATCTTTCTTTACGACAACAAGCGTCCCAAGACTTAAGTTATTTGATTCGGTCTTCCATTCAATCCTGTTGCAAGAGACGCAAGCATTGTAAGCACCATCGTTTTCAAAAGTGTTGCTGAATGTGCTGCGTTTGACGAAATTGGTTGAGGCAACTTAATTTGTTATCTATAACGTCTAGCACCGCCGTTAAAAGCTGTTAAAGGTGCACCAATTAAGAGGCGACCAGGAATTAAAGCTTCAAGGTCATTGGGATCCGCTGATATTGGAGTCAAAGGCGTGAGTTAAAGATGGCTTCTATTTGTATGACCACTGTAAGCAGTAGATGGCGAATTAATATTCCCTTTGCAGATTCTCAGGCATAGCTGAGTTGTCGTCTTCCATAAACGTTGAAGATATCAGGAATTTCAATTAAGCCTCATGCTCCTCTTCGTGTGTTTAAATTGTGGCCTATGAACTGCTGGAAAAGGTGGTCATTGTAGTATTCCAAACTCCAGCTTACACCTAATACCTTGAATATGTTATTGTTAGTGTTTATTATTTTTATTATTCCATTTTGAAGCTCTTTTAGCTTATCTAAATAAGTTTTTGATGCATTTCCCGATGCTAATACAAACTAGATCCCACCAATGAATAATACACCTGTTTTTGTATATCTGTAGGTGTATATCTCCTGAGATGCTCCATCGTGATCCCCAGGTATCTTATCGTCCTTACCATCTCGATTGATTCACCTTTTTTTGGTGGTTGGGCAATCGTTGTTTCGAAAATATATTGAAAATTGAAGCATTAATTACCAAACCGTTGTCATCTGACACCATCTCGTTAGGTTATTGAACTCCTCTTGCATTATAGTTGCAGTTGCATCCACTTACCTAGTGTGCCTCTCACTCCCAACCTATCGAGGCCCTGTAAGAGCTTCTTGTGACATACTGTGTCGAAGGCCTTACTAAAATCGATGAACACAAGTTCAAACTTATGTTTTCCGTGTTTGTAAATTCCGCCAACAGTTTTCCTATATTTTTTTCCTCTTATGAAGCCGTATAGACTTGTGTGTAATATATTGTCTTGCAATGAATTTTTTTTAATCAGCGCACAAAAATTTCTTCTAAACATTTTTCTATGACAGGTAGTATTGCAATAGGTCGGTAGTTTTTGTACTTGCTTTTTATGCCAATTTTGTAAATTGGCCTTATAAGCGATATTCTAAATAAAGTTGGACCGTGACACTGGCTAAGGCTTTGATTTATCATTGTTTTATGATTGGGGCTAGTAGTACTGCGTATAGTTTTAAGTCAATCGGTCTTAGATTGTCTTGCTCCGCACCTTTGTCACATTTCTTCTTTGATTGGCACTACAGTCCGGGGTGAACGTGGGCCTCAACCAACATGCCTCTCCAGCCTGCACGATCTTTCGCCAACTGCCTCTAGTGCGAGGACGTCCTTTGTTGCGCTGCCCCAATGGCTCGGTATCGAAGACTCTTCGGGCCGGAACTGTGGTATCCGTCCGCTCTACATGAGCTAGCCATCTTAAGCGTTGGATCCGAAGACGCTTAACTAGGTGCATGCCGCTGTAAAGTCCGTACAGTTCGTGGTTGAACTTTCTCCTCCAAGCGCTTGAGGCAAGAGCTTCTTCATCCGTTTTCATTAGCGTTCATGTCTCTGCGCCATAGAGCAGGACTGGGATGGTCAGGGTTTTATACAAAATCAATTTGGTGTTTCGAGAGATGGCTCTGTTACTCAAGGAAGCAGCGATTGGCAAGTGTAATTCTGCGCTTGATCTCGGTACCGGTGTTGTTTTCCCTATTTACTGCAAAGCCTAGGTAGACAAGGTCCTTAACTACCTCAAAGTTTCTGCTGCCCAATATGTGGGTGCAATTGTGCGTTCTTTCGTGGTGGCAGAATGTACTTTGTTTTGCCCTGGTTTTTCGCTAGACCCATTTTAGCCGCTTCCGTGTTGCCTTGCCTAAAACCTTTTTTGACATTGAAGGTCTCTGTGAGTTTGTTACCGACCTTGATGGAGCAGCGAGAGTTCTCCATCATCATCCTGCACAATCTAACGAGCTTGGCAGGAATGTCAAAACTAGACATGGCGCTGTATAGCTCGTCTCTATACACGCTGGCATATGCGGCCCTAAAATCGACAAATAGGTGATGGGTGTCGATCTGCATCTCTTGAGTCTTTTCCAGGATCTGCCGAAGTGTAAATATTTGGTCTATTTTGGACTTTTCTGGCCTGAAACCGTACTGATAAGGACCTATCAGGTTGTTGACAAATGGTTTCAGGCGTTCACACAGAACGGCAGAGATGATCTTGTACGCGATGTTTAGAAGATAAGCCTCCTCGATAGTTGGCGCAGTCAAAGGGGTCTCCTCTCCTCTCAGACAAACGACGCTGAGATTCCACTCATCGGGCATGCTTTCCTCCGACCATATCTTACAGATGAGCTGGTGAATGCGCCGAACCAGCTGCTTTAAATAGTTCCGCAGACAATCCGTCCGCTCCAGCAGCTTTATTAGACTTCAGTCTAGATATCTTGACTTCGTCTAAGTCGGGGGGACGGAATTCTCGTTCACCATCGTCCAAATTGAGTGCAACATTCTGCCTGTTAGCGGAATTTGTGTCGTCATCGTCGTTTAACAGTCTACAGAAATGATGTTTCCAAATTCTCAGCATCGACTGCGATTCTACTATTAGTTGTCCATTTTCGTCCCTGCAGGCTTCGGTCCGAGGTCTGTATCTTCCTGATACTTGTTTTACCTTTTGGTAAAACTTTCGGACCCTCTTCCTGTCGTAACACCTCTCCATCTCCACGACCGCGCGCTTCTCATGCTCTTTATTTTTCTTTCTGAGAAGCCAGTGCTCTTCCCTTCACTTCTGTTCGTAGCTCACGAACAGCTCTCATTGTTCTATGCAGCGTTGCCTTGTAGGCCTCCTGCTTGGCAGCATATACCTGCCTGCACTCGTCGTCAAACCATGGGTTCCTTCTGGGTGGTGACGGGAAACAGCACATCAGTGGCAGCTTCTTTGATGGCTTTTTGACAACGTTATAGAGAGGTTACGCTCCGAGGCGAAATCTACCAGCCTGAGTCTGTTTCCGGATGTGTTGTCGCGCAGGCTGTGTTTTCCGATGACTCTACCAAAAATATCTTTCTTACCCAGGTGTGCGTTGAAATCTCCTAGAACGATCTTGGTGTCATAACTGTTGCATCGATCGTATGTTCTTTCTAGGAGATCATAGAAGTCATCCTTGCTATCGTCATCCTTCTCTTCCGTCGGGGCGTTTGCGCAAATCTGTCTGATGTTCCCGAATTTAGCCTCGATGCGGATTGTTATATATAATCAAAGCTTAAGACTTTTTGACTAAGTCTGTCAACGAATCCGCATCCAAATAAGCGCTGCCTTCCCTCTTCACCGTAGTAGATTTCGCAGTTTCTCATCTTCCTTTTGCCCGGCAGATCCCATCCCATAGCATCTCCTGGATGGCGGTAGCATCTGCTTTGTAGCAGTCCAGGGCCTCCGCGAGTTCATCGGCTGCACGTGGTCTATTAAGGGACCTCACATTCCACGTGCAGAACCAAAAAACCTTGTCCTTTGATCGTCTGCTGGGGTCGTCAACTTTGAATCCGTCCATATCCGAGCCTGTTGTCAATTCGTAACCGTCGTTTTTTTTTTGTGGTGGGTTTGTTGCCATATTTAAGACAGGTTAATATGTTATAGATTTCCACCCCATTAGCTTCCTCCATGTATATGGACTGTGCAATATACAGGTTTTGATGATTTAACGTCTTGTGGTTGCAACTGTGCACGATTTTTGAAATTTGGCTTGTAAAATGTTCAGCGATTTCATCGGATATTGATTTCTGATCCATGGTTGCGGGAAAGTTGCTGATTATAACTTAGTCTACGGAGTTCTTCTTCCTCGCAAGTATCTCGTTCAATACCTTCCACGTCCACGTCCAAGCTGTTGGACCATTTGAGGCAAAGTCAAGGTCAACATTTGCATGAAATAATCATTAAGCATTAAATTATATGTATGGTTCTGGGTCACTTAACGGTTGTAGTTTTCCTTATCAGTAGTCTCCAAGTAGCATGACGAGTTTGTGTGTGGGGTGATTTCAGTCGGCGTGTGCCTTGTGGCTTGTTTTAACATTGATCTTGAGGTGGTTGGTCTGATTTGATATGACTAATTTGGGACACATGTGATATGAGGTTGCGAGTGACCTAGTTGTCGGCTGTTGTGCGGTTAGCGAAATTTGTGTAAACAAAAAAAATATTAACACTTACAGACATGATCGTAAATGACTTTTGACCTTATATGAATGAGATAGACTAATTATTAATTGGATTGTATAAAAGAGATGTATACATAAGGATGTGTGAAAATCAATATGTGTGGAAAAACATCGGTTGATGTTCAGTATGTTCAGGCTGGCAATAATAAATCTGTACAATTGTTAATGCGTTAAGTCTACGGAGTTCTTCTTCTTTCTCCCAAGTATCTCGTTCAATACCTTCCACGTTTTTTAAGGTAATTTTTTGCAGGGTTAAAGTTAGTAAAATTGACATCTCACGAATTCGATTTTTTTGGTCAACAGATTGCGGAATTGCTTGTATTCTCATAACGCTTGCTTTAAGGGTTATTTTTCCATTTTCCATATTATGTATATCTCGTTTTGCAAATTTAAATATGTTCAGCTGTTTATGTTTCTTGTCACTATTGGTTGCGCATATGTGCTATTCATTTTTGTATAAACTTGTTATAGAGGCGCTCGAAATAATGTTCATAGTACAACTCTTGTCTATTTGCTTGCTAAATTAGATAGTTAACTTTGAACTGGGTGATTTTAGGAATTATCTTAGTAATTACTACACATTCCTTGGTGTTTGTTGAAGTAGACATGGGTGCAAAGTAGTCAGATAGCGGATTTAATACCTACAAAGGAAGGTTACAAATATATGGTCTATTAAAGTAAACGATCCGATACTGACATCAATGCTTGTGGATTGCAAGACTACACTTGCTATACTCTTAGATGCCATAACTTCAACATACTTTTGAAAATTTGAAAATTGAAAAATTTATATTCACATCTAATACTATTTTCTCCATTTCATACTATATATTTCCGTCTATTTCTTTAATAAATTCTGCTGTCTTACATTTCGGCGGTATATACATCGTATGCATATTTTGTGTGTCTCCTGTTTCAACATAACTTCATCATGTTGCTCTCCCGTAGTTTCTTTACGATTATAGAATTCAGCATTAAGTCCGTCAATGTTATATAGAGGATTTTCATTTTCTTTCAACATCTTCAGTTTGGTCTATAAGTTAACCATGAATCGTCTTACAAACAAACAACGCTTGCAAATTATTGAATTGAAAACCATTATTGAAATCTATTATCAAAATGCGTGCTCTGTTAATCCAGAAGAAGTCACAGTTTGGTGCGGTTTATGGGCTGGTGGCATCATTGAACCGCACTTCTTCAACGGTGATGCGAATCGTAACGTAAATGTGAATGGTGAGCTCTACCGTGAGATGATATCCAACGTTTTTGGCCCGAAATGCAAGAGCTTTACTTGCATGGCATGTGGTTTCAAGAACACAGTGCGCGCAACAATGGACTTATGGAGATGCGAGTTCGGTGAAAATTTTATTTCACGTTCGGGACCGGTCAATTGGCCGGCTAGATCGTGCGACTTAGAGCCTTTAGACTATTTTTGGTAGGGCTATGCTAAAGTCCGCTTCAATTGACGCATTGGAAGTCAACATTGAAGCATTTATTCGTGAGATACCGGTCGAAACGTTGGAAAGAGTATGCCAAAAGTGGACTAAGCGGTTGGACCATTTGAGGCGAAGTCAAGGTCAACATTTGCATGAAATAATCATTAAACATTACATTATATGTATGGTTCTGGGTCACTTAACGGTTGTGGTTTTCCTTATCAGTACTCTCCAATTAGCATGACGAGTTTGTGTGTGGGGTGATTACAGTCGGCGTGTGCCTTGTGGTTTGTTTTAACATTGATCTTGAGGTGGTTGGTCTGATTTGATATGACTTATTTGGGACACATGTGATATGAGGCTGCGAGTGACCTAGCTGTCGGCTGTTGTGCGGTTAGCGAACTTTGTGTAAACAAAAAAAATTATTAACACTTACAGACATGATCGTAAATGACTTTTGACCTTATATGAATGAGATAGACTAATTATTTATTGGATTGTATAAAAGAGATGTATACATTAGGAAGTGTGCACATCAATATGTGTGGAAAAAGATCGGTTGATGTTCAGTATGTTCAGGCTGGCAATATTAAAGTTGTACAATTGTTAATGCGTTAAGCGGTGTCTTATGTTTGTGCATAGTAGATTATGTTCTGGATTCAAACGATAAGATCAGGAGATAAATACTGTGTTTGTCAATCATCATTGGAGATATGTTCGAATAATTAGAGTGGATGTGATTGGATTATCTCTAACAGTACATGTCACAGTAGAAGATGGATATGGATCTCTGTTGCTAAGCCAGCGTAGAGGGGAATCACAGCCCAACTTTTTGCCATCAGTGCAGTTTGACTATAATGTTTATGATCACGTGAAAATCACCGTGGAACGGTGGATCAATAACTCTATTAGGAGTTTCTTATGATGGTGCTAAACTTATAAAGAATATAAATCGTTTTCATGAATCACATATGCGCATTTAATGATATTGATGATTTAAAAAAATGTGTACCAAGTGATGTCGATGAAAAGACCTAGACATTTTAGATAAGATATTGATGATGAGTAATAAAAAGATATGAAAAAAAACATTGCATACATAAGGTTATTCGAATTTTTGAAACAAATTCAAACGTTTTTAATTAAACACAAGGAGCAGATTACAACCTGTTCATCGAAACTAAGTCAATACAAAAACATTTACATCACTACATATATAAATGGACGCCAACGCACTATATGTAGTCTGTGTTCAGATGATGGCAGATACCTGATACCTGTGTTGTACAAAATGATAAATAATACATTTGTAAGTACAACCTTGTGCCGGTGTCGGCATCTGTTGCATTTAAATATATTTACTAGAAACTAACACTGGTGTCGACACCTATGGGAAAGATCATAGTAGCTCAGCAGCTCATGTGTTGCCGCATTTCTTTTTTTTGCTCTATTTTCTTTATTCTCACCATGACACGTTGTATCATTCAGATTCCCTAATAAACAAATAACAATTCTACTGGATCTTTTATTTATACATGGTAGCAGAGTGTAGTTTAAAATAAAATAAGCAAAAGGGTACTGCCAAACTATAATGAAACAATTAAATAATACAAATATGAAAAGTTTTCAAGGAATATTTAATCAATTTTGCGGATATAAATGAATTAAAATTTAAAGAATTAATTCAAAAGAAAGAAAAAATTAATGCAAAAATTTAAGAAGGATTCAATACCAATAAATGTCATATATAAACGCGTTATCAAAATTAAACAAAAGTGAAAGTCGCGAATCGGTTGACAATCAAGAATGAGAAATAGTAATTCGGACGGCAATACAAAATAGGAAACTGTGGTTGATAAAAAATGTGTTCTAGAGACTACAGAGGAATCAACAGACATGGCAAATAATATTGATAATATTAAATATCACGTTTTTGATGGCAACAAATGGAAAATGTGACTGATAATTAATTTAGAGTGCAAAGATTGTACAGAGCAGGCGTTACGACAACGAGCTAACACGGACACAACCAGCGAAGAAAATTGGAGTAAAGCAAGTGTGAAGGCTAAAGCCATTTTGCTTAATTTGGTGTCCGATATGCACCTCGAGTACATACCAGGTGTACCGGTATAAAATGAGCGTTTTTTTGAAAATAAAACACTCATTATTAATGCGATACAACATTTTATTCAAAGTATTGGCCATTGTTTTCTTCAGCTTTGGACCACCTTTCTGGCAATTTGTGAATACCACGCCAATAAAATTGTTCATCTTTTAAAGCAAACCATTCAGACACAAAATGTTCGACTTCTTCGTAGGAATCGAAGTGCTGCTCAGCCACTACGTGTCCCATGAAAAAAAAAAATGGTAGTCGGAAGGAGCCAAGTCTGGTGAATACGGCGGGTGGAATAGCTGCTCCCAGCCAAGTGTTTTGATTGTATCCTGAACCGGTTTTGCTTTGTGTGCAGGTGCATTGTCATGGAGCAAAATTACCTTGCCATGTCTTCTGGCCAATTCTGGTCGTTTCTCGATCAATGCATGGTTCAAATTGATAATTTTTTTCGGTAGCAATCAGTATAAACGATTTTACCAGCTTTTAGGAGCTCGTGGTACACCACACCTTTCTGGTCCCACCAAACGCACATCATTGCCTTCTTGCCGAATCGATCTGGTTTTGCAGTCGATGTTGATGGTTTCCCCCAGACTAACCCATGATTTTTTCCGTTTAGGATTCTTAAAAAATTCATTTTTCATCGCCAGTAACAATCCGATGCAAAACCTATTTCTTACGTGTCCTTGAAGTAAAATTTCACAAGTGTTTTTTCGGTTTTCCAACTATCTTTCATTCAATTCATGTGGCACCCATTTTCCACACTTTTGGATTTTTCCCATAGCTTTTAAACGGTCAGAAATTGTTTGTTGTGCAACATTTAACATTGCTGCCATTTGCTTTTGACTCAAAGTGTCATCTCCATCCAATATCGTTTGCAATTCGGCGTCTTCAAACGTTTTTGATTGTCTTCCACGTTCTTCATTTCTCACATCAAAATCATTATTTCTGAACCGTTGAAACCATCTTTTGCATGTTCCTTCTGAAGGAGCATGATCACCATATGCCTCGACAAGCATTCGATGCGACTCTGCAGCACTTTTCTTCAAATGAAAACAAAAAATTAATGCTCTTCGCAAATCATCACTTTCTGGTTCAAAATTCGACATTTTTAGCACGATGGAAATATATGATTTTGTCTGTTTAATGACTTGATGTATACTTAATATTTTTCACAGATGTCATAGCAAACAAACAAAAAATAATAATAAGGGCTCGTTCACAACAAATGTATCGAGACATTATATATACTATATACATAGTTTTAGTACATACATATATATATGCACGTATTGTGCATGTATAAGTGTATAAGTATACATATTAAGTTTAGGTAAGAGGTGATATTTTAGCTGACTCACATTTCGTGAATTGTTTCACTGTCAAACATCTTCAGTTTGGTCTATAAATTAACCATGAATCGTCTTACAAACGAACAACGCTTGCAAATGATTGAATTCTATTATCAAAATGCGTGCTATGTTAAGAAAGTTCATCGCGCGCTTTTGGTTGTTCATTGTGTTCAGCGACGAATGAGTACGTAAATAAGCAGAATTGTCGATTGAGTGAATATCAGCCAGAAGCATTGCAAGAGCTACCAATGTATCCAGAAGAAGTCACAGTTTGGTGCGGTTTATGGGCTGGTGGCATCATTGGACCGCACTTCTTCAACGGTCATGCGAATCGTAACGTAACTGTGAATGGTGAGCTCTACCGTGAGATGATATCCAACGTTTTTTGCCCGAAATGCAAGAGCTTGACTTTCATGGCATGTGGTTTCAAGAACACAGTGCGCGCAACAATGGACTTATGGAGACGCGAGTTCGATGAACATTTTATTTTACGTTCGGGACCGGTCAATTGGCCGCCTAGATCGTGCGACTTAACGCTTTTAGACTATTTTTTGTGGTGCTTTGCTAAAGTCCGCTTCAATTGAAGCATTGGAAGTCAACATTATCGTCAGATACCGGTCGAAATGTTGGAAAGAGTATGCCAAAATTGGACTAAGCGGGTGGACCATTTGAGGCGAAGTCAAGGTCAACATTTGCATGAAATAATCTTTAAACATTAAATTATATGGACCGTACTATCGATTCAAATGAAAATTTCATGCATTTTTCTGAATTTTATGTATTTTTTTTATAAACTTTCATATAGCTTTTAAAAAATCGGCATTCAGTATAAGCTCATGCTTCGAATTTAAAATAATCTCATTAAAGTCCTCAGCAAATCTTAGAAGCATTTTAGGTGGTATGCAAAAATTGTGTAACCATTTTGAAAATATTGATCTTCCGTTGCAAACCATGCAGCATATTTAAGCATTTTGCTCTCGTTATGATTTAATGAAACAATTTTTTTGTATCAACGTTGTTAATCCTCTACGAAAATTTTTAAGAATATTGTTTGGTCAAAAACGTTTACTGTAGTCGAACTTATCTGTCTGACGGTCAATGGAAATTGAATAACATTTTTATGAATTTCATCTAATTTATGCCCAGGGCTGGGATTTAGTGAAATTTTGTGAATTGTGTGAGCTGGTGAGTTGTTAATTTATGATCCGCTCACAATGTTACGTTCAACACGTATTGCATTGATTTTTGTTATATCAATAGTTATGTCCGATTCATATGCCTTACCGTCTGCTAGGATCTTCTTGCTAAAACCAAGCAATGAACCAATACTTCGATTTTGACCAAAATCGATATTATCCGCAGATAAAATTTCTGTTTTGAGAGTATTGTAATTAGCATCAATGAAAAGTTCAGCTGATTTATTTATGATTTCATATTTTTCTCGTAAATAATCAACAACATCCTGAAATTCATATGAACCTACAGGAAGCTCGATCACTGCATTATCTATGTGAAATGAATTTTTATCCAAATCAATATTAGGTACTGAATTGTATGTATGAAAGTCTACTAGTTCACACTCACATTCCCTATCCAAATCGATTGGTGGAAAGTGATTCGTAGTAAGCCTTTTAAGAAACATGTTCATTGAGGATTTTTTTAAGAAACATGTTTATTGAGGATGTGTGTGGATGGGATGGTATGGATAGTGTCTGTGAGATGCATGTGTATGTGTGCATGCATATTACAGTATATTATTTGTATTAATCCAAGAGTTATGTTATATTAAACTCGATCGCCTCTAGATATCGTGCTTTCATCAGTTCATATTCATAGAATCTACCCTTAAATACATTTCCCTGATAATCCAACAAAATGTATGTAACCGGATTTGTGTGTTGAATTTTTTTTTGATTTTGAAAATTTCTGTTGTCCAATTTGGTGCATATATATGTTGATTTGGTCACCAACAAGATTGTCTTATGTTTTCATGTTGTTGTATTTCGAGTTCAATATCTGTATCTGTTCCAATAGTCCTATGCTTTTTGTTATTGTATTTAACAATCAAGTCTTTGTACATCTTTACCCACCTATATGACCCTGTACAACTAAATTCCTTCCACATTAGTCTAGTCTTTAGGGTTCTGTTGAATCGTTCGATTATTGATGTTTTACGATACTATACGTAGAATAATGATCAACACCAAAATTAGATTTTGAAAAATCTGCTTAAAAAACTCTTTTCCGTCATCGGTTTGTAAACTTCTCGGCGATCGTTTATCTTTAACAAATATACTGTTCATAGCTTTTGTGACGTCGGAAGGAGTTTTTGTGTTAAGTGGCACAACCCAAGCGAATTTGGAAAAGTATCTATAATTGTTAGAAGAAAACGATACCCGCTGTTAAAAGCTGAATATGCACCCATTTAAACTAGACTGCTTGCCACAGATCATCTATTCCTTTTGTTATAACACGTCGTCTTTTGAAATATCTACGAGCATGTCTATGAAGCTCATCCACAATACCTCTCTTTTCTTTATCAGTACTCATATGTCAAAATAACAAAATAATAAGTTAATAGATTTGGTAAGAGCGTCTTTTTCACTTTTATGACTCACTGCTAGTTTTTCAATTGCTTCAGTAATTTTGTTCCTCAACAGCGTGTTATCTTTTTGAACTTTCAATTTCATCTGAGTCACTTCGTTTGTAACAAACACCATAGAGGCAGGATCATTATCAACAACAGGAAGTCCTAAATTTCTTAATCGTTTAAGATGAATCCTGTCAAGATCCAAACTAAAACCTTAAGCGTTTTTTATTTGTTTATCAAGACGATAATTATGCGTTGAATTACCAAACTTGTCAACACTCATTTTTATACTGATTAAACGTAAATTTACGCCTATGCAATTATAATGCCTTCTCTCAATTCTTCAATGATAGACTTTATTTCATTGTTATGTCCCGTGTGACCAGCTGATTGTGATGACATCAAAAGTTTGTTTTTTGAGGATTTACTGTAATTAAGACAGATGCTTTCTTATTCTGATTCTGAAATAAAGTTTTTATTATCCTATTGTACTTGATTGCTCTAGTTTTGTTAATTTGTTTTTCCTTATATTCTTGTAAGTCATAATCGGTATAGTGCTTGGGTATTTTGTAAAACATCAATGCAACGAGACCTGGTGTAATAGACCTTTTATGGTAATCTCATTTGTTCCTAATTTCAAATCAGCGTTACATATTTTTCACTTATCATTTAAATCTTTCTATGGACCATATAATTTATCTAATTTATTATTCCTTTACAACTGGGATAAATCTACTGACAATGGATGATTGCTTGAACCACCGCTCTCTTCATCCGATTGTGTATAGAAAGTGAAAATGCTTGTATTCCTTTCAGAAATTCATCATTTTAATTTAATCGTTATTTTGCTTAATACCTTCGACTAGTTTCTTGAAGCATCTTTTAATAGCTCTTCTGTTACTAACCCCTGATTTCTGATACTGTTGAACTTCTTCCTCAACATTCTCCTGGTATTTACAACATAAGGATGTTGCTCGTTATTTCTTACTCATTATCAGTTTTGTCTATTGATTAGTTATTGATTAGACCAGGTCAGATATATCAACTTTTTGATTAGGTCAGATTATTTCAGGTCGGATATATCAGCTTTGGTGATTATCAGTTAACAGATCAGATAAATTCAGCTTAAAAAGCGTATATATACTAAGTTTAGAATTCTGGAGAGTTCCTCATTTACAGTCTTTAAAAAACATCAAATCGTTTTCGATAGCGCCCGCCTTCTATAGGATCATCTTTGCTGATAACAAGAAATCCATAATTATCTTTCCAACATTTATTACATATATATATAAAAAGACTTTGAAATTCATATCCGCATCCACATGATCATTGTACACATGTTTTATATTCGTCTCATCGTGCTTGAACAATATAATCATAATTACATTGTCTCGTACCAAATGCTTTGGAATTCGTGTGTGAGACCGACATAAATAAAAGCATTAATGTTTTTATGACGTCCCATACAAAAATATAACCTTATAATATTTTGCTTTTCGCAAGCGACATCATCGAAAATTATAATAGAATTTGGTTTAACTGTATTGTATTATCTCATTTTCAGGGAATGTAAAACACCCCATACCCTTTATGGGTCGTATTAATTCTTCCAGATACTTGAAATATTTTATTATTGAACTTAAATTCATTTGGACTCTCTATTAACCTCAACATAGAGTTTGTTTTACCACAATTTGAAGGACCAACAAATAAAGCTCTAAATGTACTTGGTAAAAGAGAACTATGCCGGCTTTTACTGCTGTTACTACTAATCACATCAATATTTCGGACCATCAGTGCATCGTGTCGTTTCACGAAACTCACATTTACAACGACTAATTAAAACACATAACATTATATGACATATATTTAAGTGTGTGCTTTTAACATTTTTGTTAAGTCATTATCATACTTTTGTGATAGAAAATGGCTATGGCTTATAGAAAATCAATCAGTCGTAATAGAATCGCTGTCGGAAGAGGATTGTTAGATAATATAATCAATTCTCTACCAATAGAACTTTATCTACCTTTATATCAATTTTGTGGACCAGGTACTAAACTTAAGGAACGTTTACATAGAGGCGATAAAGGAATTAATCCATTAGACGCTGCATGTAAACAACACAACATTGCTTATTCCTAATCCAAGGACTTAAATAAGCGACACGAAGCTAATCAGATATTAGAGAACAACGCGGACAAGAGTCAAGTCGAAAGACAGTACCTTAGCGGAACGTGCAAACGCATGGTTTGTGACTAATGCAATGAAAGCTAAACTAAAATTCAGTATGGGTAATACTATGAGCAAGCTTAAGAAAACTAGAACAACAAAAAGTAAATGTGTAAAGAATATCTTTAATGAGGCTATACGAAAAGATTCAAGGACTTTACGTAAACACAAACCTAAGGACATTTCTCTAGTGCCCATTCTATCAGCGCTTGGAGAATTGGGGGCTCTACCATCAGGTGGAAGCTCTATTTTTAAGGCGATAAATGAAACTAAATCTGCTAGAAAACAATTTGATGAATCAACTCGTCACAATAAAACTATGGAAGGCATTGCTACGCTTAAAGGATTATATCTTAAGCTATACAAAAAGGGTTATGGTTTATTTTATAGTCCTGAGGCAAACAAGTTTTAATGAATCTACATAGACGAGCCCTTACCGGTAGAGATTTAATGAAATACGCCAAGATCTTACCACATTTCAGAGTTGTCTTCATGCTTTATAATCTACCGAAACGATCACATCAAAGGGAATGTGGCATCGTTAATTTGGATTCCTCACACGGTTCCGGCACACATTGGGTAGCATATTGCAAGGAAAAAATCACAAAGAATATTTCGATAACTTTGGTAACTTATAACCACCAAAAGAGAGCATCAAATATTTGGGTGGAAAATACCTTCAATACAACTATAGTCAATATCAAAACTATAACTTTTTTAACTGCAGACATCTGTGTCTAAAATTTCTGTACAACTTAAATTAATTGAAAACATCATTATTCTAAAATAAATTTATATTCAATTATTTATGACTGTTTTATTTTTTCGTATTCCTTACAATTATTATGTTTATCGATTTAACATTAGGTACTATATATGTTAACATATACCCCTTTTCATTTATCGCTTCTATTGTTTCCTTTGACATAACGTTGCACCAATATGGGAGATAAACCTGTGTGAAGAAAAACGTTTAATGCGATTTTCCTTATTTTTCATATATTTATAATGAGAATTACTCGGAAGTCTGCTAACTCACATAAAATGCCATTTCCATATTTTGTTTTGGACATCCTAATATTTTCAATAGGACATGCAATCCCTTTAAAGAGGCTTTGAAGTTTATCTGTTTCCTTATTGAAACTTTATTCCAAGTCTTCTAATTCCTTTAAGGGATCCATTATGATCGAGTGCCTTAAGGACGGATTCAAATGACCTTTTGATGATTTAAGTTATTTTTTTTTAATTTTTTCTTTTTTGTTAATACTAAAAAATCATCATCTCTCTCTCTTTTCTCTCTTTCTTCATATTTCTTTAAGAAATAATCACATATTTAATGAACGTTTTACATAATTACTGTTATAAGTACATCTAATATTTAAAAACACAGCCCCATATTTAAAGTGCCTGTAAAATTTATTTTTTCCTTCAATTATTTCAGCTGTATCTCTTTCCTTGAGAATCAAATCTTGCCTAAATGCTTCTAAAGCTTCTTCAACAGTACAATATTTAATCATCGATTTTTTGTTGTTGTTGTTATTGATGTTAATTGTGTTGTGCGATGAGTTCCAGCATCGTTTTGAGGGTTATGATAAAATCAATTTTCAGGTTGTAATTAATTGTTAGTAGGACACTAAACTGCAAGTTTTCTTTATTATAATCACCCAGAGTCGATAAATTGATAAGTATTGGAATAGCTTTTATATAGCCCACAGCCAATGCACAAATTAAAATCACTGTATAACAATTTTTTTTCTCAATATTTTGTTTATATGCTTTTTTATATCTTTTTATTACTCATCACCAATATCTTATCTAAGAGGTTATGTCTTTCTTCATTGACATCACATATTTTTAAATCATCAATTTCATTAAATGCACACAATTCTTGAAACCGGTTTTTATTCTTTATACGTTTAGCACCATCATAAGAAACACCTAATAGAGTTATTGATCCACCGTTACACGGTGATTTTCACGTGATCATAAACATTATAGTCAAACTGCACTGATGGCAAAAAGTTGGGCTGTGATTCCCCTCTACGCTGGCTTAGCAACAGAGATTCATATCCATCTTCTACTGTGACATGTACTGTTAGAGATAATCCAATCACATCCACTCTAATTATTCGAACATATCTCCGTGATGATTGACAGACACAATATTTATCTCTTAATTTTATCGTTTGAATCCAAAACATAATCTATTGTGCACTTACACAAGACACCGTTTAGCGCATTTACAATTGTACAACTTTATTATTGCCAGCCTAAACATACTGAACATCAACCGATCTTTTCCAACCTATATATATTGAATTGCACATATCGTAATGTAAACTTCTCTTTTATACAATCCAATAAATAATTAGTCTATCTTATGCATATAAGGTCAAAAGTCATTTTCGATCATGTCTGTTCATGTTTACATTGTTTTTTTTACGGAAAGTTCGCTGACCGCACAACAGCCGACAACTAGGTCACTCGCATCCTCATATCACATGTGTCCCAAATTAGTCATATCAAATCAGACCAACCACCTCAAGGTCAATGTTTAAACAAACCACAAGGCACACGTCGACTGAAATCACCCCACACACAAACTCGTCATGCGAGTTGGAAACTACTGATAAGGAAAACCACAACGACCACAACCTTTAAGTGAGCCAGAACCATCCAAATATCCCTACTACGATATTATTTTTAGTAAGAAATATACACATAAAGAGAGCACGCAACAATATGCGAAAAAAGTCACTGTCTTTTAATTCGTTTCGTATCACAATTTATTAAGATTTAACGGGTTTTCTTCAATCTGACTAAGAAGAAAACCAAAACACAACCGGTCGCTTCTGAACTTTACTAGAGTTCGTTGGCATCAAAACCTGATGCTTAGCATCTGGTAGAATGTACGCGGATCCGGTTTTCTCATCAAAGAATGGGACAAGGATCGCCAGCTTCGAGTTCTTATTCACATTCCCGCTTCTTAGTAATTCACGATACTCTTTTGGAAATGCTGTTCTTTGAGTAACAAATAAAAACAAGCGACGCCCCTGCAGCAGTTCTTCTTCTGTCAATTTCACTGTTCTCCTCAATGATTCCTATTTTCGAGAAATGTTATAAAAAGTGAAGCACCATGCAGCGCAAGAAATCAATTTTTATGGTTGACAGCTTTCATGAGGCACTCATCGTAAGACTAAGAAACTGTTACCACAGATATTACCTTGCGTCGGTCTGAAACGTCCTCAGTTACACTCTAAGTTTGCCCCTGAAATTCAGGCCGGGTAAACCAAATCGTAGATCTGCGAAGTGCTGCAAGGCTTCAGATCAGCTGAATTAATAGCTCCCTTTACATAATTCCATTGAAAAGCTTCCGTCACAGACTGAATTTTTTCTGTTCGCGATGTAGGTTTCCCATGTGTAGGAAGGGGCTCTTATCCAGGATGACACTGTTTTGGAGTATGTGTTTTGGATTCAGCATCCTGTCGCAGATGCAGTGAAATGGCAGAATTAAATCTAGTCGGTGTTTACCCCCGTCAAATGTATTACCGAGCGCGTGCGTGGGGCAAACATAGAGCAGTCCAACGACTCGCAAATTGAGCATGAATTAAGCTCAACACTGCTTCCACGCGCAGATGAGTGGTGATGATACTCGGCAGGAAGAGATTGTACAGAGCTTTTGGAACTTGGAAGAGGCCCCTACTCAAGTGAGCAAGTTGTCGACAAAGAGTGTGAGCGTATACTTTCCGTAGTGCACATACCGCTTCGGCGAAATTTTCCACTCCTTGGGGATTCGTATCAATTGGCATTACGTCAATTTCAACATCTAGAGCGACGTTTCGCAGACAATACGGAGCTTTGTAAGGAGCATGTACATTTCCTTTCCTGAATATGCTGCGCTTGGAAAAGCAAATTATCACACTCAGTGTTAATACATTCCCCATCACGCCTTTACTTAAAAGCTTAGAGTTGTTATTAACGCCTCTGCGAAGGCTACTACAGGCGTTTCATTGAACGACATTCAGTTAGCAGGCCCCACGATTCAAGACTCCTTGCTCAATATCATACTCCGTTTCTGTCGCTTTCGTATTGCGCGTACAGCCGATTTTGAAAAAATGTTCCGCCAGGTACTGGTGGCACCACAACACCGGTACTACCAGCGAACCATTTGGAGAGAGCGGCCCACTGATCCTATTGGCAGGTTAACAACAGTAACATATAGCATATCCTGCAGTCCACACAATGCGATCCGGTCGCTCAACCATTGTGCAGCTGATAACTATGGAGAAGTGGTTACTGAAGAGCAGGCTGTCTCGGCGCGAGAGACTATATTGAACTCGTTTTATGTAGACAATTTTTTGACAAGCTGCAACACGGTGATCGCAATATTGCAATATTGTTGGCTACAAACGTGGACAAAATCCTCCGAGCTGGTCCATTTCAATTGAGGAAAGGAGTCATAACACATCTTACCAACGAAGATATGTCGACGTCAAACCGTACCATCAATACACCTACAACGTCCGATCTTGGGATGCGGTGAGACCCAGCTGCGGATGAGTTTTTGTTTGAGGTTAGACTCACTCCCAAACCGAAAGCCCCAACAAAGCGACGTGTTCTCATTGAAGTAGCCAAACTATAAGCCCACTAGGTGGTTGGCTCCTGAGGTGGTAACAAGAAAGATCTTTCTTCAAACACTTTGGTCAAAGCGTGTCACATGGGATGCTCCCCTCCTGAACGATCTCTGTGCAAAGTGGCGTACATTTCGCAATGGACTTGATGCGTTGAACCTGTTTCGAGTGCCACAATGGGTGGGAATGGTGGGTTGGTCACACGAAGGTATGACGGAGAGGTTATCCCCATCACTGAACGTTTCAGCAAACGTTTCGCTTACATATTCTTGAGGCTCCGATGTTAAATTTCTTGGAATCAGTGCTGAATCTGAATCCGTCTGATGATTGCTCTCAAATCATTCCTAATGTTCTTATGATCTCTGATTGTTGAAAGTACACAAGCTTCTCACTCTGCTCCTCAGAAATGTTCGTCAAAATCACAGGATTATTAGCACAAAATTTCCTTAATTCGAAGCAGCCAGATTTCAGCAAAAGAATGATTTCCTAGCTCTTGAGCATTTTCGACTGTGTCAGCTCCTGTAAGACAATCGTCAACATATACATTGTGGTTGAGTATCATAGAGGGTCGGCAGTATCTGGCGATACATTTTTGTCCCCGGTAAGAACGTATTTGTGAGTTCTGAAGTTCACTATAATGGAAAAGCAGTAAGTAATTCAGAGAATGCCCAGATGCGTTTTTCCCGAGGCATCAAAAACCACCCGTAGCTTTGTTGATGAGGTATCAGGTTTCAACACGCAATGATAAGGAATATATACTTAGTCGTCGGTATTTCCTTTTCCGAACTCGAAGTCCTATGACCCAGCTTTTGTTATTCATCCATAAACTTCATGTAGGCTTTCTTAAGCTCTGTGTTTTCCAGTTTTCTTTCCAGGGCTAGGAATCGTCTGCTTGCCATATCGAATGACTCTCCCAGATGAGCACCTGGATCATTTTTGAATGGCCGTTTGACAACAAATCGAACTTCTGGGCCGATATTGAGGTGGTTTTTAAAATGTTGCTCACATATTTCTTCTTTACTCAAGCTCATTACAGGGGTTTCATGTCATTCCGATTCCCAATATGTTCGTACTAGTTTTTCCAAGGATGTGAGCGAGGACTTCATCGCTACACTGTAATATGCGCTTGCACTTTCAGCTGAAATACAACCTGCAACAATCCATCCCAGCTTTGTGTTGCGTAAAATCGGAAGATTGTTTGATGGCATAAGATCTCCCGGTAAAAATAAGTCAAAGAAGATTTCTGCTTCTATTAACATGTTGATCCGTTGACACTTATAGAACTAGGGGTCCGTTAATTGCATGTGGGCTGGTATCTCCCAGAACATTTCCACCTTGGCACTAGGTTGTTATTCGCTTATCCGGGTGATGATGGTTGCCTCAATTGTTGCTTTATATGCCTGGATTCGAATGTTATTTAGGTCACATAATCAGCTTTGCATTCTGGACCACCAATTCTGCTGACAGGCACATCAATTCGACGCTTCTTGATTCCCAAGGCTTGAGCGAGCGTTGTAGTGACAAAATGTAACTGGGAGCCCGAATCTAGGAGCACGCGGCACGGAATTCGTGTTCCAAATCACGAACTGACATTGACGACAGCCGTAGCGATATAGACTTGACGATTTCTCATCTTGCAACCAATTGCTGCATTGGCAGAAGAGCTCGATGGCTAATCTGCATATAACTTAATATTGTCTTTACAAGACTTACTAGACTGATGCACCTTTTGATAATCTCCCGTGTTGGGTTTATGCTGCTGACTTTGACGTGAATCTCGAATTTTATGTGGAACGGGTTTTTGGCTGCTCAATACGTTATTGGTGTCGGCTGAATTTTGTGTCTTATTTTCTGGTGCTGCCCTTAATTAAGGAGAGTATTATGTCGGCTGCTTCACTTCTGCCATAATCGTGACTGACATGATTGGGAGAAGTGACCCGGCTTCAAACAGTTTCTGCACAACTCAGCTTTCCCGCGATCTTCTCTTGAGAGAGTAAGAAAATTTGATCATCTGCACATATAGCAATTAGCGATGCAATCGTAACGTGTTGCAACAATGGCAGTCTTCGTCCCCTCGCCTGGTCTGCTAATGGCCTCCAAGCTTTGAAATCTGGACTCTGTGGAAATTCTTCTAGAGAAGGACTGCTCCTTGGATCATCTAGGGACTGTTCGAAGCGTTCTACTGTCTTTATTCATTTTCTGCACCATTAAGTAATCTACCATTGGGTTCCAGTTGTTGACGTTGAATCCCAAGTTAGTATTTGCTTGCATAACCCCTTTTGTTGTATCGTGTAACTTTCTAAGGCTAGTTGCGGTTCCAGTTGTTGATGGTTGCAAGACTAATCGATTAAATTGAGCAGTAAGCAACAGTCTCTTGTTGTCATATCGCTCCACCAGAGCATTCGAAGCAATATCATTATCATCGTTGGCAGCTAGAAATGTTGAACGAGGCTTTGTGAATCTCCATCAACATTGGCTCTCAAAAAGTACAGTTTTTGAGCCGCTAGTATTGGCTGGTCATGAATTATTTGTGTGAAGAGATCGTAAAATTGGCAACAATTGAGATAATTTCCGTCTGCTGTGGACGGTGTGCCGGAATTGCACTTTTAAACAACATTAATAAAATTTCTTCTACTCGCTATTGCATGTTGTAGCAGAACTTGAGTTCCTCAATTGATAACAACTCTTCAACCTTTCTGTAGAGAAGCATTATCTCATCGCAATTCTACTGAATTCTTTTTGATTTTATGTGACAGAAATAGTCCGTACGCATCCCCACCGTTTCAGCTACTCACTTGTCCAATGATCTTTAAAGAATGTTCATTAGCAATTGAAATCTATGCATATGATTGACTTGTTGTGATGAATATGGGTCAGAAGTCGGTATTGCTGCTTTCTGCTTGGAAACAGCACTGCCTCATGGTAGTCCTTCTTGAAGTAAGGATTCTCCAAATCACAAGGAAAAACCTCTCGAATCTTATTGTCAGTATCATCGAATTCTTTCCGCAGCCTTTCTAATTATTCCAGATGCTTAGCTAAGTATGATGGAGTTTTACTGTCATCTGCGTCTTTCCTATAGGTTCCGCATGATTGGACATAATTCCTCACCAATTATTTCTTCGCATACTCTAAAATTTTGGTTTCTGCTGACGCTTTGAACATATATTAAATTTTCTGCTATTTCTTGTTTCTAAATTCTCACTAAACTAAAGTCTTCACGCACTACACCCTTAGCACTTTGTTCAGCTTTAGCAAAAGTGTCCTGTCACTGTCGCCAATCTTATGTTAAATAAATTTAATACAACTTTTTTATGTCGTGCTGTGACGACGACTTACATTCAACTCCCATTTTATTTACAGTAACGTGTTTTGCAAAATTGTTTTTTCCTCCACGAGTGTGAGAACAGACGCTTATCCGAAAATTCACCTTGGGTAATATGATACACGATATTTCGCTGTGGGAACGAGATTTGCGTGAATTTCCACTTTTGTAGTTGGGCCCACGCTTGTGGTCAGGGTGTGATATTATTACATGATTATACGATAAACATAACAATGTCAAAAAAGGTGTTAGACAAGTCACCGCGCTGTAATCTGATTTTTTCGACATCGTCCGGGAGAAAATCGTGCAAAACTCACAAGACATGCTGTCCTCAAAATATTACAACAACATCGACGTATTGAACAGAGCGTCACAATGGGCAGCTATAACTTCGAGGTAGTCAATGACTCCACTTAACTCGGCTCCGGAGTAAACTGTACAAATAACATCAGTACCGAGATCAAGCGTATTGTAACTTTAGCCAACCGCTATTTCTTTGGACTCAAGAGGCTATTGAAGATTCGAAGAATCTTCGAATCCGAACCTGTCGGACAACGTAACAGAGCATGCCCGCGTTTAAGGTGGAGCACCCGAGTGGAGAAGGACCTCTACCAACTTGGTGTGCGGAACTGTAGACAGCTAGCCAGAGATCGGCCTAGTTGGAGAGGCTTGTTGGTTGAGCCCTAGGTCCATCACGGACTGTAGCGTACAAAGAAGAAGGAGAAGATGTCAAAGCAAAATCCAAAACCACTGAAGACTTGGCGAAAAGAGGGCACAATGGAAACCATATTGGCTTTTCCATCCTAGGTCATATCAACACCAATGAGTCATATTTTTTGCTTATAACTTTTTGTTTTTTAATTATAGTTTCTAAAGGCCGATATAACAATGATTTATGTGACTGTTTAAGAGTAAAATATATGAACAATGACGTCAGAGAAAGAAGTTGCACTTCCCAACCAAGTTACTCCAGTAACAACACGTGAATCAACTAAGAAAGCACTGATGGACAAAGTGGACGTAGAAAGTGTCCAATATGAATCAGAGGAGGGAGGGTGATGCTTCTCATATTTAGGAAGTGGCAACTTCTACAGTCCCCGGGCATCCTCAGATTTCGAAAAAGAGCTTGAGAAGAGAAAAATGGAGAGAGAGCACCTTTACGCCCACATCTAGGCCCTCCAAACAGCAGAGCTGCAACTACATCAAATTCATAAACAACTGCAGCCACAGCAGCAACCACAGCTGCCAAGAGGGCAGCATACGTTCGCTGTTAACAAACAGCTGCAACAGCTATCAGAACAGCAGCAACAACAACGGACACAACAACAACAGCAGAAGAAACAGAAGCGGAAACAGCAAAAACAAAAAAACAACAACACCAACAACTACAACGACAACATAATAAATAAATTAAAAATGATTGTGTTGGTCGAAACTAACATAGAGGAACAAGAGAAGGGATTTTATAGTCTCGATGGCTTTCATACTGATTTTCTGAAAAGAGATAAACGCAGAGGTGGAGGGAATTTTAAATCGAAATGACCTTCAATACACACGAATTACATCTGAAAGCATGAATTGTGGAAAAGAATAAAGACATATATATAGTTGGAATATATAGACCACCAGGTCATAGTAAAAAAGCATTTATCAAGGAATTCAAAAACAATATTGAACACTTGGGAACAAAGTATGAGAATGTAATCATGGGCGATGTGTATATTAATTTGAAAGATATACATTTATACGGTGTAAAAGATTAGTTAGAGATGCTAACATCACTTGGGTTAATGAATGTAGTGAGAGAGTTTACCAGGCTGGATCCGAATACGGGATCAAAATCGACAATAGACCACATCCTTACATATGCAACAGATCAACAAATCAACTCAATGGTAATTGAAACCTCTATCATAGATCATAACCCAATCATATATATTACAAATTCGCAACAAACAGCTCTACTAGAAAAGCAGGTCAATAAGTCCTTTGTATGTAACATACGAGTAAACGAATTAATCGCAGAAACAGATTGGAAAGAAGTGATTAACGAAAACAATGCAATTCTTCTTTATCAAAAACTTATCAATAAAATGAAGAGCATATATGAGAGGTTGACATATTTCAGAATTATAAAAAATAAAAGGAAGCATAACCCATGGATAACACATGACTTGTCAGTCGTGCACAGACCTCTGAACAGTGCGGTAATAGTTCTAGAGGGCGGCGATTTTTAATTTATAAAAGCGTTGGAAGTGTTAGAAAGTAGTGAAGTACAACGTTTGCAAGCCTGTGCCATAACAAGTACTCGGCTGAGTAGATAGAGTCAGTGTTTCTGGCACCAAAGGTGCCCGGTTCGAACCCAGCCTGGGCAAACCAACAAATTTCTATTTTTTTTTCGCATACCAGAACTTCACTTACACCAACAAGTGAGCATAGGAAAATGGAAAGGAACGAGCGGTCCGCGCTCTAAAAAGCGGACATTGACCTGCACCAACAACCGGTGGCAGAGTCAAGTCACGAGACGGCAGTGCCAACAGAAGTCACAACTAAGAGGTGGAGAAAAAACACAACTCCAAAAAGCGGAAAACGCTTCAATTTAAATGCTTCCCCCGAAGGGGCGCAGTGGGAAGAGCAGAGTGTAGCGGCATCAAATAACTCATCAGCAGTCGAGACAGAGGAAGAGGAGGCTGTTCAATATGTGTCTGACGGAGGGGAAGGCCGCTTTGCGGTTAGTAGCACAAGCTATGATTCGCTCGAAAGCGACACTGAAGACGAGGCGGAGCGTATACTTCGTCTTAAAGAAAATATGCTCGATGACATGCAAGAGAATGTACAAAGACTCGTGCACGAAATACGAGAACTATGGAAAGGAGAGGGCTTGAACAGCAGCAGCAGAAACAAAAAACAACTAAGAACATACCTGCAACAAAAGAAAAGAAGCAACAAAAGCTTCAAGAATCGCAACAACAACAGCGACAAGCTATGCAACAACAACAGCGGACAGAGATCGAAGTACTGGGAGAAGCATATCAACAAAAGTTGCCAGCATCTCAGCAACATCAGCGACCAGCAACGCAAAAACGGGAAGCAACAAAACAGCGACAGCAGCCAGCAACACAACAGAGACAACAACATAACAGCAGCAGAAAGCAGAAAAAGTGCCGCCTATTAATATCTACAAGACGGATATTCAACAGACTGCCAAGATGCGCATGGAGGCCATAGGTCCAGGTAATTTTTTCATAAGTAGAAGCAAAGGGGCAAAGGGGCACGCAATTACACGATTTTTACAGTTACACGCTTATCACATTATTAAAAGATTGCTAAAGAGAGCTGTAGTTCTCCCTTTTACGCCAAAAGGCGAAAAATGCCAGTCCCGGCTTTTAAAGCTTACATGTCCGCTCGAAGCAGCGCAGGTCCTCCAAATGCTTCGTGAGCAAGTGTGTGAGTGAATTGAGTTCGTCGGAGTTAAGAATTTCTCCACAGTAAAGTAAAGACGGGCGGAAATTACCCTTCTACATTGTACAGGTCACACGCACAAGCAAAGTCGATAATCTTAAGAAAATAAAGTTCTTAGATTACCACAAATGCGAGTGGGACAGTGTTAGAAGGCGCGACGGCATTGTCCAATGCTTTCGTTGCCAAAGGTTCGGGCACGCCGCGTCGAACTGCCAAATACAGACTCGATGCGTGAAGTGCAGCGGGAACCACATTTCTGAGAATTGTCCTCTGGGGCAAGAGGGAGCAGCTGACAGAAGTTAGCTCAAGTGCGCACTCTGGGGGAACGCTGGGCACACCGCCAACTATCGGGGTTGCCCTAAGTTCCAGGAAAACAAAAACGGTTCTGTAGAACCAGCCCCAGTGAAATATCCACTCGGGGCAGCCATACCCGTCACTCCTGAAGTGACTTTCGCCCAAATGGCGTCCGTCATGGGGAGGATGGCAAAGCAGCAAGTACCTACGGTACCGCAACACTCAGTGCTAAAAGCACACGAGCCAACGCCCGACTAGAAATCTTCCATCGAAAGGCGTATGGATCGGTTAGCGGAGCAGGTTGCCAAAATTCTGGCGCTCCTGCAGAACCCAGCACGTCACCAGTCCTAATGGCTGCGCACACGGAGAGTTCCTTCAAGATCCTCGCATTGAATGCGAATTCATTGATAGGGGTCCCACGGAAAAACGAGCTGTATAGACTGTTGGATGACCAAAGCCCAGAGCCCTCCAGAGAAGCATATTGGAGCACAGTAATTATTATATTATCAGAAGAGACCGGCTCAACTCCAATGGGGGAGGCGGTGTTGCGATCTTCGTAAAAAATAACATTAAACACAAAGTTGTGTATAGTGGTGAAGTACGTCGGTTGCAGGTGTTGGAGGCCTGCATCGTGTGTATTTCACTACGCAGTGGAAAGAAGCTGTATGCGGTGTCGGCGTACTCCTCCGGCTCCCTTAGTTCCAGTACTGCCATATCAGAGATTCGCTCTTTCGATGGCTTAATCTGGACTCGGAGGAGAACTATTTCATTTTGGCCGGGGACTTTAATGGCCGCCACGGTTATTGGGGAAACACGGTTTCCAATAACAGAGGGGACCAGCTCTACAGATGGTTCTGCTTGCGCAGTGTCGAGTATATACTTGATTTAAAAGCTATCGAGATAGCGTCCTTTCCCAGAAGCGGATCGTTCTTGGATCTCTTGCTGTTTGACGCAAGACTGCAGCTGACTGACACAAACGGTAAACTGTTTGAACACTTTCGTGTATCTCAGTGACCATTTCGGACTTAGTGTCGAATTCAAAATCCCCAACGATATTGCGGAATTAGGAGAGTTTGTCCAAACTCATACTTACAATTACAGTAGGGCGCGATGGCCACGCTTCTCCCGACAAATGACTAGAGCACTCTCTTCGGATGCGCTCCACATTCCCTCCAATAGAAACCTGTCAAACGAAGAGATTGACATGTATCTAATTCAATTGGACGAGACAATAAAACGAACCATAGACAGTACGATACCACGGTATACACGCACGAACAATGAAAACTTGTACCGCAATGCGACAATTGTCGCGCTCCACCAACAAAAAAGTCAAAATTAAAAACCTTGTACAGGCGGTTTACTAACAGACGCAGCGAGGCAGTTAGGGCACTGAAATCGCTCATATAGACGTTAATTGTGCAAAAATACAGAGTTTCTGTAACCACGTACTGGAACAACAGGATTCGGGCTGTTAAATTTAACAACCCGAGTATGTTTCCACAAATTAACAAATTCTTCCGAAAGAAAAATAGCGATCTTCCGTGTCTTAAGCTTCCCAGGACAACAGACAACGAACACATACTGACTACAGCGGGAATTGATTCCAATAACGCCGTACTCGACGATGACTTCTTTGTGGTCGAAGACCCACAAGAAAAAGTTGAAAGCATGGCAGACAATCTCATCGCCGATGAAGGGGTTCATCCCCCGTTCATTTCGAAGGCAGATCTTCAAGCGGTCTTCGAATCATTATAGAAGAAAAAGTCGGTTGGAATCGACGGTATCTCCAACATTGTGCTAAGACACCTCACCCTGGAAGTGGTTGCTATGTACACAATCCTGTTTAACAATGCTCTGAATAATGCACATTATCCGGAGCATTGGAAAACCGCGATTATACAGCGATTATGCACACAGTGTTAGAAGGCGCGACGGCATTGTCCAATGCTTTCGTTGCCAAAGGTTCGGGCACGCCGCGTCGAACTGCCAAATACAGACTCGATGCATGAAGTGCAGCGGGAACCACATTTCTGAGAATTGTCCTCTGGGGCAAGAGGGAGCAGCTGACAGAAGTTAGCTCAAGTGCGCACTCTGGGGGAACGCTGGGCACACCGCCAACTATCGGGGTTGCCCTAAGTTCCAGGAAAACAAAAACGGTTCTGTAGAACCAGCCCCAGTGAAATATCCACTCGGGGCAGCCATACCCGTCACTCCTGAAGTGACTTTCGCCCAAATGGCGTCCGTCATGGGAAGGATGGCAAAGCAGCAAGTACCTAAGGTACCGCAACACTCAGTGCCAAAAGCACACGAGCCAACGCCCGACTGGAAATCTTCCATCGAAAGGCGTATGGATCGGTTAGCGGAGCAGGTTGCCAAAATTCTGGCGCTCCTGCAGAACCCAGCACGTCACCAGTCCTAATGGCTGCGCACACGGAGAGTTCCTTCAAGATCCTCGCATTGAATGCGAATTCATTGATAGGGGTCCCACGGAAAAACGAGCTGTATAGACTGTTGGATGACCAAAGCCCAGAGCCCTCCAGAGTGGCATATTTAAGCACAGTAATTATTATATTATCAGAAGAGACCGGCCCAACTCCAATGGTGAAGACGGTGTTGCGATCTTCGTAAAAAATAACATTAAACACAAGGTAGTGTATAGTGGTGAAGTACGAAGGTTTCAAGTGTTGGAGGCCTGCATCGTGTGTATTTCTCTACGCAGTGGAAAGAAGCTGTATGCGGTGTCGGCGTACTCCTCCGGCTCCCTTAGTTCCAGTACTGCCATATCAGAGATTCGCTCTTTCGATGGCTTAATCTGGACTCGGAGGAGAACTATTTCATTTTGGCCGGGGACTTTAATGGCCGCCACGGTTATTGGGGAAACACGGTTTCCAATAACAGAGGGGACCAAATCTACGGATGGTTCTGCTTGCGCAGTGTCGAGTATAGACTTGATTTTAAAGCTACCGAGATAGCGTCCTTTCCCAGGAGCGGATCGGTCTTGGATCTCTTGCTGTTTGACGCAAGACTGCAGCTGACTGACACAAACGGTAAACTGTTTGAACACTTTCGTGTATCTCAGTGACCATTGCGGACTTAGTGCCGAATTCAAAATCTCCAACGACATTGCGGAATTAGGAGAGTTTGTCCAAACTCATACTTACAATTACAGTAGGGCGCGATGGCCACGCTTCTCCCGACAAATGACTAGAGCACTCCCTTCGGATGCGCTCCACATTCCCTCCAATCGAAACCTGTCAAACGAAGAGATTGACATGCATCTAATTCAATTGGACGAGACAATAAAACGAACCATAGACAGTACGATACCACGGTATACACGCACGAACAACGAAAACTTGTACCGCAATGCGACAATTGTCGCGCTCCACCAACAAAAAAGTCAAAATTAAAAACCTTGTACAGGCGGTTTACTAACAGACGCAGCGAGGCAGTTAGGGCACTGAAATCGCTCATACAGACGTTAATTGTGCAGAATTACAGAGTTTCTGTAAGCACGTACTAGAACAACAGGATTCGGGCTGTTAGATTTAACAACCCGAGTATGTTTCCACAAATTAACAAATTCTTCCGAAAGAAAAATAGCGATCTTCCGTGTCTTGAGCTTCCCAGGACAACAGACAACGAACACATACTGACTACAGCGGGTATTGATTCCAATAACGCCGTACTCGACGATGATTTCTTTGTGGTCGAAGACCCACAAGAAAAAGTTGAAAGCATGGCAGACAATCTCATCGCCGATGAAGGGGTTCATCCCCCGTTCATTTCGAAGGCAGATCTTCAAGCGGTCTTCGAATCATTATAGAAGAAAAAGTCGGTTGGAATCGACGGTATCTCCAACATTGTGCTAAGACACGTCCCCCTGGAAGTGGTTACTATGTACACAATCCTGTTTAACAATGCTCTGAATAATGCACATTATCCGGAGCATTGGAAAACCGCGATTATACAGCCCATAGCCAAGCGAGGAAAAGATTCTTCAAATCCGTACAACCTCCGGTCAATTAGTCTCCTTCCGAACATCAGCAAGGTCTTCGAGAAGGTGATAAATAGAGCTCTGATCAACTGGACAGAGGATAAACATATAATTCCGGATAACCAGTGCGGTTTCAGAGCGGGGCATGACACTATTCATGCCGCGTCGAAACTGGTATCGGATATCCAATGGAACAAGAGCAAGAAATAATGCACGGGCGCCTGCTTGATTGACCTGGAGAAGGCCGACACCGTATGGTTAGGAGGACTTTACTATAAGCTCAATCGGCTAGGCATTAGTAAGCCACTGCTGTACCTACTGTATAACATGCTTACCGGTAGACGGTTCGTCGTTAAGAATGGCAACGTGACCTCTGCAGGTATTTTTGAAGTTAAAAATGGTCTCCAACAGGGTCCCGTTAATTCGCCGATCTTGTTCAACATATTCTTGAGCGATCTAATAAGTTCTCTTCCGAACGCTATTGCGTATGCCGACGACTTGATCGTGTAAAGATCAGGCAAAAAGATCGAGGACTACGCTCGCGCAGGGTGACTTCGACTCATTCATGAGCGATTGCGATGACTGGAAGTTGAATATCAACTATCAGAAGTCGGAAGCCATACTGTTCAGAACGCCGTTGTATAAAGCTTCGTCGGATACAAAAAAGAATTGGCGAAAGTTCTCAATTGTTTTTCGGGACGGGCAACCACTGACGCAAAGGATTGTGGTCAGATACCTTGGGATCTGGCTAGATCAGTAGCTATATTTTAACAAACATGTAGATGCTGCTCTAGCCAGGGCCCGAGGCGTTTTCACCCTTACAAAGAGACTGTTTTACAACAGCCAACTCGATGCAAGGGTAAAGGTAGTCTGCTACATGGCCCTCATACGGCCAATGCTCACCTATGGCTGTCCCGTGTGGTTCAACGTGAGTGCAAGCTTGATGGAAAAGATTCGGGTGTTTGAGAGGGCTTGTCTTAGGGCCTGCCTTCGCCTCTACAGAACACCAGAGTCCCAGTACAGAAAATTCTATTCCAACGAGGTCTTATACAACAGGCCCAACCTGATACGAGTGGACAATTTCCTGGTGAAGTTGATTCGGCCTCCTCCGGTTCAGTACAGCGGTCTCGAGTCGGGATGTGCGATATGTTGCATTACAACATCGTAAGTTCTGGTGGCTGGAGAGCGAAGGAACTCCAGCGTCGAACCCTTTAGACCCGGGTTAGAACGGGTCTCTGTCTTGCGGTGGATTAGATGGAAATCGAGAAACCGCAACCTATGGCCGACTTACATATCGTAGGGTAGTTTTAAGCTAGTTTGTAAGTTGTATATATGTATAGATTAAAAAAAAAAAATCACAAGACAAAAAAAAATCATTATATACACACATGTATACATGTGCGTATGTTTAGTTTAGTTAGTTTTATTTATTTTAAGGTAGTATGTAAGTTAGTTGATAAGTCTTAAAGAAAAAAAAATCAGTCCTGTATTTAAGTTTTTTAAATTTTGTCTTAATGCTAATTATTTCAGTTAACGTCTTTATTTTTAAACAGATGTATAGTTAGGTTAGGTCGAAAGACATAGTATAAGATTAAGTTTAGCTTAGAGTGCCCGCCGAGTAGAAGTAAGTTAAGAAAGTTAAGAAAGCCAGTAAGTTAGAAATAGTTTTAAGCATTTTTGTCTAGTACGTAAGTTTATTATGATTAAAAAAATAAAAATAAATTTAAAATAAAAAAAAATAAAAATACAAATGATTTGTAAAAAAAAGGATGATTTGTATAAAAGATGGAAAAATAATAGATTGTGCACGACTTATGAATTAGAATATAAGACTTTTCGCAACAAACTAAACAAGGACATAGAAATGCAAAAAGGCATTTGTTACAAAACTATGTTCAACCAGGTAAAATCAGATCCCCGGAAGACATGGAGCCTAATAAACGAGATAATGGGATGGAAAATGCCTAGTGTTGATGAAACAGTAATAAAACATTTTAGTGAGCAAATGTGTGTGAATAATCTCACTAGCAAATGCGCCAAAAGCTTTTATGAGCATATTGTAAGCATAGTGCACCATTGTGACTCGATTACATCCTTTCCAGTTAATAGATCAGTAGATAGATCAATCTTTATTCAAGGAACAAACGTACTCGAAATGACAAACATAATTGGTCTGCTTGGCGAAAATAAGTGGCCAGGCATTGATGGAATTCTGAACCAAAGCTATCACGTTCTGGTCCTATTTATGGACTTTAGTAAAGCTTTTGACACCCTTATCATTCAAAACTAATAGATGCTTTGGAACGTATTGGTATACGAGGAGTAATGGCTGATTGGTTAAAGGAATACCTGCACAACCGATTTTACTGCGTCAAGAGCAGCATACCTATAGCCAAAAAGAACATGCACAACACGGAGTCCCACAAGTATCGAAATTGGGCCCACTCCTATTCATATTATACTCCAATGAGCTTCTTCGCATATTCAACACTTGCAGACGGCAACAAAAATAATGCAGGAGGAGTAAATATACAGTAGGAATAATTCCTGTAATACCTCTACTAGCTGTCCTATAGATATAGTAGAAAGTTACAAGAATCTAGGAGTAACAAAAATCATCTGCAGTACCATGCACCAACATCAGTGCTAAGGAATGTGTACTATGCGCTAGTGGAATCTAAGCTGAGATATGGAATACTTGCCTGGGGTAATGCATCAGCCACACATATAAAAAAGTTACAAAAACTGAAAACTGTTGCACTGAAAAAAATAAATATACCTTCTTATCGAAATCTTGCTGAGCGAGAAACTTTTAATGTTCTTCAAGTGGAAGACATCTTTAAAATGACGCTCATATTAGAATACCACCACGATCGACGACCAATTAACCATGAGATAAGTACAAGAAGACGTGCACAAGCTATGCTCCAAGAACCCCGGTTTTACAATAACAATGGAAGAAGACAGTTGAAAGTCAGTGTTCGTGAAGCTCTCAACACAATTCCGCAAGAGCTTAGGCAAATCAGAAAATTTAAAACTCGAAAAAAGCCTTAAAAGACTTTCTATTAAATCGCAATTGAAATTAAATTCAGCAATTGAAAATTTATTAAGTTGTTTTAATTTCTTTGTAAACTATTATTGAATATATTTTAAACTAAGCTTACTTATTCTTAATTTATCAATGTTAGAAGCACAACATTCTACAGAAAAGCCAGTAAGGCTTCGCGGAAATTCATAACCAAAGTTAATTTGAATTGAAATTTAATTGAAGGTCTCTTTCGCCCAAATGTCATCAGGAAGGCAGCCGGTACAACAGACAGTGCAGAAGGTGGCCCCGATCATAGTGGCCAGGCAACCCGAATCTGAGTGCGACAACGACCGATGGCGGTCCTGCTCTGATAGCGGTCCTGCTCTCCATCCAGGGCAGATATCTCAGTTCTAAAAGCAGTTCCAGGAACAATCAGTCATCTACTCGACGTTGTTTGCCGTGCCAAACGTCACACAATCCTAATGACAGTGCCCGCAGGCAGTGAGGGCAATATCCTAGCAGTGAGTGTGAATTCACTGATTAGGACTGAACGAAAAATAACGCTCGGTAATCTTTTGCAATCCCACAATCCAGACGTGCTTATGGCCAGCGAAACTAAGCTGAACCAGACGCGCACACTCTTGTACAAGTATTTCCACGTAATTCGAAGAGACCAGCAACAACCCTTGCAAGGGGGCTGAGTCGCTCTTTTAGTAAAGACATGCCTTTGTCACAAGATCATGTACAGGCATGAAGTGCAAAGAGTGAATGTGAAACGTGTATTGCACGCATTCCGCTCCAGGGTGGCAAGCGGTTATATGTGATCGCGGTCTATGCAGCTGACAATCCTAACCTCAATCGCAACATCATTTCAGATCTCGACACCCTTTTCACTGGCCTAGACATGGAATGACACACGCGGAACTGCTTAACTAGGATTGAGTACGAGAGTGAACGCTGCGGACTCTTCGCGGTTATTCAGCTCCCGAACGAGGTGGAAGAACTGGGGGAATATGTCCAGAGGCACCCTTATAATTATAATAAGGCCCGATGGCCTCGCTTTTCCAGAACTTTATCCACGGAACTATGTTCGAGTGGGGTCAATCCTCCGACAAACAGAAACCTGATAAACGAGGAGGTTGATAGGTACCTCAGACAAATGGGCAACATAATCAAACGAACAATGAACAAAATTCGACCGAAGGTTATAAAAATCAATGACGCCGATGTTTATCGGAATGCTACCATTGACGCACTACACGTGCAATAAAGTAGGCTGCTGTCAAGACTGAAACTCTTGTACAGGCGGTTTACAGATCCACTAAACGCGGAAGTCAGAACATTGAAGAAGATCAAGAATCTCCAACAATTAATCCGTATAAATTATAGCATAGCTATAATCTTGCACAGGGGCAATAAAATTTGGGCTGTACGCTATAAAAAACCGGGTATGTTAACGCAAGTTAATAAAATATTTCGGAGAAAAGATCAAAACGACATTCAGAGTGTTAGACGAAGGACGACAGGAAGCGAAAACTTACTCACAGCAATTGGCATCGATCCAGATGGGGCAGTGTTAGACAATGACTTCTTCGTGGTGGAAGATCCTCAGGACAAGGTGAAAGCAATCGGTGCTGTCCTCCAGGGAGTGTATACGGTCAACGAGGTTCGTAGGCCGAATCACGAACTGGAGAACGAAGCCCTGCTGAACCACAGTAATCCTCGTAACGAGATACGTCAATGGCGAACTGAGAATCCAGGTTTCACCAGGTTCAATAACGTTAATATGGCAAATAATGCCATCGCCAATGAAAGAAATCACATCTTGATTTCTCAAGAAGATTTCCAGGGTAGAGATACCCTGGAAGAAGAAGAAAATGTCAGTGGGAATCGATGGTATTCCGAATATTGTGCTTGGTCATCTTCCCGCCGAAGCAGTGCGAGTTTACACAACACTGTTTAACAATGCGCTAAGTAATGCATATTAGTGGTGTCCGACGTTCAATGGAATAAAGACAATGCACAATGCACTATTGCTTGCCTGATTAACCTGGAGAAAGCGTTCGACACCGTTTGGTTAGAGGGCCTCTTCCTCAAGCTGGTCAGGCTCGGCATAAGTAAACCATTGCTATACATGATCTATGACATGATAACAGGCAGAAAGTTCATCGTGAAAAGTGGCGATGTAACTCCTTCCCCGGTCTTTGACATCAAGAACGGTCTGCAACAGGGAGCGGTTGGTTCGACGATCTTGTTTCCAATATTCACTGCGGATCTGATAGGTTCAATGCCGCACTTAATTCCGTGCGCCGACGATTTACTGGCGTACAGATAGGTCCGAAGGTTAATGAAAAAAATATCTTGTTTCAAGGTGACTTCGAACAAATTCAGCGATTTTGCGACGACTGGAAGTTGATTATCAACTGTCAACTATGCTTTTCAGAACCCCGTTGAACATGGTATCATGGGAAACATAAAGATATTGCTCTGGCCAAAGCTAAAAAGGCTTTTGCTGTGGCAAGGAGGTTGTTTTACAGCAGCCAACTTGATACCAGGGTGAAGGTAATCTGCTACATGGCCCTCATCTGGCCAATTATGGCATACGGTTGTCCATTGTGGTTCAACGTGAGTCCTTCCCAGATGGAAAAGATGAGGTTGTTCGAGAGACAATGTCTTTAGACTTGTCTCCGATTGTATAGTTCACCCGAGTCTGAGTACAAGAAGTACTATCCCAATGAGGTCCTGTGAAACGAGGCAAACCTCAACAGGATATATGATTTTATTATTAAGCTGACCAGAAGGCATATTGCACGAGCTATAACTTCGTCCAACAGTCTAGTCTTTGGGGCTTACTACCCCTACGCTTTGTTCCACGAGAGCGTGCGCCTTACCCGCTTTATTCCTCACGAGGCGTTCCTCTATCTAGACACAATTGGCCTAATACAGGATCCACACGGATGTCCTGTACTCTTCCACCTCGTACGCCGAACAGTGGACAGGCGACTTCAATATGAACGGCACGTCGGTCGCAGTCACGACGATCTCCTCCGGTTCAGTAAAGCGATCTCTGCTCGAGACTGGAGAGGAGAGGAGAGAATCTGCCAAAGAACGGCAATTTTACTGGTGGTTACACCAAACCCAGTTCCCGCTTTATCTGCTCGGAGCTGTTTGGCGAATAAACGCAACAGTCAATATAATGGCTGCGCGCGCAGCTATCGATCGTAAGGTCCTCGGGGTGAGTGTAAATTCCCTAAGAGGGACAAATAGAAAACTAAAAAACTCACTTTCTGCCACCTGTTAATAGACCACAATCCTGATGTGATAATGGTTACCGAAACGAAGCTCAATCAAATGCACAAGCTCGGGTATAGTAATTATGTTATAGTTCGGAGAGATTGCACCCACTTAAAAAAAACATTTCCCATATCATCATGTAAAGCAATGAAGCCCGTAGATTCCAGTTGCTGGAGACGTGCATCGCACGCATATCGCTCTCGGGAGGTAAGCGACTATCTGTGATCGTTCTTTATGCACCCGATAACTTAAATCTCGATGACATTTTCATTTCAGAGCTCAAAGCTCTTTTTGTAAGCCTACGTCTGGGCTCGGAAGAGAACTATTTTATGATAGCAGACTCTAGGCATAGAGAATGGGGTTGCAATAGAAATTGCAACCGGGGCAATGCCTAACTGGTTGAGTGCGCATGATGAGTTGAGGGCAGACCTGCTTACAATACCATCATTTCCCAGAAGCGGGAATTATCTGGATCTACTATTGTTGGACAGTTGGCTGACTTTACATGACATAGATAGAAGCACAAGGAACTGCTTTACCACGATATAGTACTATAGTGATCATCGTGCTTTTTCAGCGGTTATCTAGATCCCGAACGTGGTGGTTGAACTGGGGGAATATATCCAAAAAAACCCTTAGAATTACAATAAGGCTAGCTTTCCTCGTTTCTCCAGGTCTTTATCTAATGAACTCCGGTCGAGTGCGATCAATCCACCAAAAAACAGAAACCTTACAAACGAAGAGGTTGATGGGTACCTCAAACAACGCCATAGTACGTACAATGGACAGGACAATTGCGAAGGTAGTGCACTCCGATGACATTGATGTTTATCGGAGCACCACCATCGACGCACTTCACGTGCACAAAAGTAGACTTAAGCTCTTGCACAGACGGTTTTCAGATCCTAGAAGTCGGAAAGTCAGATTTCTGAAGTCTGAGATCAAAAACCTTCAAAAATTAATAAAAATCAATTACAATTTATAAACTTGCACTGAGGCAATAAAATCCTACTGTACGATCCAACAACTCGGGTATGTTCGAGCAAGTAAATAAAATATTCCGCAGAAAAGATCAGAATGACATTCAGATAGTTCGACTTCCCAGAACAACTGACAACGAGCAACTACTGACCTCAATCGATATTATCAATGACTTGATGTATACTAAATATTTTTGTTCACAACAAATGGTCCCTATCGAGACATTTGTGTTAAGATACAAATGCTCACTTCATACCGGTATACCCCGTAAAAACCATAGCATTACAAATACCTAATTTCTCTATTCATCTTCATCAGCAACAGTTAGTAACTGTACTTAACAAACAGATATCGCTGAGTAATAAAATAATTCAAGACTATAATAAAACGATTGACTTAGTTGTGTACAACTACTACACAATGAAAATTACTTGGTCGCTAAGATTCAAACGATTTTAAACACCAAAAATGACATAGATCATTATTTCGATGTCGAAATTGTTCTCGATCATATGACTACCGCTAGAAATATAATCATGCACCTACTAGATAATCTGGAAAACGCGATTCTGTTCGCAATACAAAGTATATGGCACTATAGTGTAAAAGAAATTTCAAGACATTATACTGGTGACCAAATGCTTTTCGGAAACCATTTTTCTGTCACACATGACTATTATGAAATAATGGAAGTCGGGTGTTATCGGACTAACAATAAAATTGTCTTTGTCCTACATTTCCCATTATGTTTCCAAAAAGTATACCCTTTATCACCTTTATCCCCTACCCAATCGCAAAAAAATATTTCCCTTTTACCTCCTAAGCCTTTTTTTCCTTTAATATTTTGAACTACCCGACGCAGAAGAAAATGCGCAATCGCTCACCTACTCAATGTGAGCTGGTTACGACCAGTTATGCAGTCGTTGCACGGAACATTTCTAATAGAATTTCTGATTAATTGTTCTTTCCATGCTTCAAGATACACATTCTCGAACAACCAGGACACGATAAGAAAACATATGGGAGTATATGTTTGGATAACGTTTGGTACCATCCAAATCGAAAAACGTTCCGCAGATACTTGTAAACGACATACAGTTGGACTAGATTCACCATTTCTTGCGGTACTAGCAGAGAATTAAAGAACTTGAAATCAAGTCCAATGCATTCTACTGGTGGATTCTATCTGTTATTAACATCAGCCGCTTATATTAATTTAAGCGCCACTTCTGCAGCAACCATACCGGCACTGCCCTTACATTTCAATAGTTATACATGCAAAATTTGCCTCAACCTTTATCAGAGAGTGTAAGAAGTAGACCACCACAGTTTGATACTTCTAGTAAATAAGACCTTATACAAAAAAAAATAGGAACCAGTTCCATTTACGTACATAAAATTTGTTTGAATAGGAAGTGAATGACTCTAAAAAGCTTTACCCGACAAAGACAAAATAATTATCAATGTGCAAGTTTTGTTGACGTAAGTATAGGAAAACAAAGAAAACATTGGGCGGATACGGAAACCCAATATTAAAGTGACGATTAGTAAAATGGAAATTTTGTCGGTTTCAATTCTGCCGGTTCGAAACAGGCACGCTCCATCCCAATAATGGACTTGACTTTTTTCTATAATTTGCGCATGGTCAAGGGATTATTCATACCCTTAATTGTCCGGGATCAAGAAACAGCACGTGACGAAGGTATAGAGGGAGATTACGTAATTGTGCGCATTGACATAAATATTTGCGGCTTGTAATCTTAAATGGGTCAAATATTTTTGGCATCGATTAAGGAAGCCTAATCATTTCACAGCGTGTTTTGCGACCTCGAGTAGTTGATAGTTCCAACTAAGTGTTGTGTTGATACACATACCAAGGATGGAAAGTTGTCCAGTGCGGTCGATACAAGTGCCATTCATGAATAATTGCGGATTATCAGGTGTTCGCTTTAATAACAGCAGACAGCATTAAATTTGGGAAGCTTTAGATTGCATTCTGTTGTTCTTACCCCAGTTAATAGGAAACATATTCTGCCGTTCCACTACTACGTCAGAACGTCAGGGTCGTGAGTTTTGGAATTAATATGAAAAGTTGTGGGTGCTGTGAACATCTAAGAAGTGTATTGAATAAGAAGGAGCAGTGTGAATATTATTTATAAAAATGGAAGAGAGTGTCGGAGACAGAACAGCCGGAATGGCATTGGGAATTGAGGACGAGGCGGAAATCCTTCATCAGCTCTAAAACTTTGAATGGATCACAAGTCGGAGATACCAAAAACTATTTCCGACTGTGTGTGGAAGAAGATCACAAGTGTAAATTTACCAACTATCTTACCAACAGCAATCGATGTGTTACACGTCACTTGTTTTTTTGTCGTCGGCAGGGCACACGCTATGCGTTTGTGGGACACATTGTAGGATTTATTTGGCTTCTTGTATTACAGAGATTTTAAGACATGCTCTTATTTTCTCACTTGTAGGCGTCCCCTCGCTTTACTCCCTACCTGACAGCATGGATCTTGTGTATCCACAATCCCCTTCAGTGCATGCATTTGATGTGCAACTACTCACAGAAAGAGTTTTCGCCCGTCGAAGGTGCCGTAATAAATTGATCTCTCAACCATCTCGAGATCCTTTAATATGAGCGATAAGACCTTCGATTCCATGGTCCGTTGCCTTTGATCTACGCACCAGTTGCGTTCCGAGACAAAGCGACAACAATTGAAACAATTAGTTAATGCATTTACTTAAAAAAAAATTCTCCAAAGTTTATCTGTCTGGTCACAACTCACAACTAAGTTATTAAAACGATCACAAGATGTAAACAAATAAGAAGATTCTATCAAATATGTAAACATAAAATCCAGTTTGTTCGCGTTTCCCATGGTGCCAAGTACAACGAAGTTCTGAAAAGTATAGTTTCACACTTCCGGAAGTTGATAATCAAATTCCAGTCGTCGCAAGATCGCTGTATTTGTTCGAAATCACCTTGCAACAAACACAGGACCTGATCTGTACGCCACTAAATCGCCCGCGTACACAATTAAGTGCGGCATTGAACCTATCAGATCTGCAGTGAATATTGGAAACAAGATCGGGGAAGCAACCGCTCCCTGTTGCAGACCGTGGAAAAAAAGTTACATCGCCACTTTTCACGACGAACTTTCTACCTGTTATCATGTCATAGATCATGGATAGCACTGGTTTACTTATGCCGAGCCTGACGAAGAGGCTCTCCAACCAAACGGTGTCGAACGCTTTCTCCAAGTCAATCAGGCAAGCACCCGTGCATTGTTTCTTGTCTTCATTCCATTGAAAGTCGGACACCAGTTTGGACGCGGAAAGAATGGTTTGATGCCCCGCCCTGAACCCGAACTGGTTGTCCGGTATGACATTATTTTCCTCAACCCATTGTTTCAGAATTCGAATAACTATATTTTCAACAGCCTTGCTTATGCAAGGAAGAAGACTGATCGACCGAAGGTTTGTCGGGATATATCTATCTTTGTCCCGTTTAGGGATTGGTTGCACCACAGCTGCCTTCCAATGTTTTGGGTAATATACATTACTTAGCGCATTGTTAACCAGTATTGTGAACATTTAAACTGCTTCGGGGGGAAGATGACATAGCACAATATTCGGAGTACCATCGATTCCCACTGACATTTTCTTCTTCAGTGAGTTAGAGAAACCCTGGAGATCTTCTTGAGAAATCAACATGTGATTTCTGTCATTGGCGACGGCACTTCTTCTTCTTTTTCTTGTGGCGCTACAGTCCGGGGTGAACCCGGGCTTCGGTCAACAATCCTCTCCAGCTGGCACGTTCTTTAGCCAGCTGCCTCCAATTTCGCACTCCAAGTTGGTTGAAGTCCTTCTCCACTTGAGTGCACCATCGTGTTCGTGGCCGTCCTCTATTGCGTTGTCCCACTGGTTCGGAGTCGAAGACTCTTCGGGCTGGAGCAGTGTTGTCCATGCGCTCTACATGGCCTAGCCATCTTAGTCGTTGAATCCGTAGACGCCTGACTAGACTCATGTCGCTGTACAGCCCGTACAGTTCGTGGTTGAATCTCCTTCTCCAAGAACGTTCAACGCAAACAGGACCAAAGATTGAACGCAGAATTTTTCTCTCGAAGAGACCAAGTGCGTCTTCATCCGCTCTTGAGATAGTCCAAGCTTCCGCGCCATACAGCAGGACAGGGATGATCAAGGTCTTATATAACGTGAGCTTGGTCTTTCGAGAGAGGGCTCTACTTCTCAATTGCCTCTTGAGCCCAAAGAAACAGCGGTTGGCAAGAGTTATTCTGCGTTTAATCTCGGTACTGATGTTGTTCGCACAATTTACTTGGGAGCCAAGGTAGACGAAGTCCTTTACTACCTCGAAGTTGTAGCTGCCTATGGTGACGTTCTGACCGAGTCGTCGATATTGTGTGTCCTTTCTTGATGACAGCATATACTTCGTTTTGCCCTCATTCACCGCTAGACCCATTTTAGCCGCTTCCGTCTCAATATTAGCAAAAGCCTCACTGACGGCTCGCTGAGTTGGGCCAATCACGTCAATATCGTCCGCGTATGCTAACAGTTGAACGGACGTCTGGAATATCGTTCCTCTAGTATTGGAGTGTCCTGGACTATCAGGTTGTTGACGAATGGTTTCAGGCGCTCACACAGAACGGCAGAGAAGATTTTGTACGCGATGTTAAGGAGACTTATCCCTCGATAGTTGGCGCAGTCAAAGGGGTCTTCTTTCTTGTGGATCGGGCAAACGATACTAAGATTCCACTCGTCGGGCATGCTTTTCTCCGACCATAGCCTACAGAAACAAATCATCTCCAGCTGCTTTAAACAGGCTTCTGTCCGATGTTTGTACCCTTTGGATCGTTGTTTCACCCGCTGGTAAAACTTTCGGACATTATTTCTGTCGTACCACCTCTCCATTTCCTCGATCGCGCGCTTCTCATGCTCCTTCTTTTTATTTTTGAGAAGCCGGTGCTTTTCCCTTCTTTTAAGTTCGTAGAGCTCACGAACCGCACTCGTCCTTCTATCCAGCGTCGCCTTATATGCTGCTACCTTCGCTGAATACGCCTGCCGACTCTCGTTGTCAAACCATGGGTTTTTTCTAGGTGGCATTTTAAAACCCAACACATCAGAGGCAGCTTCTCTAATGGCGTTTTGACAACGGTTCCACTGTTCGTCGATTGTTTCGCCTGGCAGGATTGGACTCTTTGAGAGCTTCAGGGAGACTCGATCGAAGAAGTTCCCAGCGGTCGATTGCGATTGTAGCTTTCCAACGTCAAACTCTTTTGGCTTGCTCTACTCCGTTGTACAATTGATATTCGAGCTCTGACCTTGGCTACAACAAGGTAATAATCCGAGTCTATGTTGGCACCTCAGAACGTTCGAACATCGAGGACACTGAAGGAGTGTCTGACGTCGATCGCAATGTGATCAATCTGGTTGACGGTTGATTGATCAGGGGACCGCCAGGTCCCTTTGTGAATGTTGAGGTGAGAGAACCGCGTGCTGGCTACAGTGAGGTTTCGCCCCGTCACGAAGTCCACCAGGCTTAGTCCATTGTCGTACATGTTGTCGTGTAGGCTGTCTTCCGACGACTCTAGCAAGGATTTCTTCTTTGCCCAGCTTTGCATTAAAATCTCCTAGAACGATCTTGGTATCGTAGCTGGGGCATTGATCGTATGTTCTTTCTAGGAGCTCACAGAAGTCATCCTTGCACCACCACATCTGGATTGTGGGATTGCAAAAGGTTACCGTGCGTTAACTTGCGTTCAGTCCTAATCAGAAAATGCACATGCCCAAAATTCTGTCAACGAGCACATTGGAGTATGTGTTTCGTCTTTCTTAATGTTTCCCAACTAACAAAACTGGAGCCTATGCGATTAATACGCTTTAGGCTGTCTTTGTTGCTGTCTGTGGTGACCTGGACAAGGCAGAACTGAAGTTTCCTATTCTCCCTTCTTGTTACCGCAGTGTTGAAGGGCTAAACCCCAACGAACGTGACATCGTCGCTCTGCGCCTGGCGCATCTCGGCTCAAGATCCACGCCCATAAAGAGCATGGTATGGACTTTTACCCCTTTGGGAGTATACAAAAAAAAAACTCGGCCCCACAGTCGCTAGCTCTTCTTTTACATCGCGATAGTTGGCCAATTATAAGCAATGGAGAGACACCCTTAAAGAACCTTTATATTTTATGAAGAAAGAGTTTTCTGTGGCCAACTTACATAGTTTATCGACGTCCTTAGTCTCTATTCCGAAGACATTTATTGCGGGCCATCTCTCTGTCTTCGGCATGGATGTTTGCCGCTGTTGTTGCCGTTTTTGCTGTTGGTTCTGCTGCTGTTGTTTCTGCTGCTTTTGCTTTTGCTGCTGTTGCTGTGTCTGTTGTTGTTCCCGATTTTTTTGTTTGGAAGCTGTTGAGTTTGGATTCTTTGGCATCCGTTGAGGTTGTTGTTGCTCCTTTGGCTGCTGTTGTTGTTGCTGCGCCTTTTGTTGTTGCTTTTGCTGCTCTTGTTCTTGCGCAGATTCTTAAGCCATTCTCCTGGCCTGTAGCTTATTTTGGATGAGCTTGATGTGGGCATCCAGCTCCTCTCTCTTCCCCTGGATCTTAGCGAGTAGACCCCTGTCCTCCTCCTCATCATCTTCCGACTCGGATGGGACTAGGACATTGTGGGAGTTCCCTGTACCGACGTAGGAGAATCTCCCCTCGCCCTCTGCCGACTCGTATTGCACGTCGTCGGGATATTGTTTTTGTGTTGTTGCTACTGTAACTACAGTTGTTGTTGTTGGAGCTGCTGTTGTTGTCGTCGCTGCTACTTCGGTTATTGCTGCTGCTATTGTTGTTGCTGCTGCTGGTTTTGTTGTGTTCCTTCCCGCAACGTTCATGTCACCTGAGGTTACAGTGCTTCGGCGTTTCACCGTACTTGGCTGCGGCTGCAGCTTCTTTCTCCTTTTCTGTCTCTCCACCTGGAGGCCTAATTCTCCGGCTTGGTGGCCTGATGTGCCAGTCACCGGTTTTCCGGTTTTACTCGTTGTTGGGAGCACGGGCTGCTCCTCTGCGTTCATTACGCCACTCACACTATGTGTCTCTAGTTTAATTGTTTATAGAAAAAAAAAACGAAATCTATTTAGGTTTTAATGGGAATCGAACCCGGCTCCGCGATATCGCGAGCGATGGCACTTGTTTTTATGCATTTTTATTGGTAATTAAAAAAAACTTAAAAAAGTAGACAAAACGCTTAAAACTAGCTAACTAAAAACAAGTCATTATTTCTTACTGGCCCTTAGCGGACAGTCTAAGCTAACCTAAACTTATTCTATGTGTCTTTCGACGTCTTTATTATTTTCCATGCAAAAGCATTATGCTTATAATAAATTTTTTTTTTTAAATGGAAAACTTAGTTACTAAACATTTTTTATCTTAAGCTACCTTAAAATAACTTAAAAACTAACTACGAACTAACTTATATATAATAAAAAATATACTTAATTTATTTAATTATTATCTAAAGCTTTTTTTGCCGCATTTGTTTTTATATATAAGCATGTATACAACAAATTATTGTTCATGCGGGGTTTTTTATTTTATTTTTATTTTTATTTTTACTTTTTTATGATTTTATAAAAATTTTCCTTACTGACTACCTTAACGTAGCCTATAGTTAGCGCTTGGACGGGGACAAGCGCCCCATGCGGTGCTTAGTCGACTAGCATAAGTGATCCCCACACTAACCCGGGTCTAGAGGATTCGAGGCGAGAGGATTCGAGGCGGGAGCTCCCTTATTCGCACCCAAACACCAATATTTTCGTTGATCACGTCTACAGACAGCAATGTCTTGGAGGGAGTCGGACTTACTGAACCGGAGACGGTTTTTGGCGCTCAACTCGGCGACAATTCGGTCGTAGTTGAGTCGCCCATCAACAACGTCACGAGCGATGTGATAGATATCCGGAACCGCATCTATGTCTTGTATCAGGCCGATCTGATCCAGATAGAAACCGGTATGTCGTACTTTTTCATGGTACATTTTATTGGGGTAGTAAGCCCCGAAGATAATGTTATTGATGGAATTCATCGCTCTCGCAGTATGACTTCTAATCAATTTCACCAGGAAATTTTTTTTTATAATTTGCGCGTGTTCAAGGGGTTATTAATGCCCTTAATTGTCCGGCGTCAAGACACAGCACGGGCTCATTGGTCTTAAACATCTGCGGATTGTAATGTATTGGAAATATTGAGCTGGGAAACCTCATTGAGGTAGAATTTGTTGTACTCGGACTCTGAATTGCGATAAAGGCGAAGGCAAGCCCTCTTGAACATCCGAATCTTTTCCATAGCGCAAGCGCCCACGTTGAACCACACGGGACAACCATAGACAAGCATTGGCCGGATAAGGGCCATGTAGCAAATCACCTTCACCCTCGCATCGAGTTGGCTGCTGTAAAACAGTCTCTCTGTAAGGCCAAAAGCGCCTCTGGCTCTCTTCAGGGCAGCATCTACATGTGTGTTAAAATATAGATACTGATCCAAATAGATCCCTAGGTACCTGACTACACTTCGACATGCCAGTGGCTGCCCATGCTGTCCAACGATTGAAAACCTTGGCCAATTCTGTCTTGTGTCCCTTGAGGCCTTAGACAACGTCCTTCTAAACAGAATAGTTTCCGACTTCTGAAAATTGATCTTCAATTTCCAGTCGTCGCAATAACGCGGACTGTGGAATGTTAAGTTTTTGAGTATTTCACAGTTTTGAACAATTTGCTTGAGAACTAGAATTTTTTTCCAGACTGCGTCGTTACAGGTATGTTTATTCTTGAGATTATCTGTGGTGGCAATCATTTTTGAAAGAGAATTTTCGGGTTTGAATTATTCTATAGAGAGATTAACTTTTGGTGTTACGAAATGCGAGTTTGGAAAATCGAGAGTGGCGCTTAAACACTGAGTTAGGTCTAAGCATAACAGACTCTGGTTCTGTGCCAGCCTCCGACCAGTGCACTTGCTTTGACGGTGCATTACGCGTGTGCGTTAAAAAAATAAAAATAAACAAAGTGTAGCGGTCCATCCCATCCACAGCTACATCGCGAGTGCCCCGAAACAATATATAAAAAAATCATAACAAAAACAAAAACAAGTGTGCAGTGGAGTGAAGTGTGTCGGTGTCGAGTGCGTCCGGTCCGCTCCCTCTCGCCCCTTTCCAACACAAATCACTGCTGCGCATTCTTGGTCGCCACTCCCGTTTGATTTTATCAGGCGGGTTGATGCGACTGAGAGTGCGTAGCTTCTGACGTAGCGGATTTAGAAGTGTGAATTTGTTGGTGAACCATCTCTAATCAATGTATGGGCATAACACCTACATTGGTTGTTGTTGTGAAGGAAATTTGAAATCCACACTTCTAATCTCAGCTTGCCTATCTAGTCGGAGTTTGGTTTTTGGTATCTCCGTTTTGTTATCTATGGGCATTTTTAGAGTTGATGTGAGTAATGTTCGCGGTCTTAGAACGAATCTCTTTGCTGTGTACGTCCATTTATCCCGCTATAAACCAGCCGTCTTGGCGCTAAGTGAAACACAGGTAGGTGAAAATACCGACTTATCGGATTTGATCCTGCCTGGATATAGCTTAGTGCCGCTTTTCTTTTTACACCGCGGTCTCGCCATTTACGTGCGTAGTGATGTAGCCTACCAACTTCAACCACAATACGGCCTCTGTTCCAATCCGGAATTCAATTTTCTGTGGCTAAAATTCCATGTCCGTAAGCATTTAATCTACTACTGCTTTATTTATAGAAGTCCAAACTTGGATAGCAATTCAACTTTTAACGAATTTGATGCGCTATCCGATTCCACCTCAAGAATTGTTTCCCTATATCCTCACACTGAAATTGCCATTGCGGGCGATTTCAATGTACACAATTCTTATTGGCTTCGACATTCAGGCCAGACAACACCCGAAGGAAGGTACGTTGAAATCTTTGCTGAGGTAAACAATCTGACCCAGCTTGTAAATGAGCCCACACGAATACCTGACATTGCAGATCATTCCGCCAACACACTGGACCTGTTTCTCACCTCTCATCCTGATAAATATTCTGTTGACATATCGTCGCCTCTATCAGACCACTGTGTCGTATCAGCTATTTTCTCCTTTTTGGCCGCAAACAGGTAGAGAAGAAATTCCGAAAAGAACAGTATGGCTATACGAGAAAGCCAATTGGAGCGGACTCAACAACTTCTTTAGGAATTTTAACTGGTCACTATGCTTCATCGGTAGTGACGTGGATTTTTCGTTTTCATTTTCATTTCATTTCATTTATTATTTCTTTATAATCTCTGTACATTAAGAATACAATATTCTTTTATTGTACAGGCCTTAAAATATAAAATCGTTTGAATTCATGAGTGATAATTACATAACATTGAATTTAAGAGTTTTGCAGATTTTTTAAAATTTAGCTTAGTATATGAATTTACTGATACAAAAATTAAGATTTAAATTGTGGGTATTATTTCAGTGCGTATTGGAAAGGTGTGAAAAACAAGCGGAGCAAAATTGTCTGTACACGGTCTTTGACCGTACCTGTGGAGGTGGATGGTTCCACAGGTGTACAGCATGAATGAAAAACTGCCTGCGTGATGTTAAACATGTATGAACCGAAGGTTTCAACGTTATATTACGACTTGTACGACAGAGAGTTATTTTTTCATAAAGATAGTCAGGTTGTTTATAATGAATGATTTTAAAGATTAGTATACATGATCTATATTTCAAAAATGCTTCTAATTCACATCCGAGGAGAAGCCGACGTTGTTCCGAGACATGATCAAATCTTCGAAGGTTAAAAACGTACCGTGCCGTCGCGTTGATTGCTTTTAGCAATTTTTGCATTGAGACATTATCACATTCAGCGAACAACTCGCACCCGTAGGTTAACATAGGCACTATGAGTGCTTTGGCGAGTTTTAGTTTGACATTAATAGGGAGTATAAATTTGCTAAAAGACAGACCTCTAAGGCACGCATACACCTTCGACACTATACTGTCTATATGGTCAGTCCATGTTAGTTCACTATTACACATTATGCCAAGATTTTTTACACAGGTAACATATTCGACGACAACAGAGTTTAATTCTATGGGAGGAAAGTTAGGAAGGGGGGGATGGTGTTTGGAGAATGGAATGACTTTGGTTTTGTCAGGATTGAGCATGAGAGCATTTTCTTCAGCCCATTTCGTAATCGAACTCATATCCTCGTTTAATTTAGCGGCTGAATCTTCAATCATACCTAGAGGAAAACTTAGGTAGATTTGAATATCATCTGCATATATGTGGAAATTGCAATAAGACAAAACTTTGGGAAGATCATTAATGAACATTGAAAACAATAACGGACCGAGAGTTATATAAAACAGCTTGAGTCCGGTAGGTATGAAGAAATTAACTTGTTAGTAGGATTACAGAAGTTAAATTGGCTGGACAGTTTGTGACAAAGTATATGCGGGTTAACACTGTCGAATGCTTTCGAAAAGTCAAGTAAAGCTAGTAATGTTGTCTTATCTTTGTCAATGGCTTTTCGTATATTGTCTGTTACTATTAGCAAGGCTGTAACAGAGCTTTGTCCTTTACGAAATCCTGATTACATTGGGTTTATTAAATTTTGTCCTTCAATGTGATTTTTAATCGCTCGACTGACAATAGACTCGAACACTTTTGACAAAAACGAGCGAATAGCAATCGGCCGATACTCAGGCGGGCTTGTTTTCTTAGGAACTGGGACTATTTTTGCTATTTTCCATTGTTCGGGATACGTCGATGTCATGATTATGGTGTTGAAAATGTGGGTTATATAAGGGATTATAATAGGAAGCAATATTTTTATAAAGTCAGGATGAATATTATCCAGTCCAACAGACTTGGTCTTTATGGAGAATATTGCACAGCCGACAGAGTATGTATCCACTCTTCCTATTTCAAACCCATCTTCTCTATTGTTTATTTCTAAGTGCGAAGGCACATTGAGGGGGCTTACAGAGGACACAGAAGTAAATCGAACATTTAACTCATCGGGGCTTATGCAATCATCGTTAGGTCGTGTGTTAGTTTTAGTTAGTCCGATTTCTCGAACTTGCTTCCACAGAAATCTAGACGATCGGTCACAATTAAATTTAGCCTTGTAATAATTGCTCTTAGCAGACCGTATCAGCAAGGTAACATGGTTTCTCCAGACTTTGTATTCGTTGTGCATATCCGTGCACAAGAATCGTCTCCATCGTCGGAAAAGAAAGTCTCTCTTTCTGATCGCGAGAAGGATTCTATGCGTTAACCACGGAGATTTTTCGCTTCTGACGACACGAGTACGATGTGGAACACGAGTTTCAAAGAGGTAATTAATATTTTTGTTAAATGTCTCAATTTGTTTGTTGACGTCAGACGACATATATAAACTATTCCACTCAACATTTCTACAATCCAAGAAAAAATTATCAACATTAATGCTACGAAAATCAAGATATTGTATATACTGCGGACAATTTCTTACAACACGAATGTCAAATGTGGCAAATACAAGATCATGGTACAGAACACAGGCACAGAAAGCTGACTATACGTTTTCACTAAGCTCTGATCATTGGTTAATATGACATCGAGCAATGACGGCGAGCAGTTTGGTTTAAAATGGGTGGGTTCATTGGTATTTAGGAAGGTTAAGCCGAGAGAGCGTATCGTGCTAATTAAAAGAGAGTTTGGTGTCATATTTAGCAAGTTTAAAATCTCCACAAATAATTATATGTGCTGTTTGCGAAGACATCTCTTCAATAATACCACAGATGTAATTAGGGTGCGCTACGTCCGGAGGCATATAAATAGTACCAATAATACACTTTTGTGAACCACTTAGGATTTCTACGAAGTAAAATTGAGTAGAATGCGATTCATTGGAGCAAAGGACGGGTTTCGATTGGATGCTGTTCCGAACGTACAATGCAACGCCTCCACCAATCCTAAGGCAGCGATCTGCACGAAAGAGTTTGAAGCCCTTCTGAGAGAAAGCGAAGTCGCTCACTCCAGGATCAAACCATGTCTCGGAAACACATATTATGTCGATCAAGCTGTTCTCAAATATAATTTTGAATTCGTCGAATTTGCTTACCAGACTTTGTGGGTTTATATGGCAAATGTGAAGACCATCATGGCTTTTACATAAAACATTTAATAATAATTCGGTTTTTTCATTCATGCTGCTGTTACTTTGGTCATTGATGTTGTTCATGGTGAGAGATGTAATGGGAGATGTAATGGGAGACCGAGTACAGACTGTTTTTCTTTATATTGGAGTAAGGGAGAGGGAGATAAAGTAAAGAAGCAACTGAAGTAATAACCTCACAATACAAAAGAGAGAGTAGGCAATAGAACAATGTTTGATGCAAATAAAAACGAAATAGAAGATGGGACAGCAGCAATAATAAACAATATTTAAGCTTAAATTTAGAGATGAAATTCAAAAATTCAATAAAAAACAAAAAATAAGTAAAATAAGTGTTCTGCATTTACGTTCCATGTTGTTCAATACTCCTTGGTCCAACTAAATTTTTGAGGTCCTCCATGTTGCAGATCAAAATGGATGGTTGCTCGGGAGATTTCCGTTCGTGAATTCGTCCATTGTTAGTAAAGGCGGCTGTAAGTAATCGATTGCGTTTAAGCTTCAGGGCTTCTCTTTGCAGCTGGTAATTATTTTTAGTCAAGCTTTCATTAATATAGAAGCTTTTTGATGAGTTATATCCTATGTCGGATAGTTTCAGCGGGCTCTTTTTATTTTTACGATATAGAGCTGTCGCTCTCATCAGGTGTTGCCTTTCTCGCTTATCGGATAGCTTCACAATTATACTGGCATCGACCGGCTGAGTGGTGTTGGAGAGGCGTGGCTTCGCTCTGAAAATCTTATTCAGCTTGGGAGGCGGGATATTAATTGTGGAGCAAATAGTGCTGAAGAGAGTCTCCAGGTTCTCGTTAGGAATTTCGGGTACTCCAACAATAACTGCATCGGAGCATATTTGCTCTCTCTCCATGGCATCTACTCGTTGTTCAAGCCGGGCAATGTTTTCATTGCTTTGCCTTCTTTATTCTTCAAGCAACTCTTTCGTTTTGGTGATCTCTGAACTTAACCGATCTTCGAGAGCCGTAACTTTTGCATCAAGTAAGATGGTAAAGTTCTCAGCCCATTTCTCGATTTTGCTCTCAATACGAACCCAGACTTTGTCAGCGATGTTCGCACAGTTTTCCTCACTCAACTCAATGAGAGATGAGTCGTTTCCCTTGGGTGACAATTGCTTTTGTTGTTGTTGTTGTGAGCGCACACGTCTTGTTTCGAGAGGCATTGTTGCAGTATTTTAGAAGCACACAAAAGCAAAACGAAAAAATGCAAAATAGTGAATTAAAACTACCGAGGAGAATCACTTAATGAGAAAAACTATTAGGGATTTAGCTTCTTCTATACGGAAATTATAATTCTTGAGCGTTTACAAATTGTGTACAATAGGAGACTCGCGAATTAAATTGGACTTGGAAGAAAGACGTCTACTACTTGTTCATTTCACTCAACGATGCCGCTGCTGATATGATCACAAACATTCTTCAGCTGGGCATGAGATCCTTCATTCCGCATAGAGTGAAGTGTATCAAACCCAGACCAAATGCACGGTATGACTCGAGCTGCAAAGAGGCTATCAGAATAAGAGAGTTGAATTTCCGGTTATACAAAGCCAACCCTACGGAGGAAAACCGGAATAAGTTTAAACGGGCCAGAAATTACTGCAATGCAATAATCCGACGTGTGAAATTCTCCCATGAACAAAAGTTGAAGCAAAAAGTGCTACAAGAAAAACATAAAGAATTCCGCCTCGTCCTTAATTCCCACGCTCATTTACAATGACATCCCAGCTGTTAGCTCTTTGGACAAAGCCAATCTGCTTGCGGCGCATTTTGCAGCCAACTCAACACTGTCAGATTGTAACTTGTCCCCACCTGTACTCGAGAGCGTTGGTTTTACCATAGGACAAATTCACTTCCGCACTCGTAGAGTTGCAAGAGTACTTAAAGATCTCGACGTGCACAAATCCGCTGGCCCGGATGGTACTCCCCCAATACGTCTGAAGAGGTGTTCTTCTTCGCTGCCAAAACCACTGCGTAAGCTTTTTCATCTATCCTACTCTTCAGGTCTCTTTCCGAGTAGATGGAAAACAGCATTTGTCCAGCCCGTCCCTAAAAAGGGCGAATCTTCTCACCCACCTCGTACCGACCCATAGCACTTACGTCCCTTCTTTCTAAAGTCATGGAAACGCTGATAAATCGTCAGCTTTTGAAAAATCGACAGTATGGCTTCCGCAGCAACAGGTCCACTGGTGATTTGATAGCTTATCTCACCGAAAAGTGGAACCAATCTTTGCACAATGCAGGCGAAAGCAAGATAGTTGCGCTTGATATTTCTAAAGCATTTGACAGAGTTTGTCATTAAGCTCTTTTGTCGAAAATGTGTGCTTATGGTGTTGATGAATCTCTGCTTCAGTGGATTAGAAACTACCTTTCGAGCCGTTCAATCCAAGTTGATTTGGATGGGTTCAAGTCTGATATCCACAAAATAAATGCTGGTATCCCCCAAGGCTCTGTTCTGTCTCCGACACTCTTTCTCATTTTTATAAATGATCTCCTTTCTGCCCTTTCTAATCCAATCCACTCTTTCGCTGATGACAGCACCCTCAGCTTTTCATATTCGTTCCAAAATTCACGACCCTGCCCTTCGGACGTAATATTGGAACGGCAGCGTATGTCAAGCACATTGAATTCCGATCTGGACAGCATAATTAACTGGGGTAAGAACAACAGAGTGGAATTCAATGCTTCCAAAACTCAATGCTGTCTGCTGTCTCTAAAGCGAACCCCTGATAATCAGCCATTATCCATGAATGGCGCTTGTATCGACGAAACCGGAAAACTTTCCATCCTTGGTATGTGCATCAACACAACACTTAGTTGGAACGATCATACATTCGAGGTCGCCAAAAATGCTGCGAAATGTTTAGGTTTACTTAATCGATGCAAGAAATACTTCAACCCCTCTGAATTGGCTTTAATCTATAAGGCGTATATTCCCCCTAAGCATGAGTATAACGCTCATATCTGGTCTGGTGCCCCCAAGACCATCCTGCACCTACTAGATAGAATCCAAAAGCGAGCGATAAAACTTATAGGACACAACGATATCGCGGGTTCATTAGACTCGCCTGAACATCGACGTACCGTGTCTTCTTTGTCCGTCTCGTATCGTTATTTTAACAAACGATGCTCAAGTGAGCTAGCCAACTGCATTCTTCCTCTCCTTGAATTCACCCGCAATACATGTCTCGCCAGGAATGCACATCAGTCGTTCACACTCACAAGACATCGGGATCCGCAACGAGCGCGCAGCCGAGTGAGCAGAAGTCACAGCCGCGAACCAAAGGGATCTGGGTTCGAGACCCAGTTGGAGCACTGCCTTTTTTTTTTCAATTTCGCGTTCCTCCACCAAATCAACATACCACACTGGCATAGGCAGTGAGTACTGATAATGGAGGAGGACGGGGAGACCGCTCGCGGCATAGCGGGCGGTGAAAATGCTCAACCGGTGGCAGAATCACGCCACCAACCAATGATGCCGCTAGACAGCGCAACGAAGAAGAGGAGGAAGAAGCAGACCTCCAACAGTTCCAAACGGCGTAACACGAACACGTCACCACAAGAGGCAAAAAATACGGAATCGACATCATCAGCTGATGACGATGCAGAAGAAGATGCGTACTCCTATGTGTCAGACGGAGGAGAGGGAAGATTCACTGTAAGCAGCAACAGCTTTGAATCGGTCCCCTCCGATACAGAGGAGGAAGAAATCGAGGCCATAATCCGAGCAAAAACGGAGCGGGTCTCTGATCTGAGAGAGGAGACAAGAAAACTCCTCGAGGAAATTAAAAAACTCCGCGAGAGCACCCTCGCAAGGAGAAAGAAGGAGGAGGAGGAAGAAAGGGCTCGACGGGTCGTGCAACAACAACAGCAGTTGACAGGCCGAGAGCAGCAGCAAAAACAAATGCAGCAGCAACAACAACATCAACAATCTGCTTTACTGCAAAAGAAGCAGAAAAAGATGTCACAACAAGAGACACAGCAGCGACAGAAGCAGCAACAACAACAGAAGCCAGTAGCGCAACAACAACAGCAGCCAGCAGCGCAACAACAACAGCAGCCAGCAGCGCAACAACAACAGCACCAAGCAGTACACCAGCAACAGCCGCAGACATCAAAAAATGAAAAAGTGCCACCAATAAATGTCTTCAAGGCAGACATATTACAAACCGCACAGGTATGTAAGAGGGCCATAGGTAGTGGTAACTTTAGTATTAGAAAAAATAAAGGCGCCGATAAATATACAATTCGTTGCAAGACAATTGATCAACATATGGTGCTTAGGACGTGTTTAAAGCGTTCGACAACGGAGTTCTTCTCCTTTACCCCAAAGGGAGAAAAACTTCAGACAATTTTACTGAAGTTAGGCGTGCCGCTCGGAGCGGAGAGGGTTTTCCAACTGCTCAGGGTGCAAGTGTGTGATGGTGTCGAGATCGTCGGGGTCAAGCCCTTCACCACAGCAAAGGCTAAGAAAGAGGGGCGGAAATTGCCCTTTTATATTGTACAAATGACACCCACAAGCAAACCCGGTAATTTAAATGACATCAAGACTTTGGATGACTGGGATTGTATTTGGGAAAGTATACACAGGAGCGATGGCATTCTCCAATGCGTTCGCTGCCAAAGGTTCGGGCACGCCGCGTCGAACTGCCAAATGCAGCCCCGATGCGTAAAGTGCAGCGAGAATCACAGTTCGGAGAATTGTCCCCTGGGGCAAGACAGAGCAGCTGACAGAAGTCGGCTCAAATGCGCACTCTGCGGGAACGCAGGGCACACCGCTAACTATCAGGGTTGCCCTAAGTTACAGGAGCGGAAAACAAAAATGGTTCTGCAGAAGCAGCCCCCAGTGAAAAATCCACTCGGGGTAGCCATACCCGTCACACCCGAAGTGACTTTCGCCCAAATGGCGGCTGTCAGGGGAGGCACGGCAAAGCAGCCACTACCAAAGGTAGCGCCGCAAACCTCAGTGCCAAGAGCACACGATCCAACGCCTGATTGGAAATCCTCCATTGAAGGCGTATGCATTCGTTAGAGCAGCAGGGGGCCAAAATTCTGGCGCTCCTGCAGAACCCAGCACGTCACCAGTCCTAATGGCTGCGCAAACGGGCAGTACTTTTAAGATCCTTGCAGTGAATGCAAATTCATTGATAGGGGTCTAACGAAAAAATGAGCTATATCGATTGTTGGACGATCAAAGCCCAGAGCTATGTCTGATTAGCGAAACCAAGCTAACCCAGAGAGGCATTTTGGAGCACAGCAAATATAATATTATTAGAAGAGACCGACCCAACTCCAATCGTGGAGGCGGTGTTGCGATCTTCATTAAGAATAATATTAAACACAAAGTAGTATACAGTAGTGAGGTGCGACGGTTTCAGGTGTTGGAGGCCTGCATCGTTTGCATTTCTCTCCGTAGCGGGAGGAAGCTATTTGCGATGTCGGTCTACTCCTCCGGCTCCTTCAGTTCCAGAACTACTATATCAGAGCTCGATGCACTCTTTCGGTGTCTAAGTCTGGACTCGGAAGAGAACTATTTTATATTGGCCGGGGACTTAAATGCCCGACATGGATATTGGGGAAACACAGATTCCAATGACAGAGGGGACCTGCTTTACAGCTGGTCTTGCTTGCACAGTGTCGAATATCGACTCGATTTAAAAGCTACCGAGATCTCGTCCTTCCACAGAAGTGGCTCGTTCTTGGATCTCCTGCTGTTTGACGCAAGACTGCAGCTGACAGACACAAACGCACAAACGGTAAACTGTTTGAACACTTTCGTGTATCTCAGTGACCATTGCGGACTCAGTGCCGAATTCAAGATTCCTAACGACATTGCGGAATTAGGAGAGTTTGTCCAAACGCACACCTACAATTACAGTAGGGCGCGCTGGCCACGCTTCTCCCGACAAACGACTCGAGCACTCTCTTCGGATGCACTCGACATTCCGTCCAATAGAAACTTGTCAAACGAAGAGATTGATATGTATCTAATACAATTGGACGAGACAATAAAACGAACTATGGACAGTACGATACCACGGTATGCACGCACGAACAATGAAAACTTGTACCGCAATGCGACAATTGACGCACTACACCAACAAAAAAGTAGACTCCTGTCAAGATTAAAAACCTTGTACAGGCGGTTTACTGACAGACGCAGCGAGGAAGTTAGGACACTGAAATCGCTCATTAAGAATGTACAGACGTTAATTGTGCAAAATTACAGAGTTTCTGTAAACACGTACTGGAACAACAAGATCCGGGCTGTTAAATCTAACAACCCGAGTATGTTCCCACAAATAAATAAATTCTTTCGAAAGAAAAATAGCGATCTTCCGTGTCTTAAGCTTCCCAGGACGACGGACAATGAACAGATACTGACTACAGCGGGTATTGATCCCAATAACGCCGTACTCGACGATGACTTCTTTGTGGTCGAAGATCCGCAAGAAAAAGTTGAAGTTCTTGGCGCAGTTTTCCAAGAAGTGTACAAGGAGAACGTGAGTGTTCGCCCGAACCACGACCTGGAGAACAGCGTGCAAGCTAGCTACTCTCAACTTCGAGAAGATCTGCAGCAATGGCGATCTGAGAACATCGGCTTCGTCCAGTTCAATGACGAAAACATGGCAGACAATGTCATCGCCGACGAAGGGGTTCATCCCCCGTTCATTTCGAAGGCAGATCTTCAAGCGGTCTTCGAATCACTAAAGAAGAAAAAGTCGGTTGGAATCGACGGTATATCAAACATTGTGTTAAGACATCTTCCTCTGGAAGTGGTCACTATGTACACAATCCTTTTTAACAATGCTCTGAATAATGCACATTATCCGGAGCATTGGAAAACTGCGATTGTACAACCCATATCCAAGCGAGGGAAAGATTCTTCAAATCCGTGCAACCTCCGGTCAATTAGTCTCCTTCCGAACATCAGCAAGGTATTCGAGAAGGTGATAAATAGAGCTCTGATCAACTGGACAGAGGACAGACATATAATTCCGGATAACCAATTCGGTTTCAGAGCGGGGCATGACACCATTTATGCCGCGTCGAAACTGGTGTCGGATATCCAATGGAACAAGAGCAAGAAACAATGCACGGGTGCCTGCTTGATTGACCTGGAGAAGGCCTTCGACACCGTATGTTTAGAAGGTCTTTACTACAAGCTCAATCGGCTAGGCATTAATAAACCACTGCTGTACCTACTGTATAACATGCTAACCGGTAGGCGGTTCGTAGTCAAGAATGGCAGCGTGACCTCTACAGGTATTTTTGAAATTAAAAATGGTCTCCAACAGGGTGCCGTTAATTCGCCGATCCTGTTCAACATTTTCTTGAGCGATCTAATAAGTTCTCTTCCGCACGCAATTGCGTATGCCGACGACTTGATCGTGTACAGATCAGGCAAAAAGATCGAGGACATCACTACACTCGCGCAGGGTGACTTCGATTCATTCATGAGAGATTGCGATGACTGGAAGTTGAATATCAACTTTCAGAAGTCGGAAACCATACTGTTCAGAACGCCGTTGTATAAAGCTTCCGCGGATACGAAAAAGAATCGGCGAAAGTTCTCTATTGTTGGACGCCACGGGCAACCACTGGAGCAAAGGATTGTAGTCAGATACCTGGGGATCTGGCTAGATCAGTATCTATATTTTAACAAACATATAGATGCTGCTCTAGACAGAGCCCGAGGCGCTTTCGCCCTTACAAAGAGACTGTTTTACAACAGCCAACTCGATGCAAGGGTAAAGGTAATCTGCTACATGGCCCTCATACGGCCAATGCTCACATATGGCTGTCCCGTGTGGTTCAACGTGAGTGCAAGCTTGATGGAAAAGATTCGGGTGTTTGAGAGGGCTTGTCTTAGGGCGTGCCTTCGCCTTTACAGAACACCAGAGTCCCAGTACAGAAAATTCTATTCCAACGAGGTCTTATACAACAGGGCGAACCTGATACGAGTGGACAATTTCCTAGTGAAGTTGATTCGAGGCCACACTGCGAGGGCGATGAACTCGGTCAATAACTTGATCTCCGGGGCTTATTACCCCAATCCACAGTACCACGAAAGGGTACGTCACAGTGGCTTCGTCCCACCAGAAGCATTTCTCCATTTCGATAGGCAAAGTCTCATACAAGACATAAATGCGGTACCGCTCCTCTTTCACATCGCCCGTTCAACTGTGGATGGGCGACTCAACCACGACCGTTCCGTCGCACAACGAGCTGAGGGAGATCTCCTCCGCTTCAGTATGGCGGTGTCGAGTCGGGATAAGAGAGATGTTGCGTCACAACATCGAAAGTTTTGGTGGCTGAGTGAGGGAACTCCCTCGTCGAACCCATTAGACCCAGGTTAGAATGGGCAGTGCAGATCTCCTCAAAAGGAGTAGTCGGTTAGTGTCTTGCAGCGGGATTTATTCCAGTTACCTATGGCCGACTTACAGACTAAGTGTAAGATAGGTGTAAGTTATACATACAAATGTATATGAAAAAAAAAAAAAAAACACTTGTACACTGAGTGGACTCATGTGTATGCAAATGTACATAGGTTCGGTACACTCATGTATATATCCGTATAGCGTTATACGCCCATGTATATATGTGTGCACGTTTAGTTAAGGTAGTTTTAAGTTATATAAGGTAGTACGTAAGTTAGCATTTAAGTTTTAACTAAAAAATCGTTCATATATTAAGTTTTTTCTTTAATATTTTTCTTAATTATAATGATGAATGAAGTCTATAAACATATGAAATGTAAGTTTAGGTCGAAAGACAATAGATTAAGGATAAGATAAGTTTAGCTTAGAGTGCCCGCCGAGGGCCAGTAAGTTAGAGGGTAGAAACATGTACGTCCAACTAGTTTTAAGCATTTTTGTCTAGTATGTAAGCTTGTTATGAATTTGAAATAAAAATGTAGTAAAAAAAGAAATAAAAGGAATGCACATCAGTTTACCCTTAAGCCTACTTTCGGACGCACAGTGAAATTTAGAGACTCGTTTTTTAGCTGCACCACACGAATATGGAATGCTCTTCCCAGCTCAATATTCCCCATAAATTACAATCCGCAGATGTTTAAGACCAATGTGCACAGGTACCTCCTCTCTCTCTCTCTCCCTCTATACCTTCGGTCCGTGCTGTGTCTTGACCCCGGACAATTAAGGGTATTAATAACCCTTTGAGCACGCGCAAATTATATAAAAAACGAAATTTGTATCTGTTAATTTTAAATTTTATTTTTATCAAATGAACTATTAAAATCGATAGTTATGGTTTGAGGGCTGCGGTTGAAAATTGAGTAAAATATTGATCTTCGGAACAGAGATCGGAATATTCAAACTGCACGTTTGTTGCTACACAATCGGTCTGATTTTGGTGACACTGTCATTAATATAAAAAATATTTTGACTTATACTGAAAACTTGGGTATGGGTTGCAAATTTCGATCAAGTTGGCTGCTCTTGAATTGAGGGGATCGGAACACTGGAATTGTCTGTAATTTGTGGATAAATCCCTTGTCGGTAAGAAACAACTTCTGCATTTTGATATTGTGATGGGGTGTGTCCGTTCGGAAGTCTTTGTAAGGTTTTTTTCGGTTGAAAATTAGAATTTGTTTGCTGCTGTAAATATCTAATGCTCTCTTCTTTCTTTATAAAATTTATTGCTTCAGAATTGGATTAAGGCTCTTTTGTGCGCACCATAATCCTCTATGGATTGCGAAGTCCAACTAAGAGCACGTGAAGGGCGTATTGACTGTATAAATCCGGTTTGATTTTTGCTTTAGAAAAAAAAAGAAAAAAGTGAAGGTAATTTGTTATCGTTACGCGTATCGGTTGTCTCTTTTTTCTGTAATTTCTGTTTAGATCGAAATATAAGCAAAACTCATCACGGCGGTGGCTTAAATTGACGATTAATTCCTGCTTTATTTCAATAATATTACTAAAACCACTAATGTTAACTACTGGCTAGAGACCACGCCTTTCAGTTTATTTAATATAGTTTTATACATCATTAGATTTTGATGATTTCGCAGATTGTCTCATAAAAAATAGTGGCAATAGAATCTATACTTATAATGAATTCACCGAACGATGATTCTGGAACGATGTCCGCTTGAACTCTTAAGAATTATTGAACAGCCATTGAATTAACAGAATTATTATTTACTGACAAATTACTTAACTCACGAAGTAATTCGTTGACGTCCGGCAAAGGAAGGGAAGAAGGATTTTCTCTTAGAGAGGATTCGGCTATAAAACCTAGAACTTTCATGAAAAACCCTGCTTCAGAAAAGATATCTCTGATTCTCTTTAATTTCCGTTGTTATCTGTTATTTTTATTAAATTGAATGTCAATGTTTTATGTGTTGATTGTTCTATGTTCTCAATCACACTTCTTTGCGTTTTATTAAAATGTCTGCTTGTTGGCTCAACGCATGCTTACAAGATTAACAATGTCGTTATTCATATTTTTTAAAAAATGCTTGTTTATCTATGAACATCCTTGTCACAGGTGTGTTCAATTCCCTATGTTCTTGTTGGTCTTCTTTGGTTGGGCGGTGGTATGGCGACCTATTTAGCCGCGATAGTAACTGCACATGAGCTGCTGCAATTCGTAGTTAAATTGATGTCGCGTATATATAGAGGTCGTATGTCTGAAGATGTTGTGTAGCCATTGTCCCAGCTTGATCCTTGAGCAGTCCCTGCTTTTATGTTCCACTCCTTTGTCTTCTACCTAAACGTAAATAACTTTCTGAAACTGAAATAATAGCGAAATCGCGCGAAATACTGTAAAAGGTGTGACGACGTTTTGTAATGATTGTCCTAATAAGCCATTCTTATGCATTCCATGTTTTAACAAAATTCATCGCTACAGGAAAACGTAAATGAAACATAGGATGTACTTCACATTGGATTTCATGTTCTTTCCTGTACTTCATTTTTATTTAATTATTCAATCTGAAATAAATATTATTTTTTGATGTTACTATGTATGCATTATTGTTTTAATATTAATAATCTCGAAAATAATATAAATTCTCTCAAAAACAAAAAAATAAGAATTTATACAAAATTATTAAAGCGCTTACCGTGTACTGTATTCGGTACAAGCGGCGTAGAAATGACACCTAGTGAAAAACAGCTTGGCAGGGAACGTGTTAAACAAAAATTTGTTACAATTCTGTGGAAAATTTGTCGTATACGCCAAATTTTGGCGTTTCTCGAAACCGTACGTGAACTCGTAGAATTGGATACACGTTAAAATCATTCTGTAGATTTTGCCAATGGAAATAGATAGTGCGAAACGGATAAAAGATATGGAAAGAGTTACCTCGAAAACTAAACACTGCATTTAAAAGTCAAAAAAGTGAATTTTGGCAAGCCAATTTTTGGAGACGTAATGGCATTCCAGAAGTTTTTGAAATACACCAAACCTAACAACAGCTTTGAGAACTATTTATATACAGAAATTGTAGCTGCTGTGATCGGGTTCGTCATAGTGGGTATTGCATTTTGCCAAGGGTGTGACCTCTCATTTATATATGGACTGGATGTTGCCATGGAAATGTCAGCAGCATGTGATAATATATACTGACGGACATAAATTAATACTAAACTGCTCTGCATGTTGCAGTTCGTATGAACAGGATGCAATTAATGTAATTCTAGATAAAAATGGAGTTTCTACTTACGCAAAAATGATATGTCAAAAACATATCCGATAGAGCACTGATGTCTTTGGCAGCCTTGTTAAGAATTGTCTAGAAAAGGTTTTGGCACCAACCACTCCGAGAAATATTTTTGGAAAGTATTTTCTTTGTATCAAGTAATAGCGACGATTAACGATAATCCAATTTTGCATCTCATTTTTTACACTTTATTCAAAGAAAGACATAAGCAAGCATAGTTTGTTAAAAATAGATATCAATGCAAAATATCTTCAAGAAAGTAAAGCAAAGCCAACAGACGCTTTTATCACAGCCATGCTTTTTTTTTTTGGCATGGACAGACTAAGGTGTTTTTTTTATGCACGCATCTTCGACTTCCTCGTAGATCTGTTCCAATCTGATCCAGTATACAAGGTTTCTATCGGGTTAAGTTCCGGCGCCTATGCATGTTAACCTAGAAACCAAATCAAACCAGATTACGACCTTGCTGGAGTGTTTCGCTCATTGTCCTGTTAAAAACTCCTTTTAAATGGTTTTACTGCCTCATGCTTCAGAGTTAATATCATTCATGTGGAGGTTTGAAAAATACAATGATCCGAAACACTTCAACAAGGAGTCACTTGATACAAACAAAATACTCTATTTGATTATGGGGGGTTCCTTGGTGTATTAAATATATAAATTTGGAATTTGCACATAATACGCACACAACAACCTACTGTCTATATATCGCCCGCGAAAAATTGGCCGCCGGTAAAAATTCGAGCTCGAACTCTTGTTCCAAAACAATTTTGTATCTATAGCTTGAAATATTATAACGTTTTCCCATATGACTGTCAAGTAAATTGTAAATGCAGATGTGCAACTATAATTTTCAAAATGAAATGAAAGAAACTGCAAATCGTTTACTTCAATCTAACTGTGACTGTCAAGCGACTTATGAATTGCACAATACATCCAAATGTAGTTTTCGTATAGAAATCAAAGCACACAACGAATTTTTTCAATCTTACACCACTTCATTACACTATGGCGATGAAAACAAGGCAGAGATTAGCCATCTGTATATATTGTGATGGCGGGTGGGCGTTGGGGGTGTGTGCACCGCCCGCTCACCTCTTTCGAATCACTGACAATTATCAAAGAGTATTACCTGACTAGATAAAGCTTCTCAAGACAGCACTAGTGGTTTCTGAGAAACTATGCACTGACCCTCTACCACTCTTATTATTAATCTGTAGACTTTTAGCTATACATGTTATGTTTTTGGGAAAATAATATAATGTTTATGTCTCGCGAGTTATTTGAATAAAAAACACCAAACTTCCATTCCAATTTACACAACTAACTTCTATGTGCATTATGTTATGCTCTTGTCATGTGCATTGTCTACACCTGACACATTCAATTTATTTTGCATTATTGCACTTATGCGGCGATCAAATTTAATGTGAGTCATGACATCAGGTGTAGTTTGACAAAGAATTGAAAAAAATCAAACGAAATGAGATCATCTAAATGTGAAAATCAAAGGATGAAAAACGTGAAACGATGAATTGATCCATAGGTTTCGGAGATTCGATGTTGATACGTTCTAAAAAATGGACTGTCGTTATCACGCACAGAGAGCAACTAAATTGTATCTGTTGGAATGTGCAATTATGAATCCTCATTAATGGTATGCATTCAGACAGAGCTGTCTACTCCGGTAGAAAGATATATCTGAACGTATTCATTGCCACTTGAAAATTTGATAATTTAATTTGAAGCCAAAATTGGTGAATATTTTGTTTGTACAAAGCAACGATTCCATGACAGAGCAAGCACTGAAGTGGATGTGACGACCAACATTAAGTCAAGCCTTTGAAGTTAAAAAGAAAAATAATATCAAAGGAATGAGGCAAAACTACATCGCTACGGGAAGTCGACAATGTTATACAAAATTTACAATTTCTACAAAGATGTCAGGCTTATTGTTTTCTGGCAGTAATATATAATATTAACAATGCAATGTCATTGTCATCAACACAGGAAGAATTTGCTTGCACTCAGTTTATTTTATTTCAAATGTCAAACGTTTCCACCCACTGGTGTTTGCAATGACCGTCTATAAATGGCAGTAACAACCTCTGTAGGCATGTGGTTTGTATCAAGAAAGTAATTGTTTCTGAAATGGACATTTGTATATTCACGGAAAAACCAAAAGTATGGCTTATCACGGAATAATTTCAATGGAACTATTAGAACTGCTTTCTATGTTGGGTAACGTTAGACAAGGTGACGTTATGTTTATATATTGTTACCTTATATACAAAACTGTGTCTACGTATTCACGCTTAGCTTGTTTACTATGTAGGATTCGATCACTGGATTGTAACGAATTGAAACTCAATACTTCTCTATTTCTATGCACTGATTTATTAACTTTTAGAGCACTTTGCCACTTAAATTGTACTAGACTTAAAATCACCACTATTAGTATATTAAACTTTTCCTTGTCGCCTTTCAGGCTCTCGTTTATAACACTCTGATTCCTTTGTAAAAAATCCGCCAGCCAGCATTCATTCTAGAAAACTCTGTCGCCATCTGTCTGCGGAATTTTCCTATGGACACTCATGTATGTACATTCGGTGTTGATTATGTATAACTCACGGTGGAGTCTGCGCGGCGCTTGCAACATAACAACTACCAACAGATATCCCCTCCGCCTTTATGTAGAGGAACTCAATTACTCCATAGGATTTGGTGATGGTGGTTTGTGTGTAGCGTTATTATAGTGACGGATTATAGCTACTACTCCGAACGGTGTTCGATTGTTTCCGGCGGATGGTGCTTTAGGTTTGACAATATGAACGAGTGCTTGTGTGCAAATGAAAACCACCTTGAAATACATAAAATGAATACATTTTACATACAATTAAGTTTTTCATAATTATCATAACACGTGTGTAAGTATTTATAAGTATGCACCTGAAGATAGTTGAAAGAAAACAGCTTTTTAACTGCTCTTAAATGACTGCCGGTTTATTATATTGTATTCTGTCTGACTATAATCTGACAATGAAAAGTAACCGCAATGAGTTGAAGTAACTGTACCAACGTCTAAATTTAGTCTCCCTTTACACGCGGAGAGATAAAGCTACATTCAGGATGTACCAACTTTATTATTGCTGTAATCCTTTCCTTGGAACTTAAAATAGGAAAAAAATATTGCATTTTTGTCATCGTTGAGCAAGTTGCAACAGATATTTATACTTTAAAAGGAATGTATGCACACACTTTTCTTCAAATACAGTCAAAGCTGGTTATATCGACCTCCAAGGGACCGACGAATTTGGTCGTTATAACCGATACGATGTTTTAACCGATATAAGGCCACGGTGGTGGCCCGTGGCGTTGTGGGTATGTGCGTCGACCACAACCTCGACGTCGCAGGTTCGATTCCAGCTCTGAGCGACAGAAATAATTTTCACGGCCCCACCTCTTTCGAGTCACTGACAATGCTCAAGGAGAATTTCCTGTCTAAAGCTTCTCAAGCTTGGCCGTTCGGAGTCGGCATAAAACTGTAGGTCCCTTCCACTCGTGAGAGAACAATAGCACGTACAACACGAGTGGTTGCTGAGAAGCTAGGCCCTGGCCCCCTACGGGCTGCAGCGCCACCCATATTATATTATATTATTATAAGGCATCTGAAGAAATTTGTTTTTAATCACATTTTTTTTTTAATTTTTTTTTTTTTTATATGTATCAGTTTTGCTTCTAAATTCGTCCTTATCCTATAAAACTCTGAATATTGTGGTGTGTGCAACGCGATAGTATTTGGCGAGGTAATTATCTTACTGCCCAGTTTCTAACCTATAAATTATATGCGCCTTTTCTTCAATAGTGAAAGTCTTTTTTCATTTCAGTTTTCCTAGAAAGACAGGTGTCCTACATTTAGAATAGTTAAAGATTACGGGTAACACTACATGATAAAAACACAAAATGAATGGCATTTGCTCTTGTTATTTTCGAACGATATCGTGCCATCCTTAAATAATCAATAATATACCAATCGCATGAATTTATGATTAAAGCTGTTAATACAACAAAGAGCAATGCGGTGAATACCCGATGATTATTTTATATTGATGTATATTTAATTGTGCAATGATGCAGACTTTTAACGGCATTTTAATATTAGTATATTATAAGAATTTTATGAATTAAAGTATAATATTCATTGAAGTAATCAAAAATATTGTGTAAATTGTAATATTCAGTTTAACAAAAATATTTAAAAACTAATTGAATTTATTGGTATAATAATATTTGGTTATTCTTGAAACAACAGAACATTTTAAACTTTAATTTTTCTTAAGAAACAAAACACTATAACGTATATTTAAATTGTCAATCGTATTCATAAAACTCTTAGTATTTGGTTGTCGTGTCAAAATGAATATTGAAAGTATAGTTCGTCCATCTTCGCTTAACCAAGCTGCTCAAATTACTTGAGCTTCTCAAGCCTAAGCTTTTTGTAGAAGAACCAACGAAAATGCTATAATGATTCCTCCTCTCCGATTTCTCATTAGTTCTACGATACGCGAAGCTCTGACTACTGAGGGCCGCGGTCTAATTCATTCAATCTTAAATCCGTACATGGATCAATTCTCGGGAATTGATTAAGCCGTGACATTAGTGATCTCGATAGTGATCCCAGACGTAGTACGTAGCCTGCGCGAATTCTCTGGTAATCAAGGTGAATTAAGTTCATGGTGAAAGTGTGGAATGTATTCTAAAAATGTGTTATCAAAGATCAAAGAATCATTTAAATACTTTGGCATAGTAATCACTATAAGAAACAAAATAGTTGGTAACGCTGACCACATCCTGCAGTCCTACAATACTTCCTATGTTTCACTCTGCATTACGCAGGCAAACGTGATTTGGGTACTCTGGACTACCAAATCACGGCATTACTACAGCACCCATTCAAAAATTCTATCAATCGGCAAATTCGCACCTTTCACTCATAATCAATAAAATTTCGTGCATGGATGTCAGTGCCGAATCTCTAAATTTGATCATGCAAACCTACAGAGATAACGCTTTTGACACCTTTACTTGTGGACTTAAAGGCGATCTTCCCAGACTCTTGGGAACGCGAGAACCGGTAGATCTACCCCAAACACTGCACTTGTATTTGAGGTTAGAACACAAAAATTAATCCTCGCAGTGCAATATGCAAGCAGCCACAATAGAAGGATAAATAATTCGGAGCCATTACCTATTGCATCAAGACGAGTAATCTCCAATCCAGTCCAAAATCGTCAACCATTTCCCCCAAAACTATCTCATTTTGTACGGCCACCCATTCCACCTCCGAGGCCCAAAAGACAATTTGGACCACAACAATACCAGCAACAACAGAGTCTATGGACGCAGGAACAATCCATACGAACAAGGTTAATTACATCAAATAAACTCGAATGGCGAAATGGCCTTCTGGCACCAAAACGACCATCAGCGCCTCAATCTTAGAAGAAAAAGAAACTTTCATCTCGATTCTCTGACAGAAGGCGAGGAAATCAACCAATATGAGGAGGCACAAGCCGACATGAACATTTCAGCTGAATATGGTGAGACCTTATAGGAATATATCGTAATGACACAGCCGGAAAGTACCAACTCAAATAATATCACGTAACTTAACCATATTTTTTTGGATAAAGAGTGAATACATTCTAAGCACACACACACAAGCTTTTGATTGACACCGGATCCAATAAAAATTATATACAGCCGTGTTTATTCAATGCAATTCACAAATTCACCGGATGATTCTGGTTGGAAGAAGTATCGGGTCGTAATGGATAATAGGAAGCTGAACAGCATTATAATCCCGAATTTATACCCGATTTCCCAGATTAACAAAATGTTTGCACATCTCGGCGATGGTAAATAATTTTTCGTTATAGACTTGAAAAGTAAGTTTCATCAGACCCTCTTAACATAATCTGATATCGATGGTATAAAGGGAGAGAGAGAGAGGAGGTACCTGTGCACATTGGTCTTAAACATCTGCGGATTGTAATCTATGGGAAATATTGAGCTGGGAAGAGCATACCATATTCGTGTGGTCGGTTAAAAAGCGAGTCTCTAAATTTCACGGTAAGCTCATGTGCATTCCTGGCGAGACCTGTATTGCTGGTGAATTCAAGGAGAGGAGGAATGCAGTTGGCTAGCTCACTTGAGCATCGTTTGTTAAAGTAACGATATAACACGGACAAAGAAGACACGGTCGACCAGATATGAGCGTTGTACTACCGTTCAAGCGAGTCTAATGAACCCGCGATATAGTCTCCTATAAGTTTTATCGCTCGCTTTTGGATTCTATCTGGTAGGTGCAGGGTGGTCTTGGGGGCACCAGACCAGATATGAGCGTTATACTCATGCTTAGGGGGATTATACGAATTATAGATTAAAGCCAAATCAGAGGGGTTGAAGTATTTCTTGCAACGATTAAGGAAACCTAAACATTTCGCAGCATTTTTGGCGACCTCGAATATTTGATCGTTCCAACTTAGTGTTGTGTTGATGTATGGATGGAAAGTTTTCCGGTTTCGTCGATACAAGCGCCATTCATGGATAATGGCTGATTATCAGGGGTTCGCTTTAGAGACAGCAGACAGATTTCAGTTTTGGAAGCATTGAATTCCACTCTGTTGAGTGTTATTGATGCCCCACTGGACCATTCTTACTTTTTGGTCCCACTTATTTTCCTCCTACACAGTTGTTAGAAGGGCATGCATATTGGTTCGATTGTAACGTTCACCCTGACCATTAGCAGGAGGAGTTTTTGTTGATTTCAGGACGTGTGTTATACGTGGCTCTTGATGAAATCTTCAAAAATCTTGGCATTGAATGCAGTCCCTCTGTCAGATATAAGGCGAGTCTCAGTGCACCAAATGTGAAAAATACTTCTGTTACGAAATTGATTGTCGCTTTAGCTTGAGTGTTTTGTACTGCTTTAAGTACCGCAAACCTTGTAAAGACTTCCACTAGTACCAGCAAATGAGTATTACCTCTAGTTTATTATACAAAAGGACCCATATGGTCGATGTGTACAGTGTCAAAAGGAACACTTATCTTTTCGATCATATATAATTGTTTATTATACGCGCACTCCAAGCATGCTCTCAAATATTTTTTTACAAATTGGGTCATTCGTGGGAATCATCTCGCCTTGGGATGGATATTTTCTGAAAAATGCACAACGAGAACATGGCTATTTCTCAAAACTCCGTTTCGCGCGCACTTCGGTACGACTAAGCGGTAGACACACCCATGCTGAAGTAAATAGTCATAATTTATCATATCATTTGCTTTTCTTTTTCAGTTTTCGTACGTTTTTGAAGAAAAATAGAAATTTTTTTCTTCATCCTGTATTTGGGACGAGTAGAGCCACTCATTCTCATTCACTGTGACTTTGAGTACAGAGATATCGACAACTGCAGGTTCTTTATGTTCTTCATACGGGTGTTTCGAAAGACAACCGACATGAGCCATTATTTTCCTGGTCGATGTATGACTTCATAGTCGAACTCTTGCGTTCGTAACCACAATCGCGCAATTCTTCAAATCAGTTCTTGGTTTTTCTTGGTTTTTCTTGGTGGTTGTTATTAATGCCTCACAATGTGTTACTAGAACGAAGTGTTTACCCAAGAGATATTGCCTGAACCTGTTTGTTTATTATACGACCGCCAGTGTTACGACTGAAATAAGCCACTGGGTGACTGCTTTTGTCTTCTTTCTGACCTATAACTCCAGCTATACCTTTGGAGTTAGCATCAGTGTGTAGTTCTGTTCTGTTTTTGGGTCGTATAGTTATAAGAAAGGTTGACTTGACAACGACTTTCTCACCCCAAACAAATGGTGTATCTTTCCTTGTTAAATTTGTCAAAGGCGATGCTATCAAGGCCCAATAAATTATCGTATTTCGTGTACGCTATTCGGTCTTTCAAATTTAGTAACCGCATCTGTTTTAGTGTTCTCTAGCTGTAGTGTACCGTTACGGGCGAACTCTATTTCCGTTTGAAAGAATGTACACTTCTTCAAATTCAATGTTAAATTCGCATCCTTTAGGATTAATAAAAACTTTTCCAATTTTTCCACCCTCTTAAACAGCTTTAGTGGGTAACCCTATGTCGTCCAATGTATGATAGTGTCTGGTTTTATTTTCTGTGTAACACTTTTCATCATCCTTTGGAATGCGACTGGTGCGTCATCTAATCCAAACGGCATTGTTACGAATTCACAAAGTCCATCGGGAGTGATAAATTATGTAAAGTGAGTATGTTCTTTTTGTATAGCAATTTGATAATAACCGGATGCCAAATCGAGAATTGTGAAATACTTGAACCCCACCAAATCGTTAATTTCCTCCTCCATTGACGGAATTGGAAACTTGACTTTTTGAGTGATAGTATACAAACATTCTGCATATTCTCCTATAGTGAACACACATTCTGTCTTTTCCGTTATTTTTCTTAATTAAAACGACTGGAGATGCGTAGTCTGATTTCGACTCCTTTACTATGCCATTTTCGATTAAGCTTTTTACCATTGCAGTCAAAGTTTGTCTTTTGGCGTACGGCTGATGGACAATCGGTTCTGTTTTTGTGGTTATGATTTCCATTTCCGCCAAACGACTGCGACCCAATTCATTCTGGCTCATTGCAAAACATGACCGGTATTTGTGGAGAAGGGCTACCAAAATATTTACTTCACAATGTTCACTTGCATGCACATCGGTAATTGCAATTTTATTTTTGATATTAAAGTTGACTATTTTTGTTACAACTTCCGACTCTAATAACATTTTCTCTTCGTCGATAGTTCTTCGCAACATCAGGTTGCTGCCTTATTTTTGGATCTCTCTCTGCTTCAGCCAAAATTGTACATTCACTTCCTGAGTCTAAAAGTGCAACATCAAGTATTATTAATAATTACGATTTTATGATAACAATCTATTGGTGTCCCATCATGTATTATATTGACGCGGTATTTTCTTTTCTGGAGTTTGTCTTTATTGGATCGCGTAAGTTATTCTCTTGGTTAGAATTACATTTTACATTGTCTCGCATAGTGACCAGTTTGGTTACAATTATAACATGTAACTGCATTTCTACCACTGGGTTGGACTGTTCTTGGCGGCTGCCAATTTGTGCGTTCGTTCATTACAGGTCTTTGTGTATTGCAAGGTCTCTTGGTGTTTTTCGTTTCCAATCGTAAATTTCCTCGAATGCTGTCCAGCCATTTTAGCTTTTCGATCATTTCTGTTACATTTCTGAAATTTCCTGCTGCCAGATTGGAGCTCATTTGTGCATCGTTAAGACCTGTGAGAATGTATTGTTGTCAGACAGCTGGATCTTTTTTCTTAGCATATTCATTCAAAACAATAATTCACCATGGACTCATTTGGCTTTCTTATTTTTCTTATCAGTTGTTGTTGTATGTCCACTTCACTATTTGGGTGAGGGAAACTTGTTCTTAATCCAGACGCTAGCTGTTCCCAGGTTGCAGTTGTCTCCTGGCAGGTTGCAGTTGTCTCCTATCCCACCAGAGACGTGCAGGACCATTCATCTTGGAAGCCGCGGCCATTAAAAGTGCCCTTCCGTCTCAGTCATAAATTGTTCTTAACGCTTCAACCTTCTAATCTACTCGTCCAGCTCTTGCTGCCTGCGCAACATCGTGAGCTCTAGTTCAATAAGATCTTTCTCCCTTCGAACTATGTCTCATTCTCTGGCTCTGAGGGCATCGTCATCTAGTGTTAATATGCCTGATGTAGGCGATGGTCGTACATGCTGATGGTCTTCAAATATTGTTTTTGTTGCGATTCCTGAGTTAGTGACTGGATCCAATTCCGAAAAATTATTTTAATCTTCGTTTGATGATTCCTTATGTGCTACCTGGGTATCGGCTTGATTCTTGCCAAACTGGACAAGCCTTTTTTATGTATATATATATCACATATATTTTCTTATAGGTAAGAGGTAAAACCTTAAAACTCCTAATCAGAACGACTTAATACTTATTGTACTGATCGCATCGCGAACTAAAATTTTATTACATTAATAATATAATCCCCATAAAAAAAACAAACCGGCAAAATTATCAATTGTTACTTATCCCAACCCAGAGCACACACGAAACGTTTAAACACACATATCTTCGTCCACCAAAGTCTATTACAAGCTCCAGGGAGCACTATAAGGGAACGCGCACTGTATTTGTAGAGCCCTTTTAACTTATTTTTTTTTTGTTAACTTGGCAGTATCGCTTTACTGCATCATTATCCGAAAAGAAACAAAACCAATACTCCTTTTCGTTTGCCGAAAATACATACACTTTCCGTTTCGTTTCTTTACCTTTCCCAATAACATCCAATATACCTTTTCGCTTATCGAAAATGTATACTCGTTCTATTCTGTTCTGTTTTTTTTTCTTGCTCTTTTTTTTTCCCGCAACGTGAAATATATATTTTCGTTTACTGAAAATGCATGTTCCTTCATGTTATCTCTTCCACAAACATTTTTTTAGGGAGAGAGACAGCAATAAACATTCTTTTCTTAACAACGATTACACCGCTTGGGACAGAGACAACACGAAGTACCCTTTCGTACTTCGAAATAAGCAAACCGTTATTTAAGTACGCATGTCTTTTTTGAAGTTTTCATGAAGTACTGCGAAAATTCGACAAGACATTTATTATTTTATTAACCAAAATCACAAATAAGTCAATGCTAAAGTTCAACAGCAATAAAAATACACACAAAAAAAATAAACGCTGTTCAACGCCGTGAGCTCTGGGTCCCATTTTGTTTAATTCCATATTCATACATGCGATTTTCGAATGAAATTATCCTTTTAATTTATTTTAAATGTTGGATCAAATCCCACTTCTGAAACTATAAACTCTGAAACAGTAAAACTTGTATGGTAAATAAAACGCTTCAGTTGAAAGAGAGTGCCACATATCTCTCATGCGTCTTACAACCCCTTTCCCTCGTACTATTCCACATCTTTTTTTCTACTCTTATAAAGTGTGTCCCGAAATCTAACATCTAAATGGTAAAAAGATGCATATCTGATAATTCACCAGAACAGCCAGGAAGCGAGAAACGCAATCCCAGCTTGAGTAACACTAAAAAAACTCGGAATTGGAGCTGCTACGGCCTTAACTTTTCGATCAACTTGCCTCAAAGTCGGACCTGCAGCTTTTGTACAACCAATTTATTGATTTGAATCTGCGATACGAAGATTCATTTAAAAAAATAAAAATCCAAGGAAGCTGCGTTAGATGTGTTGCGGAATACCAGGAAACTCAAAGGGTCATAAGGATCATGAGCATACATAAGGATCTGCCCTTTAATACTCGCCAGCGTCGTTCAAAGATGATCCCGATCATGAATGAGCTCCGTCTTAAAGTTCCAAAAATAAGAACCCCCTAACGGGACGACAAACTACTCAGAGTCTTTTCCTCTGATTCTGTGCAAGGGCTGAGGTGTGGAGATATTAATGGGGTTGTAGTTATATAAACACTATTTGGAGAGTTTTCAATTAACTTCAATATATTTATAAATGAAAGCTCTTTTACGAATAATAAAAGTAAGACTTCAAAACATGTTTTTAAATTATAAACTCAACTGGGCATCTACAGTGAAAACATCAATATTTGGAAGAGGAAGTCGAGGAACTTTATATGCATATCGCGGCAATTACAGGCCTTAGTTATCAATACAATCAACTGTGATGTGGTTTTGCTACTAATTAATTTGAACTGCAATCATTGGCAACGAGATTTCACTTCAACTCTTAAATACCAGTGATATAATGCTTGTAGGTGATTTTAATGGTCGGATAGGGTCCTCTCAAAATAATTTCGTAAATGGATGTGACGGCACAGGATCAAAAATACTGCAAATTGCCGATGCGTATGATCGTCGTATTCTGAATGGTAGCTGTGCGGGAGGCTCCGAAGACCAATCAACGTTTATTCGAGGATCATCGTGTTCACTTATTGATTACTGTTTTATGTCAGGTAAATGGAATAACATTTTGGATGACTTTCAAGTTGGAGCCGAGATTTTTTCTGATCACATGTCTTTTACCGAAGCTGTTTTGGAAAGATCCAATACTCGATAGTTACCAACACAACATGAATATGATTATTGACTGTGTTTAAGCAAAAGTGGTTGGTTTGAGAATGCTTGATAGCCAGAAATAAATGTTTTACTTTTTTAAAGCTAGTAAGAACACCATCTTTAAAGTACTCTATAGCGAATCCATCAAGGAGTTCAAACGAATTTGCTTTGATAAAATCATCATTTGATAATGAAAACATATTTGTGATAAATAATACAAAGTCTTCAAGCGAATTCTGGAAAGCTCCGCTCTTAAAAATACACTTTAGCAGACTTCTTAACGGTAATCAAACGGCACCGGTATTTTAGTATGCAGCTCCTATGCTTATTGATGACAAACTTGACCCAACTTTCTCACTGGAACATGTTAAGGAAGTGATTAAATAATCCAAACAAAATAAAGCCCTAGGATATGATCGAGTTACTCTTGAATTCTATAAAAATGCTTCAGACGAATTTATAAAACTGCTTTGGTAGAATTTAACCGGAAATTCGACACTGCTCGGGTTCCTGATAGTTTCAAAAATTCCTTAATATTCCTGTTACATAAAACAGGCGACAATCAAGATCCAGCAAACTATACGGTTATTTCATTTTTAAACACATCAACCAAGTTGTTGGCAGCTTTAATATACAAAAGGATTAGTGATTGGGTAAAGGATAACAACATCCTTAGAGAATTGCAGGCTGGTTTTAGAAAGGGTTACTCCACAATAGACCAAATATTTGCACTAACCAACATTCCTAACGCGTATAAAACAAAACTCATGAAATCATATGCCTCTTGTGTCGATTTTCGTGCGGCCTTTGACACTATACCCCGCGAACGACTAATTTATAAATTTTACAAAATTGGTATATTAATACCATACAAGATCTAACCTCAGAAGAATTCGAGACTGACGGTAAGCCAAGAGCAAAGATAAGCAAAGAGTTCTTTGAATACCCATATTCTCTCCAACCTTAGCGATTGAGACTCAGTCACTGTATGCCTGGATGCAGGCAAAACTAAATTATGGCTAGCCTGCTCCTACTCACACAATATGGGGAAGCAAGGACATCAATGAAAGAGGTGAGTTTCAACTACCTTGTAAGTAGCATGTTAGATTTTTGTAACCAAGGCAATACACCTACCTTCGTAACTAGGAACAGACAGGAAGCCCTAGACCTTACACTCGTGTCTGAACATATAGCAGATAGAATCATCAATCAATCATGTCGAGTACCAACATCTCCATCCTGGCCAACCCCATTTATCTCAACCATTTAGTGGACAAGTTCACAAGAACTCTCAACAACGCAATTGTAATGTCGTGTCCAATTAGCAGGCAAAGAATCAGGTCTAAAACTCCCTAGGTGGAACCATGAAATAGGCTATCTGCGCAAGAGTTGTAGGAAGCTCTTTAACAAGGCGAAGGGATCTCGTGATGCTAAGGACTGGGACTCCTATAAGAATCAGCTAGGTACCTTTGAAACTGAATTCAGGAAGTCACAACCAACCTCTTGGAGACTTTTTTGTGGTAAGATCTAAGAAGTCTCTGAGGCTTCCAGGCTAAGAAAGGTTCTAGTATCATCCCCTAAGTCTCCTACCTTCTTACAAAAACCTGACTTAACCTGGATCTCATCCGGTGAAGAAACCCTCAGTCTCCTTGTCGATACTCACTTTCCGGGCGATTAGTGCCAATAAAGAAATCGTATCTCCTCCAAAAACTCCATGTGATCTTATAAATGCTAGCCACACTACTATCATGTGGGCACTGACAAGCTTTAAGCCCTTCAAGTCAGCGGGACCTGCCGGCATCATCCCTGCGGAGCTCCGAAGAATAACGGTCATCATGCCTTGGATTCTCAGCATCTTAAAAGGCTGTATGAGTCTAGGTCAAGTTCCCAGCTCCTAGAAAAGGGCAAAAGTAGTACTTATTCCCAAAGCGGGTGAATACTCCCATGCCAAGCCGTAGGACCCCAGGCCAATAAGTCTTTCCTCATGTCTCCTGAAAACCTTGGAGAAACTTATAGACCAATATATCAGCAAGGTATCCCAGCATACAGACTCTCATCTGCACAAAACAAGAGCAAGTCTGTAGAGACAGCCCTCCACTGATGATATGCACCATCGAGAAATCTCTCGGGTTCAAAGAATATACACTTGTGACATTTCTCGACATCGAAGGTGCCTTTAACAATATCAACCCGAAAGCAATTTCACTTGCGCTTAGCAACCTCGGAATCGGAAAGCCTCTAGTGGCTTTCAATTATCAGCTATTCGCCAGCAGAGTAATACACTCTCAGTTGGGAGACGCTAAGATCCATAGAGGAGTTAATAGGGGCACCCCACAAGGAGGTGTTCTATCACCCCTTCGTTGGAACGTAGCGGTAAATGAACTCCTATTAATACTGGAAGTGATTCTCCTATAGTGAACACACATTCTGTCTTTTCCGTTATTTTTCTTAATTAAAACGACTGGAGATGCGTAGTCTGATTTCGACTCCTTTACTATGCCATTTTCGATTAAGCTTTTTACCATTGCAGTCAAAGTTTGTCTTTTGGCGTACGGCTGATGGACAATCGGTTCTGTTTTTGTGGTTATGATTTCCATTTCCGCCAAACGACTGCGACCCAATTCATTCTGGCTCATTGCAAAACATGACCGGTATTTGTGGAGTAGGGCTACCAAAATATTTACTTCACAATGTTCACTTGCATGCACATCGGTAATTGCAATTTTATTTTTGATATTAAAGTTGACTATTTTTGTTACAACTTCCGACTCTAATAACATTTTCTCTTCGTCGATAGTTCTTCGCAACATCAGGTTGCTGCCTTATTTTTGGATCTCTCTCTGCTTCAGCCAAAATTGTACATTCACTTCCTGAGTCTAAAAGTGCAACATCAAGTATTATTAATAATTACGATTTTATGATAGCAATCTATTGGTGTCCCATCATGTATTATATTGACGCGGTATTTTCTTTTCTGGAGTTTGTCTTTATTGGATCGCGTAAGTTATTCTCTTGGTTAGAATTACATTTTACATTGTCTCGCATAGTGACCAGTTTGGTTACAATTATAACATGTAACTGCATTTCTACCACTGGTTTGGACTGTTCTTGGCGGCTGCCAATTTGTGCGTTCGTTCATTACAGGTCTTTGTGTATTGCAAGGTCTCTTGGTGTTTTTCGTTTCCAATCGTAAATTTCCTCGAATGCTGTCCAGCTATTTTAGCTTTTCGATCATTTCTGTTACATTTCTGAAATTTGCTGCTGCCAGATTGGAGCTCATTTGTGCATCGTTAAGACCTGTGAGAATGTATTGTTGTCAGACAGCTGGATCTTTTTTCTTAGCATATTCATTTCAAAACAATAATTCACCATGGACTCATTTGGCTTTCTTATTTTTCTTATCAGTTGTTGTTGTATGTCCACTTCACTATTTGGGTGAGGGAAACTTGTTCTTAATCCAGACGCTAGCTGTTCCCAGGTTGCAGTTGTCTCCTGGCAGGTTGCAGTTGTCTCCTATCCCACCAGAGACGTGCAGGACCATTCATCTTGGAAGCCGCGGCCATTAAAAGTGCCCTTCCGTCTCAGTCATAAATTGTTCTTAACGCTTCAACCTTCTAATCTACTCGTCCAGCTCTTGCTGCTTGCGCAACATCGTGAGCTCTAGTTCAATAAGATCTTTCTCCCTTCGAACTATGTCTCATTCTCTGGCTCTGAGGGCATCGTCATCTAGTGTTAATATGCCTGATGTAGGCGATGGTCGTACATGCTGATGGTCTTCAAATATTGTTTTTGTTGCGATTCCTGAGTTAGTGACTGGATCCAATTCCGAAAAATTATTTTAATCTTCGTTTGATGATTCCTTATGTGCTACCTGGGTATCGGCTTGATTCTTGCCAAACTGGACAAGCCTTTTTTATGTATATATATATCACATATATTTTCTTATAGGTAAGAGGTAAAACCTTAAAACTCCTAATCAGAACGACTTAATACTTATTGTACTGATCGCATCGCGAACTAAAATTGTATATACATTAATAATATAATCCCCATAAAAAAAACAAACCGGCAAAATTATCAATTGTTACTTATCCCAACCCAGAGCACACACGAAACGTTTAAACACACATATCTTCGTCCACCAAAGTCTATTACAAGCTCCAGGGAGCACTATAAGGGAACGCGCACTGTATTTGTAGAGCCCTTTTAACTTATTTTTTTTTTTTGTTAACTTGGCAGTATCGCTTTACTGCATCATTATCCGAAAAGAAACAAAACCAATACTCCTTTTCGTTTGCCGAAAATACATACACTTTCCGTTTCGTTTCTTTACCTTTCCCAATAACATCCAATATACCTTTTCGCTTATCGAAAATGCATACTCGTTCTATTCTGTTCTGTTTTTTTTTCTTGCTCTTTTTTTTCCCGCAACGTGAAATATATATTTTCGTTTACTGAAAATGCATGTTCCTTCATGTTATCTCTTCCACAAACATTTTTTTAGGGAGAGAGACAGCAATAAACATTCTTTTCTTAACAACGATTACACCGCTTGGGACAGAGACAACACGAAGTACCCTTTCGTACTTCGAAATAAGCAAACCGTTATTTAAGTACGCATGTCTTTTTTGAAGTTTTCATGAAGTACTGCGAAAATTCGACAAGACATTTATTATTTTATTAACCAAAATCACAAATAAGTCAATGCTAAAGTTCAACAGCAATAAAAATACACACAAAAAAAATAAACGCTATTCAACGCCGTGAGCTCTGGGTCCCATTTTGTTTAATTCCATATTCATACATGCGATTTTCGAATGAAATTATCCTTTTAATTTATTTTAAATGTTGGATCAAATCCCACTTCTGAAACTATAAACTCTGAAACAGTAAAACTTGTATGGTAAATAAAACGCTTCAGTTGAAAGAGAGTGCCACATATCTCTCATGCGTCTTACAACCCCTTTCCCTCGTACTATTCCACATCTTTTTTTCTACTCTTATAAAGTGTGTCCCGAAATCTAACATCTAAATGGTAAAAAGATGCATATCTGATAATTCACCAGAACAGCCAGGAAGCGAGAAACGCAATCCCAGCTTGAGTAACACTAAAAAAACTCGGAATTGGAGCTGCTACGGCCTTAACTTTTCGATCAACTTGCCTCAAAGTCGGACCTGCAGCTTTTGTACAACCAATTTATTGATTTGAATCTGCGATACGAAGATTCATTTAAAAAAATAAAAATCCAAGGAAGCTGCGTTAGATGTGTTGCGGAATACCAGGAAACTCAAAGGGTCATAAGGATCATGAGCATACATAAGGATCTGCCCTTTAATACTCGCCAGCGTCGTTCAAAGATGATCCCGATCATGAATGAGCTCCGTCTTAAAGTTCCAAAAATAAGAACCCCCTAACGGGACGACAAACTACTCAGAGTCTTTTCCTCTGATTCTGTGCAAGGGCTGAGGTGTGGAGATATTAATGGGGTTGTAGTTATATAAACACTATTTGGAGAGTTTTCAATTAACTTCAATATATTTATAAATGAAAGCTCTTTTACGAATAATAAAAGTAAGACTTCAAAACATGTTTTTAAATTATAAACTCAACTGGGCATCTACAGTGAAAACATCAATATTTGGAAGAGGAAGTCGAGGAACTTTATATGCATATCGCGGCAATTACAGACCTTAGTTATCAATACAATCAACTGTGATGTGGTTTTGCTACTAATTAATTTGAACTGCAATCATTGGCAACGAGATTTCACTTCAACTCTTAAATACCAGTGATATAATGCTTGTAGGTGATTTTAATGGTCGGATAGGGTCCTCTCAAAATAATTTCGTAAATGGATGTGACGGCACAGGATCAAAAATACTGCAAATTGCCGATGCGTATGATCGTCGTATTCTGAATGGTAGCTGTGCGGGAGGCTCCGAAGACCAATCAACGTTTATTCGAGGATCATCGTGTTCACTTATTGATTACTGTTTTATGTCAGGTAAATGGAATAACATTTTGGATGACTTTCAAGTTGGAGCCGAGATTTTTTCTGATCACATGTCTTTTACCGAAGCTGTTTTGGAAAGATCCAATACTCGATAGTTACCAACACAACATGAATATGATTATTGACTGTGTTTAAGCAAAAGTGGTTGGATTGAGAATGCTTGATAGCCAGAAATAAATGTTTTACTTTTTTAAAGCTAGTAAGAACACCATCTTTAAAGTACTCTATAGCGAATCCATCAAGGAGTTCAAACGAATTTGCTTTGATAAAATCATCATTTGATAATGAAAACATATTTGTGATAAATAATACAAAGTCTTCAAGCGAATTCTGGAAAGCTCCGCTCTTAAAAATACACTTTAGCAGACTTCTTAACGGTAATCAAACGGCACCGGTATTTTAGTATGCAGCTCCTATGCTTATTGATGACAAACTTGACCCAACTTTCTCACTGGAACATGTTAAGGAAGTGATTAAATAATCCAAACAAAATAAAGCCCTAGGATGTGATCGAGTTACTCTTGAATTCTATAAAAATGCTTCAGACGAATTTATAAAACTGCTTTGGTAGAATTTAACCGGAAATTCGACACTGCTCGGGTTCCTGATAGTTTCAAAAATTCCTTAATATTCCTGTTACATAAAACAGGCGACAATCAAGATCCAGCAAACTATACGGTTATTTCATTTTTAAACACATCAACCAAGTTGTTGGCAGCTTTAATATACAAAAGGATTAGTGATTGGGTAAAGGATAACAACATCCTTAGAGAATTGCAGGCTGGTTTTAGAAAGGGTTACTCCACAATAGACCAAATATTTGCACTAACCAACATTCCTAACGCGTATAAAACAAAACTCATGAAATCATATGCCTCTTGTGTCGATTTTCGTGCGGCCTTTGACACTATACCCCGCGAACGACTAATTTATAAATTTTACAAAATTGGTATATTAATACCATACAAGATCTAACCTCAGAAGAATTCGAGACTGACGGTAAGCCAAGAGCAAAGATAAGCAAAGAGTTCTTTGAATACCCATATTCTCTCCAACCTTAGCGATTGAGACTCAGTCACTGTATGCCTGGATGCAGGCAAAACTAAATTATGGCTAGCCTGCTCCTACTCACACAATATGGGGAAGCAAGGACATCAATGAAAGAGGTGAGTTTCAACTACCTTGTAAGTAGCATGTTAGATTTTTGTAACCAAGGCAATACACCTACCTTCGTAACTAGGAACAGACAGGAAGTCCTAGACCTTACACTCGTGTCTGAACATATAGCAGATAGAATCATCAATCAATCATGTCGAGTACCAACATCTCCATCCTGGCCAACCCCATTTATCTCAACCATTTAGTGGACAAGTTCACAAGAACTCTCAACAACGCAATTGTAATGTCGTGTCCAATTAGCAGGCAAAGAATCAGGTCTAAAACTCCCTAGGTGGAACCATGAAATAGGCTATCTGCGCAAGAGTTGTAGGAAGCTCTTTAACAAGGCGAAGGGATCTCGTGATGCTAAGGACTGGGACTCCTATAAGAATCAGCTAGGTACCTTTGAAACTGAATTCAGGAAGTCACAACCAACCTCTTGGAGACTTTTTTGTGGTAAGATCTAAGAAGTCTCTGAGGCTTCCAGGCTAAGAAAGGTTCTAGTATCATCCCCTAAGTCTCCTACCTTCTTACAAAAACCTGACTTAACCTGGATCTCATCCGGTGAAGAAACCCTCAGTCTCCTTGTCGATACTCACTTTCCGGGCGATTAGTGTCAATAAAGAAATCGTATCTCCTCCAAAAACTCCATGTGATCTTATAAATGCTAGCCACACTACTATCATGTGGGCACTGACAAGCTTTAAGCCCTTCAAGTCAGCGGGACCTGCCGGCATCATCCCTGCGGAGCTCCGAAGAATAACGGTCATCATGCCTTGGATTCTCAGCATCTTAAAAGGCTGTATGAGTCTAGGTCAAGTTCCCAGCTCCTAGAAAAGGGCAAAAGTAGTACTTATTCCCAAAGCGGGTGAATACTCCCATGCCAAGCCGTAGGACCCCAGGCCAATAAGTCTTTCCTCATGTCTCCTGAAAACCTTGGAGAAACTTATAGACCAATATATCAGCAAGGTATCCCAGCATACAGACTCTCATCTGCACAAAACAAGAGCAAGTCTGTAGAGACAGCCCTCCACTGATGATATGCACCATCGAGAAATCTCTCGGGTTCAAAGAATATACACTTGTGACATTTCTCGACATCGAAGGTGCCTTTAACAATATCAACCCGAAAGCAATTTCACTTGCGCTTAGCAACCTCGGAATCGGAAAGCCTCTAGTGGCTTTCATTCATCAGCTATTCGCCAGCAGAGTAATACACTCTCAGTTGGGAGACGCTAAGATCCATAGAGGAGTTAATAGGGCACCCCACAAGGAGGTGTTCTATCACCCCTTCGTTGGAACGTAGCGGTAAATGAACTCCTATTAATACTGGAAGTGATTCTCCTATAGTGAACACACATTCTGTCTTTTCCGTTATTTTTCTTAATTAAAACGACTGGAGATGCGTAGTCTGATTTCGACTCCTTTACTATGCCATTTTCGATTAAGCTTTTTACCATTGCAGTCAAAGTTTGTCTTTTGGCGTACGGCTGATGGACAATCGGTTCTGTTCTTGTGGTTATGATTTCCATTTCCGCCAAACGACTGCGACCCAATTCATTCTGGCTCATTGCAAAACATGACCGGTATTTGTGGAGTAGGGCTACCAAAATATTTACTTCACAATGTTCACTTGCATGCACATCGGTAATTGCAATTTTATTTTTGATATTAAAGTTGACTATTTTTGTTACAACTTCCGACTCTAATAACATTTTCTCTTCGTCGATAGTTCTTCGCAACATCAGGTTGCTGCCTTATTTTTGGATCTCTCTCTGCTTCAGCCAAAATTGTACATTCACTTCCTGAGTCTAAAAGTGCAACATCAAGTATTATTAATAATTACGATTTTATGATAACAATCTATTGGTGTCCCATCATGTATTATATTGACGCGGTATTTTCTTTTCTGGAGTTTGTCCTGTTTATTTGGATCGCGTAAGTTATTCTCTCGGTTAGAATTACATTTTACATTGTCTCGCATAGTGACCAGTTTGGTTACAATTATAACATGTAACTGCATTTCTACCACTGGGTTGGACTGTTCTTGGCGGCTGCCAATTTGTGCGTTCGTTCATTACAGGTCTTTGTGTATTGCAAGGTCTCTTGGTGTTTTTCGTTTCCAATCGTAAATTTCCTCGAATGCTGTCCAGCCATTTTAGCTTTTCGATCATTTCTGTTACATTTCTGAAATTTCCTGCTGCCAGATTGGAGCTCATTTGTGCATCGTTAAGACCTGTGAGAATGTATTGTTGTCAGACAGCTGGATCTTTTTTCTTAGCATATTCATTTCAAAACAATAATTCACCATGGACTCATTTGGCTTTCTTATTTTTCTTATCAGTTGTTGTTGTATGTCCACTTCACTATTTGGGTGAGGGAAACTTGTTCTTAATCCAGACGCTAGCTGTTCCCAGGTTGCAGTTGTCTCCTGGCAGGTTGCAGTTGTCTCCTATCCCACCAGAGACGTGCAGGACCATTCATCTTGGAAGCCGCGGCCATTAAAAGTGCCCTTCCGTCTCAGTCATAAATTGTTCTTAACGCTTCAACCTTCTAATCTACTCGTCCAGCTCTTGCTGCCTGCGCAACATCGTGAGCTCTAGTTCAATAAGATCTTTCTCCCTTCGAATTATGTCTCATTCTCTGGCTCTGAGGGCATCGTCATCTAGTGTTAATATGCCTGATGTAGGCGATGGTCGTACATGCTGATGGTCTTCAAATATTGTTTTTGTTGCGATTCCTGAGTTAGTGACTGGATCCAATTCCGAAAAATTATTTTAATCTTCGTTTGATGATTCCTTATGTGCTACCTGGGTATCGGCTTGATTCTTGCCAAACTGGACAAGCCTTTTTTATGTATATATATATCACATATATTTTCTTATAGGTAAGAGGTAAAACCTTAAAACTCCTAATCAGAACGACTTAATACTTATTGTACTGATCGCATCGCGAACTAAAATTTTATATACATTAATAATATAATCCCCATAAAAAAAACAAACCGGCAAAATTATCAATTGTTACTTATCCCAACCCAGAGCACACACGAAACGTTTAAACACACATATCTTCGTCCACCAAAGTCTATTACAAGCTCCAGGGAGCACTATAAGGGAACGCGCACTGTATTTGTAGAGCCCTTTTAACTTATTTTTTTTTTTTGTTAACTTGGCAGTATCGCTTTACTGCATCATTATCCGAAAAGAAACAAAACCAATACTCCTTTTCGTTTGCCGAAAATACATACACTTTCCGTTTCGTTTCTTTACCTTTCCCAATAACATCCAATATACCTTTTCGCTTATCGAAAATGCATACTCGTTCTGTTCTGTTCTGTTTTTTTTTCTTGCTCTTTTTTTTCCCGCAACGTGAAATATATGTTTTCGTTTACTGAAAATGCATGTTCCTTCATGTTATCTCTTACACAAACATTTTTTTAGGGAGAGAGACAGCAATAAACATTCTTTTCTTAACAACGATTACACCGCTTGGGACAGAGACAACACGAAGTACCCTTTCGTACTTCGAAATAAGCAAACCGTTATTTAAGTACGCATGTCTTTTTTGAAGTTTTCATGAAGTACTGCGAAAATTCGACAAGACATTTATTATTTTATTAACCAAAATCACAAATAAGTCAATGCTAAAGTTCAACAGCAATAAAAATACACACAAAAAAAATAAACGCTATTCAACGCCGTGAGCTCTGGGTCCCATTTTGTTTAATTCCATATTCATACATGCGATTTTCGAATGAAATTATCCTTTTAATTTATTTTAAATGTTGGATCAAATCCCACTTCTGAAACTATAAACTCTGAAACAGTAAAACTTGTATGGTAAATAAAACGCTTCAGTTGAAAGAGAGTGCCACATATCTCTCATGCGTCTTACAACCCTTTTCCCTCGTACTATTCCACATCTTTTTTTCTACTCTTATAAAGTGTGTCCCGAATAACATCTAACATCTAATGTTAGACATCTAAATGGTAAAAAGAGGCATATCTGATAATTCACCAGAACAGCCAGGAAGCGAGAAACGCAATCCCAGCTTGAGTAACACTAAAAAACTCGGAATTGGAGCTGCTACGGCCTTAACTTTTCGATCAACTTGCCTCAAAGTCGGACCTGCAGCTTTTGTACAACCAATTTATTGATTTGAATCTGCGATACGAAGATTCATTTAAAAAAATAAAAATCCAAGGAAGCTGCGTTAGATGTGTTGCGGAATATCAGGAAACTCAAAGGGTCATAAGGATCATGAGCATACATAAGGATCTGCCCTTTAAAACTCGCCAGCGTCGTTCAAAGATGATCCCGATCATGAACGAGCTCCGTCTTAAAGTTCCAAAAATAAGAACCCCCTAACGGGATGAAAAACTACTCAGAGTCTTTTCCTCTGATTCTGTGCAAGGGCTGAGGTGTGGAGATATTAATGGGGTTGTAGTTATATAAACACTATTTGGAGAGTTTTCAATTAACTTCAATATATTTATAAATGAAAGCTCTTTTACGAATAATAAAAGTAAAACTTCAAAACATGTTTTTAAATTATAAACTCAACTGGGCATCTACAGTGAAAACATCAATATTTGGAAGAGGAAGTCGAGGAACTTTATATGCATATCGCGGCAATTACAGACCTTAGTTATCAATACAATCAACTGTGATGTGGTTTTGCTACTAATTAATTTGAACTGCAATCATTGGCAACGAGATTTCACTTCAACTCTTAAATACCAGTGATATAATGCTTGTAGGTGATTTTAATGGTCGGATAGGGTCCTCTCAAAATAATTTCGTAAATGGATGTGACGGCACAGGATCAAAAATACTGCAAATTGCCGATGCGTATGATCGTCGTATTCTGAATGGTAGCTGTGCGGGAGGCTCCGAAGACCAATCAACGTTTATTCGAGGATCATCGTGTTCACTTATTGATTACTGTTTTATGTCAGGTAAATGGAATAACATTTTGGATGACTTTCAAGTTGGAGCCGAGATTTTTTCTGATCACATGTCTTTTACCGAAGCTGTTTTGGAAAGATCCAATACTCGATAGTTACCAACACAACATGAATATGATTATTGACTGTGTTTAAGCAAAAGTGGTTGGTTTGAGAATGCTTGATAGCCAGAAATAAATGTTTTACTTTTTTAAAGCTAGTAAGAACACCATCTTTAAAGTACTCTATAGCGAATCCATCAAGGAGTTCAAACGAATTTGCTTTGATAAAATCATCATTTGATAATGAAAACATATTTGTGATAAATAATACAAAGTCTTTAAGCGAATTCTGGAAAGCTCCGCTCTTAAAAATACACTTTAGCAGACTTCTTAACGGTAATCAAACGGCACCGGTATTTTAGTATGCAGCTCCTATGCTTATTGATGACAAACTTGACCCAACTTTCTCACTGGAACATGTTAAGGAAGTGATTAAATAATCCAAACAAAATAAAGCCCTAGGATATGATCGAGTTACTCTTGAATTCTATAAAAATGCTTCAGACGAATTTATAAAACTGCTTTGGTAGAATTTAACCGGAAATTCGACACTGCTCGGGTTCCTGATAGTTTCAAAAATTCCTTAATATTCCTGTTACATAAAACAGGCGACAATCAAGATCCAGCAAACTATACGGTTATTTCATTTTTAAACACATCAACCAAGTTGTTGGCAGCTTTAATATACAAAAGGATTAGTGATTGGGTAAAGGATAACAACATCCTTAGAGAATTGCAGGCTGGTTTTAGAAAGGGTTACTCCACAATAGACCAAATATTTGCACTAACCAACATTCCTAACGCGTATAAAACAAAACTCATGAAATCATATGCTTCTTGTGTCGATTTTCGTGCGGCCTTTGACACTATACCCCGCGAACGACAAATTTATAAATTTTACAAAATTGGTATATTAATACCATACAAGATCTAACCTCAGAAGAATTCGAGACTGACGGTAAGCCAAGAGCAAAGATAAGCAAAGAGTTCTTTGAATACCCATATTCTCTCCAACCTTAGCGATTGAGACTCAGTCACTGTATGCCTGGATGCAGGCAAAACTAAATTATGGCTAGCCTGCTCCTACTCACACAATATGGGGAAGCAAGGACATCAATGAAAGAGGTGAGTTTCAACTACCTTGTAAGTAGCATGTTAGATTTTTGTAACCAAGGTAATACACCTACCTTCGTAACTAGGAACAGACAGGAAGTCCTAGACCTTACACTCGTGTCTGAACATATAGCAGATAGAATCATCAATCAATCATGTCGAGTACCAACATCTCCATCCTGGCCAACCCCATTTATCTCAACCATTTAGTGGACAAGTTCACAAGAACTCTCAACAACGCAATTGTAATGTCATGTCCAATTAGCAGGCAAAGAATCAGGTCTAAAACTCCCTAGGTGGAACCATGAAATAGGCTATCTGCGCAAGAGTTGTAGGAAGCTCTTTAACAAGGCGAAGGGATCTCGTGATGCTAAGGACTGGGACTCCTATAAGAATCAGCTAGGTACCTTTGAAACTGAATTCAGGAAGTCACAACGAACCTCTTGGAGACTTTTTTGTGGTAAGATCTAAGAAGTCTCTGAGGCTTCCAGGCTAAGAAAGGTTCTAGTATCATCCCCTAAGTCTCCTACCTTCTTACAAAAACCTGACTTAACCTGGATCTCATCCGGTGAAGAAACCCTCAGTCTCCTTGTCGATACGCACTTTCCGGGCGATTAGTGCCAATAAAGAAATCGTATCTCCTCCAAAAACTCCATGTGATCTTATAAATGCTAGCCACACTACTATCATGTGGGCACTGACAAGCTTTAAGCCCTTCAAGTCAGCGGGACCTGCCGGCATCATCCCTGCGGAGCTCCGAAGAATAACGGTCATCATGCCTTGGATTCTCAGCATCTTAAAAGGCTGTATGAGTCTAGGTCAAGTTCCCAGCTCCTAGAAAAGGGTAAAAGTAGTGCTTATTCCCAAAGCGGGTGAATACTCCCATGCCAAGCCGTAGGACCCCAGGCCAATAAGTCTTTCATCATGTCTCCTGTAAACCTTGGAGAAACTTATAGACCAATATATCAGCAAGGTATCCCAGCATACAGACTCTCATCTGCACAAAACAAGGGCAAGTCTGTAGAGACAGCCCTCCACTGATGATATGCACCATCGAGAAATCTCTCGGGTTCAAATACACTTGTGACATTTCTCTACATCGAAGGTCCTATTAACAATACTAATCAATTTCACTTGTGCTTAGCAACCTCGGAATCGCCACCCTACAAGGAGGTGTTCTATCACCCCTTCGTTGGAACGTAGCGGTAAATGAACTGCTATTAATACTGGAAGAGGTAGGGTGCCTAGTTATTGGCTATGCTGATAATATTGCCATAGCGGCATCCGACAAATTCGTCTCTACTCTAAGAGACATAATGCAGAATGATTTCGACAAGCTAGAAGCATGGACACAAACATGCGGACTCGGCGTAAACCCACAAAAAGGGATATTGTACCCTTCACCAGAACATACAAAATTCCCTAGTGTGACAGAGCACTACATTACAGTGTGAAATTTCTGGGTCTCACTCTCGACAACAAGCTAAATTGGAAGCTCAATATCCAGGAAAGGGTAAAAAAAGGGCATTGTATGCAAAAGGGGCCTATTACCACACATCGCTCACTGGATTTACACCTCTATCGTCAGACCGACACTTCTGCATGGAGTCTCAGACCAAAAAAAGGGTGAGTGCGGGTGTCTATTCTCAAGACCTCAACCGTGCTATCTCTGTGAAGCTCCCTGATCACTGTAGCGTCTTTCAGAAACCATAGCGATTAAGAAGGCGCTGTCTTGGCTCAAAAAGAATGTGATATCAAAAAGGGATATCACCTGTTCCGATAGTCAGGCCGCCATAACATCATTGGGCAGTCTCATGGTTCTACTCAAAAACAGCCCTTAATTGCAGTCTATCTCTTAACGAGATGGCAGAGCATTTCAACAGTCACCTCATGTGGGTGCCGGGACACTGTGACATAGCAGGAAACTGCAAAGCCGATGAACTCGATAGGTGTAGTACAACCTCATTCCTATCAATAGCAGGGGTACCACCTTCCATGCCGATCGCTACAGTTTACCATCTTCCTTAGATCCACACAATTAAAACCACTAATGACAGAGGGCTAGAAGGCACCACCTGTCTTAAATAAATCTGACCATCACTTAACCTAAAACGGTCACTCAGTCTACTTAGACTCAGCAAGCCTTCATTAAGGACCCTCATGGGAGTCATAACCGGGCACTGTCTAATTGGCACTCAGGCTCGTAGGATGGGTGCCCCATATAATGATTTTTGCAGAAGCTGCATGGATGAAGAGGAGGAAGAAAATACTCATCACCTTCTGCAGTGCTCTTGCCAGTTGTAGGTTCCTGCACCTAGGAGTCTACTATTTCAGCGGCCGTAACGAACTAAAAAGTGCCAGCATTGGCCAACTAAATCGTTTCATTAGCAGCACCAACTGGTTCCAGTGTTAGGAGAAGTCAATCCGCGTGGTATCACAATGGGCCTACTCTGGCCTGAGTGTGACTGCTCTTAAGCAGTCAGCCACCACAACCTAACCTAACCTATAATATAAAAGTATTACAGATAGAAAAATCAAGGATACCAAACATAATATTGAGAAGCAGTTTAAGAACGAGCAGTGGTATTTGCAACGCATGGAGGTAAATTGCATCAGACCTTCCTCTTTAAGAGTAATATTTAATTCTTTGTTTGAGAAACTCAAGCAAGTGGTGTATGGAAGACATACAGAAGATGCTGAAACATCGTTGTTCAGAAGTTACCACAGCAGATTAAACTATCATCTAAATGAAAGCACATACTTACTAAATTGCTATTCTCTGGACAAAATCAGTACGATTTTCAGAATGAGAGGTGACATAGCAAATTCGAATTTTACACCCCATCGCACAGATCTCTTCTCTGCGAATTTTGCAATATGAAAACTAGGGAAGATATTCAATTTTCTTGCAGTATGCTCAGTTTTGAAGGAATTTCGTATTTTTGTGATTGCTGAAGATATTCTAATAGAAGAAGAAGCATAAAATATTTTGAACGGAGAGAGTGGGTGGGACATTTTAGACAACTACACCGTAGCTGCAGTACGATACAGAAAACGAATTTTAGAAGGGTATTTATAATAAGATTGTATAATTTTGTTTAATTTTCGATTAGTAATCAAATTCAGATCGAAATTCTATTGTCAACTTGGTAGATGGCCTTAGGCCAAATCAGTTAGACTTAACGAAATTAATGATTATTACCCATTTATGTGAAATAAAAGTAATTTTTAATAAAAGAATAATAATAAATAGTTACCATAAAAATTTCCAAAGGAAATATCAAGTGGTTGTTCAATATACTAAATACATAAACATTTATTGTAAACAAAAATTAATTAAAATTGACATTCGGGCATTCGTAAATGAAATGCAACTCTATTCATTCTGCAATTGAAAGCACAAATATTACGAAATTTAGCTTTTCAAACAAGTAAAATGCTTACAAAAAATAATTTTCAAGCAACAAATCTGTTAAAGATCTGAGAAGCAGAGCTTTTGACCGACCCTGTTACTAATAATAATGGTAACAAGTGCACTTACGTTCATCCCTAAATTAGTCACAATTTACCGAAGAAGCCTTAAAAGAAAATACTTAAGTGAATAACTTACTAATAATAAGTGTATTAAGTAAATATTCTAAAAGGACAAATGGTCCAAAATCGTACACAAGATCCCACTGAATTTAGACACAGAATTGAGTTAAGCATGAATCACTTTCTACAGTAGCGACAGTGATAAAGAACAGTTAAGAAATTAGAAAATATTTTTAGTGGAAAAATCATGACCGAAACCTAAGTCATCTAAAGCCATTGAGTACGTTGTTACCATAACATGCGAGCTTAACAAGCATCTAGTTGCAATACCGATCGCAGATAAAAAAGCTACTAAAATCGCGAAGGCAATATTTGAACAATTTATTCCGGTTTATTGTCCTATGCAAGAAGTTCGTACATATCTAGGAAGGGAGTATAAAAATAAAAGCTTCGAACAGGTTCTAGAACTACATCATAAGGTTTTTTACTGCATACCGGCAAGAATCACTAGGTGCAGTAGAAAGATCACTTAGAACTTTCAACGAATACATTAGATCATATATAAGCACTGATAAATCCGACTGGGATGATTGGCTTTGTTTTTTTGTTTATCGTTACAATACAATTTTTAGTAAGCTTTCGGATACATTTGATCTGCTTAGCACGGACAAAATTGATCCACTTTATAATATTGACGATTATGATAAAGAACTAAGATATCGCATTCAATTCACTTACAATAGAGCCAACGAATTGGTCAAGAACGGTAATTTTACCAGAAAGACAACACACGACCAGTATGCGTAACCAAAAAATTATTCGACTTAATGTTGTAGTACTTATACGAAATTAACCTAGACATAAGTTTAATCCAATTTTTAACGGCCTGTATAAAGCAAAAGATGTTAAATTTCTTAATTGTATACTAGTAGTAAGCAGAAATAAGGTACACAGTACATAAGTAAAATATGATGCACAATTTTAACCGGGTTGAAGTGGACTATCGATAGTTAGTAACTGCATGATTTCAACTATCGAATAGTTTTATTCGTTCATTCACATACTGGGTCGTTAAGAACCTATGACCAGAAATAGGGAGAGGGGGTGGGGGGTGCTACTCCGTTGCCGCATTGCCCATCTTTTAGGCCAACTCAAATTTACGAAGAGACCTTTGTGTCGCAAACCGACGGGTGGTTTTACCCCCCGGAACACTTTCGTTACGGTACGGTACGGGACCTTACGCGAATTCTCCTCTTTCTGGGCACTACGCACTTCTATCATAAAAAAAACTCTTTTTTTCGATTGGGGCTCCCTTGAAGTCTCCCCTAATCACCACTATTAAAAAAAAATCAACCACCAAAAATTAACACAAGTTCCCACAAAGGGGTACTTATCCGTTTATTTTCGTTTCCTTTGTTCGTTGGTACCTGGTGTCTTCTTTGTTCTCCTCGTCCTCTTCTTTTCTCCATTTCTCTATTTATTTTTCTCTGGTTGTGTCCTTTTTTTGTGTTCCTCTTCTTGTCGTTTTATTTCTATTGTAATTTATTCTTTGTTTTTTTCATTTCTTTTTTCTTGCTTTTAATTTTAAATTTGTTTTCTTCTTTTTTTTCTAACAAATGCGAGCAAACTCTGTGGGCCGTGGCACCCCTTACGCGGGTTTCCTAAGAATGACCCGATCTCGAAATCCTACATTCCAATCATACCAACTTCGACATTCACACACATGCAATTTTATTCATATGCTCCATTTCGCACATACCACACATTCTCACAATTCCTGACATTCCGAGAAGTGTCGTTTATCCTCATACACACGACGCGCGGCGATTGCACCACTGCATCGTGCGTCACACTCACTGCCACGGTGTTCGTCAGACCCGGCAACGGCACGCATCCAGCTCCTCATTGGCTCTTTGCACGTTTTTCGTACGCACACTGATGCAGCCCCCTCGATCGCAGTAATCACCACCCGTCTTTCTTGGGTGGGTGCGTGTGTGATCGTCGGTGGACTGTCATCTTCGCACACTTTCGGGAGTTGGAGTTAGACGGCGATTTGGAGAATTTTGAAGACCTCTGGGCCCTTTTGCAAATTTATGTTTGCCCTCGCTAAACTATATTCTTCTGATAAGTGACCCTTTGGTCCGCGAACCCTTCCGAGCTCCCGGGCAGATCTCCTAATTAGGGGGAAACGTAGTCGTTGTCGAGGTTTCCCTTTAACATGTATGGGAATTGGGGTTTGGGGCAGACGAAACGGAATATTTGCCCTCGACGAATTGAATGAATGAATGATTTTCGACTATCGAATAAATGAATAGTTTGCAACTATGGAAAAACAAGATAGTTTTTATTCGATAGTATGCAAAACCTCTTAAGAACATATAATAAATAAAAACAAAACCGTAAATCATAACAAATTATAACAATACGATTGTATTACTTTAAGTTTAACTTAAGTTTAAATAATTACTAATTTTTTTTTTAAGGCAAGTTTTTCTTAGCTTTAATGTTAATTATAATCATTTCATCAATAAATACAATACTATGCATATTTTTTGAGAAATCATTAAAGCCAATTGTAACATTTACAGCTAGGAATTTTTCTAATGTTTCCACGTATGTACGGGTTGTTTATGGAAAACATAACGGTGGCGTCGGAATAAAGTCTGTCAAATCTGAACTAAGAGTAGGATATTAATGAAATTTGGCATACACATTGAAATAGTATTATACATATCTAGATTAAATGAATGACATTTTTCTAAAATTTTAGGGTTTTGAACATTTTGTGATATTGCTGCATAGCTTACCACTTCTTATTCTTCAGAACTTTTAGTTGTTAGCATTAGTTTACGTTGTGGGTAAAACATTTTACATAGATTTTACTTCAAGAACTTTTTTCAGCAAATCCTTGTATATATTAAGAAATACTTTTCTACCACTGAGGTCCGTCGAAAAGAAAATTGAGAAATAAAACGTTTATGTACTTCTGATATGACGGCTGCTATTTTCTTAGAGCCTAATCTCTAAAGCATACTTCAGTCCTTATTTCACCGAAAGAAACTGCGAATGAGTCCATTTAACTCAGTACCTGCTTGCATTTATATCTTACTTCAATACTTGGTGGATATTTTGCACAAATGCCACACAGATTTCACTATTCTTTAATAGTTAACAACAAGCTAAATATTGTTTGTTTTAAAGTAATTAGAAACTCTCATCCGGAAGTGATAAACCCAGTAACAGCAACCCGTTTGCCAATTTTATGCGCATTTCCAGATGTGGATCCTATATAACTTTTGTTACACCACAATGAACAACAAGTAAGAGACATCTAATTTTCTTTTCTTTAGCATTTCAACAAACTGACTCCTTTATAATTTGCAACAATTCAGTAGATCTCTAATACAGAGATTGCACAGTAGTGTAACTTAGGTCAACAAAGTGCCAAGCTTACAAAACTCCTGCGGCCAAATTTTCTGTGGATGGATTTGATTTTAACACCATAGATGGTGCATGGTTCCTCCTTTCACATAAACTAGGTCTTCCGTTGAGGCATATATTTTTCTACAATCCAACAAAAACAGGTCATACAAAAATGGGTTCAATGAAGATCCCTGCTGAAGAAATTGAATATCTCAGAGATAGAGAACGGCTTACATTTCTCCTAAGAATAAGACCCCATTTGTATTTTTTTAGGTCATTATGAGCCAAGAAACCGTAACTTTTTAACATGGCCAAAGTGAAGACAGTGTTGAAACTAATATGAAATTATGAACCACACAATGGAGTTAACCACTACGCGTTGACGTTACTTTTTGAAACTCAAAAAGTTTTATTAAAACCTTTCTTTTGTGCCTATCTTTGAGACTACTTATCGGAGGTATTTCGAAAGATATTTTTTTTTATATTTCAAATGTTGAAAAGCATACCAATAAATTCACATACAATAAATATAATCACATACGATATACAAGTTTTCCTAAGATGCTTGAGATAAAGACATGTAAACTTTTGTTGAAAATATGGTTCAAAACTTTAATGAATAATTTGTTGACTTTGAGAGGTTGTAAATAAATGCATTGTACACATATGTCAAAAAAGCTTCGAAATAAGCACTGGTTATCTAAAGTCTATACATATGACTTTTTCCAAAGAACTCTTAACCGCACAGCTCACTGTGTTTTGCTGTCTGGTCCAACAACAATAAGAACCAAAAATAAGAATTTCCGCTCTGGCACTTTATACAAAAGATGAATCTATTTGCTCCACGTGTACCGATGGTAGTGAATTCCGTATAACTTTTTTGGCGATTAATTATGGCTACTACCCCGAATGGTGTTGGTTTGTGTATTCTTCAACAGATGACGCTGATGCAAATTGTTAGTTGGTGTACACGTAACAATATTGGCCATCGACATATGACTCTGTCGGAATATTTTGGTACTAACTTTCCTGGGAAAATATTCTGACAGATCGTTGAGAGATAGGAATTTACATTTTAAGCTCGAAACATGGTGTTGATTTTAAAAAATGACATTTAAGAGAAAATTAATACTTGTACTTTTTAAAAATATAAGTGTCCAAGTTTTATGCTAAGCGATTGTCAAGCGTTTAATTGTGGCAGTTTTTGCAGAACGCTACTTAAAAAAATGTACACAAACTATTATTTTACAAACAATTGTTATTGTTCGACAAAAAAATTATATTTATAATAAACAATATTATGTGTTAAATTTCGAGTTTTATAAACAAATTGGTTAAAACTAGCTCAACAAATGGAAATGCAGTGGGAAATTTACACATTCATACTTATATATACACATAGTCTACAAGTTTAGCAGAATACACACGCATTTTACATTGAGCGATTCCAAGTAAAATATCAATTCTGAGAACTTGAAAAACTGACATATTTTCTCCGGGTATTGAACCAACAATTACACCCGGAATTGATAACGGAAATAATTTCACGGCCCCATCTCTTTCGAGTCACTGACAATGCTCAAAGAGTATTTAATGTCTAGAGAAAGCTTCTCAAACTTGGCCGTTCGGAGTCATACAACTGTAGGTCCCTTCCACTCGTGAGAGAACAATAGCACTCACAACACGAGTGGTCACGTTGAGACGTTAGCCCTGGCCCTCAACGGGCTTAAGCGCCACCCATATTATTATTACATATCAAAGTGTTATAAGTGTAAGTCTGAAAGGCAGCAAGAAAAAGTGTCATAAAATAATTGTGGTGTTAAAGTGTAGTAAATTTTAAGTCGTTATTGTGCAGTTGAAGCAAATTTGGAACTAGTGAGTTTCATTTCATCACAATCCAGTGATCAAGCCAGTGTATGGTTCCGTACACAATTTTTGTAAATCGTAAAAAGATATATCAACGGATTCGTAAATAAATAGTCTACATGATTATGTTCAGTCATGTTTGGTAAAAGTAAAGACAAATTGATATACACCACCGATATATGAACCAAAATCAATGACAAATTAAAAGAAGTATTTAGCTTTCGTCTACTAAAAACTTATCGTCGGGAGCTACATAATATGCCGTATAGAAAAAAATCAGCAGAATAATCTATAGGAAGAAACTGCACTCGAATTCGTTAAGTAGAGATACAAATTTTGTGTCAGATACATAAATCTCATTTGCCTTTCATAGAAATAATGCATAACTGCATTCTGTAGAGTAGAATAAAACATTTAACGTTGAACGCTTTGCAAAATCTAAGCGAGTATATAGAAAGGATTGACTCCAAAAATGTGCAATTATTTTTAATGGTATCCAACTTCAATTTATCCCGCAAGCTAATCGAGATATAAGTACTATACCATTCCCACTATTATTTTAAGTGCAACTTTTATACATGAAGAGTAAGATTACGACAGAACGCTAAGCGAATTTCTTTATTACGTGACACAGAGATACGTTACATAGTTAACAAGTTACACAACACGTTTGACAACATTTTTTAAGTGTATATATTATTTGTTGTTGTTTCCATGTTCGTATTGTGTTCTTTCAAATACTCGCAATCCAATTACTTTGGATACGTCTGATATTACTTGTAGTAATTTTTTGGTGCATGGTTCTATTGCAATAAAGGAATATATGAATAAGCCTTAAAAATAGGTTACGCAATCCAATATTATAAGAATTATAAATATCGTTCCAATATTATATGAACCAACGTGAGCAAGCTTTTCGCAAATTTATAGCTTTCAGTGTATTTGTAGTAGTAAGATTTTTTAAGTCCTTAAACAATCTGGTACTTAGGCTTTGGTATGAATGTGTCACTGAGTATTTTCGCATCTTTAACGAATGAATGTACATGAAGATGTTAGTCTATGAATAAAAGTTAGGGGTTAACAACTACCAGGATTTGTGCAATAGTGCGACGCCATAATTCTTTAATCCATTAGGATTTATCATTTCAAGAACAATTTTGTAATAATGGTCTTAGTCTAGTTTTTACGTCAACCTCTAGTGAGTGTTGGGAATACAATTTTCATAAAAATTTGTAACTAATCTGACACAAACAATACTAAAAATAATATTCAAGTTTAGTATACACTTTATATCTCAATCTTTAAACTTATATCTGATGAGTCTAGCTCGTAAAATAATGAGTGTTTAACGGTGCCTCCTTATTTATATTGATTAATTGTTAGGAATCTGTTCCACCGTATCTCCATACTGTTCCTTCCATAACTCAGGAAATTTTAGTACGGTGGATTACTTTTTTTGTAAGTGGAAACACAGTAAGGGAGTATTTTAAAACAATATCAGCCTATTATTTATGCGCCCTTGTTCTGAATTATTGCTTGGCATTTACACACACAAATGGTTTCATACAATTTTGTAATATTTGCAACTTTTCCAAATATTGCAGTGGTAAGACTATTATGTTTAGAATTCAGTTAATCTCTTTATATCTTAAATTAAGTTAATGTCGAACAAAATACAATAACAGTTGTCACGAAGTTCTGTGATTGTTACTTTACATCCAATTTTTATGACATTCTTCCACTTTGTCAATCAATTTAGAAATTTGATGTTTTGGATTAGGAGATTTGTCCAAAATGATGAAAGCCGCTTAGCTTAGGGCTGTCTTTGAGAACTGAGCAAAAATACACTAGGTTGTAATATTCGGATATCAGTAGGTGCAACAATATCGCGATGCATATTCATTTTACAATATATGTATTATACATATACATTAACAAACAAGTTAGAACTCATCATGGTCCTAACAAGGCACAATTAAATCATTTGCGTATTGAAGCCATTTTATTAAATAATAAGTCAATATATTATTAATTTCTACTAGGTGGGTATTTGCACTTAGATAGGTAGAAAAAGTGGTTCAAGCAGAACCCAATTATTTTACCTTTACTTTAAGTTGTCTGAAAACCTCTAAATGAAACCTGAGGCATTTAAGAAGGAAAATAGTTTCATCAAGTAAGTTAAAGAAGAGCCTACCAAGTGCTAGCTGCTTGACTCTAGCAAGAACCGTGCAGGTGCAAAAGTAATGTGTGAAAGTCTCCCTCTTAGCTGTGTTGTTGCAACTGCGGCTAGTGTCCTGTGTAAAAAGAGTCAGCAATCCACCAATATCATGAAGAGTTGGCCGAAGGTATATTACTCCATATTTATTGAATTATTATGGAACTTTTAAAAAAACAAATCCGATACTTACCAGTTTTTAAAGAACGCTCTTCTGATGTCGTTATATTATTTTTTGATATGAGATCCATGGTCAGTTTTTGTGTTACTTCAGTATCTTGAGTCTGCAATAGAGAACAATGTTTTAAGTGGTGAAATATTCAATGTATTGTAAATTTGAGTTAGTTGTGGTTAAAATAGCGACCATAGCAACACAGACTGGCAATAAATAGTGTCAACACAAGCTCACGTCAACAATAAAGTATCCTTGTAAGCATCGCTTGCAAATGGTGTTGACATGGGTTGATCTTCAGATGGTTCAAGTAACCAAACCCAACCAATTATTTATATGATTTATGTGTGAGTAGACTCACTTTTCACGCTCAGCATCAGGTTTCTGATTTTTTGCGTTGTATAGCCAAAACAAAATGAGCCTCAGTTACGATTACATAATCTCATTAATCTATCTGAAATCAATTATATTATTTTAGCTTGAAGTTTAATTTAATAGAGCTTCTCTAAACATATTACAAGACATTTTTCATTGGCAATATGTACTGCTATCCGCTGTTTGGTCAAATAACACTAATTACACATATTTAGCAATGTTTCCATCAAATTAAACTAATGAAATAAAATTGCAGTGTTCAAATGCAGAATAAGACGGTCGTCTATAGCTCTATAAAGATTTGTACATAATTTGTTTGTTGTTTTTTGTGATCAAACAAAAGCCATTCTTTTTGGCCGCATGGATTTCCGCGCACTGGAACAATTGAAATTTTTTTTTAAAAGGAAAGAAGATCTTCACCAATTTTATTTACCCCAGCTTATACCATAGCTATATATAACGTACTAAATTTGGAAGTCGGAAAAACACGATACATACCAGAATGTTCAATTGAAATCTTAAAGGAACATTCTTGATGGACAACAGTTCCAAATAAAATCGTTAATTAACAAAAAAAGAATTTTATTGGAATTTAAATTTGTTTTATTCTTACAAACTAAGAATTAAATACACAATAATTAAATTACAAAAAACGTAAGCTAATTCAAAACGTTTGAAAAACCGCCAGAACTAAATTTGAATGAATTCACGTTTGTATACTTATATAATGTGTGTATACTCGTAAATATTTCCTCCTTTGGGGGGCTTAAGCATTAGACCATCGCAGAGAAGAACGAGGGATGAAAGATAATAGGTTCACGGTCTTTGAGTTTCTACTTTATCTTTTTAAAAGCTTAATTGAAGGGCATTCATCATCACATTCACAACACCTCCGTAAATATGGAACAATTTACGATTTTGATATTAAATTTGATACAGATATCAGTGACAGTAGTAATGCCCTAATTTATGTTGGTTAAAGCTTAGTTACTATTACACAAATAAAGGGCTAATCTTCGTAAATTGATATTTTGTATAAACGGTTGTTATTTTGCCTGCAGCATGTAGTGGTTGCGCTGAAAGAAAGCGAAATGGGTAAGCATAACTGAAACTTGTTTTTTGTAATTTTGTTATTGCCAGCATGAATCCGAACGATAGTAAAATCATTGTAAACATTATAAACTACATTATTTAAGAATTTCGCATTAGTATGTAGTAAATACTAGGTGTGGAAGTTGGTCGCAGTGTAGTATGTACATCGAATCACAACCGCTAATAGCTATACTCAAGGTTCGTCACAAGGTCATCTTAGGGTGTAAAAACGTCCCTAATAGGCTTTCTGTAACGCAAGTATGGGAGTGAGTACCGAATGCAAGTCTTCAAGATGGAGTTAAAGGGCCGAGAACAAAGCAACGGTGACTAACTTCAGAAATATGCTGCAGAGGTTGAGCGATTGGCACATCTGGCATACGCCGACTCAACCATGGAGCTCATTGAAATCGCCAAGACAGATGCGTTTGTAGGCGGTGTTAGAGATTTTAAGACCAAGCGAACAACTCTGTCGTCACCAAGGAGGACCTTCCCCTATGAAGCAGCAGGATTGGCATGTGGGTCACATCTTAGAGCTCGCAGAGTGAATGTGGAGCCGGCACATACGCGGGACACTTTTAAAGGCCGTTGTTTCATCTGCGTTAGTGTGAGCGGAGACATGGCACGCTACTGCAGGAAGCATCGGAAACGTTCCTGGTCTCAGTCACCGGCCCATAACATCAAAAGACGACAGCCAGATGCCACAGGAGACAACGGCGGCAGCAGGCCGTCATTAAACGAAAAGGAGTCAGTTTCGAGAAGCATAAGCTGGCGTTCACAACGGATTGCCCCAAAATCTTCATTTCCCAACTCGGAAGGAACGCGAACAACCTCACTGTCTGGTTGGAGGTAGGAGGATAACGGTTACATTGGATACGGGTGCATCATATTTGATCATAAACAGTGGTCTACTGGAAGAGGTAGAGCTGTTGTACGAGATGCGGCTGCGTGCAGCTACGAGGGAAAGTTCATCGATACTTGGCAAGTTAAACGAAAGTATTACCATATACACCACGACAGTTGAGCACGAGTTCCTGGTGGCGGATATAGTGGATGAGTTGATTCTGGGCGCGGACTTTATGATCAGGACCGGCATTACTTTGGACCTTGAGCGGAGAATTCTAAAGTACTAGAATTTTTTCAAGCCAGACATAAAACACCAGTTAAGAACGTGATCATCGGGAGAACCCTAATTAAAGCCAACAAGGAACAGTGGTCGCTGGAACAGATCCGCATGGACCAAATGAATGATCCGAAAATTATTGAATTCGTTGGAAGTGGAATCAGACCATCATAGAAGGAAATGGCCGGAGAAAGTAATGCCGCCAAGGCATATTGGACTAAGTGACGAAGTCTACAGCTGCAGAATGGTTGCTTGCATCGCGTTTGGGAAAGTGAGGTAGGCCAAACAACACGAAAATTGATTGTGGTTCCGAGGTGGAGAATACACGAAATTGTCGAGGAATATCACAGCGGATCAAGTGGAGGACATCTGGGCATCACAAAGACGATTAAGAAGATCAAACAGAGGTTCAACAGGGGCAATAAAACGCCAGCAGCGGAGCAAAAATGAAGTCGTTCATCTAGACTGGCACCGTACGAGGGGAACACTTCGAATCTTGTTCGGGACGAAAAAGCTTAGCTGTTGGTAGTGGGACGTGGACACAAATCAATCACAATCGCTATCTGGGGGAAACATTCGAACACCATTCGGAGTAGAAGCTATATTCCGTCGTTATAAGAAATCTACACACAAACCACCACCACCATCAAAGTGCACGGAGTAAATGGGTTTCTGTAAATAGTGCCGGAGGGAAGGTTGTTGTCTTGAAACCGAAATAGACAGCGCCGCGTCGGCGCCAGGGTCCAGCTACATATAAAAAACCCCGAGTGTACTCTGAACAAGACAGAGCCACGTCGGCGCCACCGAACAGTTATACATAATCAACCACTAATGTAAATCCACAGGCAGATGGCTACAGACTTTTCTAGAAAGAGTGCTGGCAAAAATAAGTATCGGAACGGCGGCACAGACAGGACAGTTTAATTTTGTATTTGGTATACAAGTGATGAAAGTGTAAAAAGAGTGCGCCTGAAAGGCAATAAAGAAAAGTGTAATTAACAACTGAACTGAATTTTTGAACTAGTGAGTTTCATTTTGTCACAACCCAGTGATCGAACCCTATTGCACAAATCCATCGTGATTACGTAGACATAGTTTTTGTCTGAAACGTAACAATATATAAATTGATTGTTATACACTCGTGCTGATTTTGCAGTAAAAAAATGCATCATCAATTTCGGCAATAATTAAAATAATAATTTCATGGTTTCATCACACTGTGCAACACGATGCTAATCGAAATGATTTGTTGAAGCGGAACTTCTTCAGGCGCTAGGGATAAATCGAATACACAATATAATAAAACTGCCTTCTTCATTGATTTAATTGAATAGCTCACAAAATAATTTCATTTTCTTTTCTGAGACCTAAAAACATCTCTAGAAATTTAATCGCTGGTCTTATTTTAAGATATATTTGCTTGATAAATCTACAATCTCTCGAACGGATGCCCCTAACATTTAGATGGTAGGCTGTTGAATCAGTTTATAGAAGAAGCGTATTTTTTACTTTAAGGATTATTTAAACAATTGCATATTAATGCCCAGGATAACTGACACTTGTTCAGTTCTTTAAAATGTCAGAAAACGAAGGTAATATGATAGAATCAGGGGTTCAGCATAATAATATACAAGAAGGAGATGACTCAAGCGTCGAATGATAATTACATACAAGAATAACGTTGTGGTAAATGTAAAGCCAAAAAGTACATTTCGTATGTATATTGCGTTGACATATGCGACAGAATGCAAATGACCAAATACATTTCAAGCTAAATGCAAAATGCTTATGCGTAAATACATACATACAAACTAAATCCTTTCTCAAGAATAAGCGTAACTCATATTGGTCTTAAATCAATCCAGTCGAAAACTATGAAATAGCCGCATGCTATTATTCATGAAATGCCTGTGAGCAGGGGGAAAGACATCAACATGACAAATATGAAAACATATGTCTTATTGGCTCAAGCGACATCAACACCGTCACACTTATAAAGTTTTCTCGATCCCCGTCAATTGAGTAAGCGAATCGTTCCCTACTGAAAAGTCTTGTAAAACCATTCATCATAAGTATTTGCGGCAATAAAGATATTTTATATATGTTCATACGTTCATACACTTATATAAAAAACTTCCACCATTTTCTGTCTTTCTATCATTTGCAAAAAAGAATTCCACTGTACGGGAGCCAAGAACGGAAAAAAAAATACTGGCTGTCACACTAAGTGGAAGTGAGGAGAATGGATGTGCCTAGTTAGAGACATACGCCAACATGCTCAAGTAAAGCTCATTCACCGACGGTGGTATATGGTATACGGTACGGCGCGGCGGTGTACACATATTCATATTTAACACTCCGCCTCTTGACGCATTTCCTTTGTGATATATGTATGCATTTGTATAGAATATTATTAAGTATTTAGTGGATGTTCGTTCCATTTTAAGTAAAAAAATAAAATTCATGTGACAAGAAACAATGTTTTATAAAATATGGTGTCTAATATTGACATGCCTGTCCAACAAAAAAAAAAAATCAGTGCTCGGTGATTTATTGAATACTATATATTTGTGAATGGGGGCATGGGCTTATGTACACAGGGCAACAACCTGGTAGGATGCCAGCGCGATCCCTGTTTGTGCATAAGTCCTCGTGGCGCCCCTGGATAGCCATCACAACAACCGTTGTGTGGTGAACTAATGTATGCAGCGATCCCCCTCTGCCCGAGGGTCAAATAATGGGCCTGGCCTACCAGTTGTAGGTTGTGCGTGAGGTTAACTCCCTCACCACATAAAAAACCAACGGTTACGAACCGACAACAGGCCTCGGATATGGACGGATTCAAAGTTGACAACCCCAGCAAACGATCAAAGGACAATGATTTTCGGTTCTGCACGTGGAATGTGAGGTCCCTGAACAGACCACGTGCAGCCGATGAACTCGCGGAGGCTCTAGACTGCTACAAAGCAGATGTCACCGCCATCCAGGAGATGCGATGGGATGGGCCGGGCAAAAGGAAGATGAGAAACTGCGACATTTACTACGGTGATTGCTACAAAGAGCAAAAAGTCTTAAGCTTTGATTATATCAGCGAGCGCCTCATAACAATCCGCATCAAGGCTAAATTCGGGAACATCAGCCTGATTTGCGCACACGCCCCGACGGAGGAGAAGGATGACGATAGCAAGGATGACTTCTATGATCTCCTAGAAAGAACATACGATCGATGCCCCAGCTATGACACCAAGATCGTTCTAGGAGATTTCAACGCACAGCTGGGCAAGGAAGAAATCTTTGCTAGAGTCATCGGAAAACACAGCCTGCACGACAATACATCCGGAAACGGACTCAGGCTGGTAGATTTCGCCTCGGGGCGTAACCTCTCTGTGATGAGCACGCGGTTCCCACACCTCAACATCCATAAGGGGACCTGGCGGTCTCCTGATCAATCAACCGTCAACCAGATTGATCACATTGCGATCGACGTCAGATACTCCTCCAATATTCTCGATGTCCGAACGTTCCGAGGAGCCAACATCGACTCGGACCTTTTCCTTGTTGTAGCCAAGGTAAGGATGAGGATATCGAGAGAAGTACGGAGTCGAGAAAGAACATTACGGTTTGACGTCGGAAAGCTACAATCGCAATCGACCGCTAGGAACTTTGCCGACCGAGTCTCCCTGAAACCGATCTCTGAAAGTTCGACGCTGCCTGCACATTCAATAGAAGAAGAATGGAAACGTTGTCAAAAAGCCATCAAAGAAGCTGCCGCTGATGTGCTGGGTTTCACGACACCACCCAGAAGGAACCCATGGTTTGACGACGAGTGCAGGCAGGTACATGCAGCCAAGCAGGAGGCCTACAAGGCAACGCTGCATCGAACAACGAGAGCTGTTCGTGAGCTCTACGAACAGAAGAGAAGGGAAGAGCACCGGCTTCTCAGAAAGAAAAAGGTCCAAAAGTTTTACCAAAAGGTAAAACAAGTACCAGGAAGATATAGACCTCGGACCGAAGTCTGCAGGGACGAAAATGGACAACTAGTAGTAGAATCGCAGTCGATGCTGAGAATTTGGAAAAATCATTTCTGTAGACTGTTAAACGGCGATGACGACACAAATTCCGCTGTCAGGCAGAATGTTTCACTCAATTTGGACGATGATGAACACGAATTCCGTCCCCCGATTTAGACGAAGCTAAGATAGCGATATCTAGACTGAAGTCAAACAAAGCTGCTGGAGCGGACGGATTGTCCGCGGAACTGTTCAAAGCAGCTGGAGATGAACTGGTTGGGCGCATGCACCAGCTCATCTGTAAGCTGTGTGGAATCTTAGCGTCGTTTGTCCGGTCCACAAGAAAGGAGACCCCTTTGACTGCGCCAACTATCGAAGGATCAGGAAAGTCCACAATAGACCAAATATTTACACTCCGGCAAATCCTGGAAAAGACTCAAGAGATGCAGATCGACACCCATCACCTATTTGTCGATTTCAAGGCCGCATATGACAGCGTGCATAGAGACGAGCTATACAGCGCCATGTCTAGTTTGGACATTCCTGTCAAACTCGTCAGGCTGTGCAGGATGACGATGAAGAACTCTCGCTGTTCCATCAAGGTCGGTAACGAACTCACCGAGACCTTCAACTTCAAAGTTTTAGGCAAGGCGACACGCTGTCTTGTGACTTCTTTAACATCATACTTGAGAAGATCGTGCGAAACTCAAACGTAAACACCCGAGGCACGATCTTCCAAAAGTCCGTTCAACTACTTGCTTACGCGGACGACATTGACGTGATTGGACGAACACAGCGAGCTGTCAATGAGGCGTTTGCTGGCATTGAAGCGGAAGCGGCTAAAATGGGTCTAGCGAAAAACCAGGCAAAACAAAGTAGATGCTGTCATCACGGAAGGACGCACAACATCGACGTCAAGGGCAGAGCGTCATATTGGGCAGCAGAAACTTTGCGGTAGTCAAGGACTTCGTCTACCTAGGCTCCGGAGTAAATAAGGACAACAACACCAGTACCGGGATCAAGCGCAGAATTACTTTTGCCAATCGCTGTTTCTTTGGGCTCAAGAGGCAATTGAGTAACAGAGCCATCTCTCGAAACACCAAATTGACCTTGTATAAGACCCTGATCATCCCAGTCCTGCTCTATGGCGCAGAGACATGGACGCTATTGAAAGCGGATGAAGAAGCTCTTGGTTGTTTTGAGAGAAAAGTTCTGCGTACCATCTTTGGTCCTGTTTGCGTTGATGGCGTTTGGAAGAGAAGGTTCAACCACGAACTATACGGGCTGTACAGCGGCATGCACCTAGTTAAGCGTCTTCGGATCCAACGCTTAAGATGGCTAGGTCATGTAGAGCGGATGGACACCACAGCTCCGGCCCGAAGAGTCTTCGACACCGAGCCATTGGGACAGCGCAACAGAGGACGTCCTCGCACTAGATGGTGCACACAAGTGGAAAAGGACCTCAACCAACTTGGTGTGCGCAACTTGAGGCAGCTGGCGAAAGATCGTGCTGGCTGGAGAGGCATGTTGGTTGAGGCCCAGCTCCACCCCGGACTGTGGCGGCAAGCTAAGAAGAAGAAGATATATTTGTGAATTTGAATTTTCCGTCCGGCATATTTTATCCTACGGCCACCCCAACGGTTTGAACAGCCCGCAAAAATTAATTTTCATTTTGAATTGAAATTGTAGCAAACACTATATGTGTGTACACAGATAATATTATCACATAATTGACTAACCTTAACAACAAAATTTATCCCCCACAGCAAAATTTCATCATATATCTAAGCAATATACAAGTTTAAGATTTCCTATTCAATTGCCGTGACTGATGAAAGGTGTGCAGCATGTCCTTTTCAAGCACAAACACTCACAAAAGTGATTCAATATCGCGCAATAACGTTGTTCCGTTGCTTCTCACCCACTAGCTCGGTAACCTCGTCTCTCTTGCCAACTGGTACTCTAAGTTATCTGTGAATTTACACAATCAATCACTGGATTGTGACAAAATGAAACACACAACTTCAAAAATGCATCTCAGCTTACTCCAAAGACTTTGGTAGTTGTGGTTGTCTGTGTGTAGCGTTATTATTTCGACGGATTATACTCTATATACTATATTCACGCAGATGGCGCTATAGATTGATTTGGGTCCACGTCACAGAATGTTAGTTACCGGTGTTATATCACATATCTAAGCAATATAGAATGCAAATACGAGTTTTAAATTTCCTCTTCAATTTAGTGCCGTGATGGAAGGTGAGCATCACGTCCTTTTCAAACACAAACACTCAAACCAATGATCCAATATCGAGTGCAATCGACTTAATGAAAACTCTGCCGGAAATAGGACTGCAAAAAACTAAATTGATCATATGAATTAACGGATATGTGATTGAAATCGACAGTTGGCGTGATGTTATGTCTACTACCGTGAATTGTCGTCTGTGTATTGAAATTAGTTCCTTCACCAATCTTTCCATGCATATGGTTTTGTAGGCACACATTTCTATTAGATCACATTCGAACCCAATTGTATGTATTGTCGAGACTGACTTTTTAAGTATTTGACACTTGAAATACTGTTAACATCATAGACGTTATGTCAGCAATGAGGATTTGAGGATAATATGAACAAATATTACCCAACTGTGATGCAATTTTATAAAGTTATTTATTTAGTAACCACAGTTATTAAACTGTAGAAAAGAGCTTATATTGTTAAGATACGAGATTTTTAGATATGTATTCGATTCAGATGCGAGTTAAACGGTAACGCGTTCTTGAGCATTTTAAGATTGCATCCTTCAATAATAATATCGGCATGCAATGAGGAATACGGGGAGCTCGTTTTTAATATCAATTGGCCGTTCCTCTTTCGTCTACAGCGATTTGCCTCATGAATAGTTGAATAATAACATTATATTTTGTTTTCCAATCCCAAAAATGTCCATAATTATAAGATTCCTTACCTTATCTCTTCGTTTGTTCAACCGAAATAATATCCCCTCAACTGCCCAGAGTAAGACAAATAATGAAAGCTCGCACATCAATGAACTTTTGTGATTGTAAATAATAATGATGGCGCATGTTATAACAAACATTTCAATATATGTTCAAATAAAAAATATCAGTTTAGAAAAGAAACATTTTTTGAAAAAAGAAAGACCGTTTTTTGGCATTTTATCATCAATGGGTTTAAGTCTGTTCCACACAGTTGAACTTTTTTTAAGTTACAATACATTTTTTCAGACCCTTGTCATTGCGTTTTTTAGATGTGAAACTGTATTTCTGTTCACTTATCAAAGTTAATCAATCTGGAATTGATAGCCCTTAGACTTAGTATAAGATACTGAGAAAGATTCTTTCTTATTCCTTCTTTTACGTTTCAGTATCAGTAACTAAGTTTGAATTTTAAATTGAATGACAGGCAATGATTCACATAATCTATACTCTGAGAATTTTTTTTATTTTTCTACCGGCCTATCCACTCAGAAAATAAAACTGAGAGAGAAATTATACTCTTTCCCCCTCCCAACACCAACAATTAAATTTGCATAAATGAATCACTGCGATTCAGAGCTTAAAAAGAGCAAAGGAATGAAAAAAATACAAAACTGTGAATTCCACATTCACATCTAGTAATGTGAGCTATTAAAAATCGTAGTCACTTTGAATGGGAGAATTCCATGATGCAATACAAAAAAGTTATGTTAACAAGTAGGTCGCACAGTTTTTTTCTTTTATAAGTCATTATAACTTACCCATTAAAAACAACGAACAAGAAAATGGTGCTGATTTTTTCATAGCAAGCACTCACTTGAACTATTTGTCAATAACTTCCAATTTAGCTTGATATGGGGAAATACTGACAACAAAAATTCACAAACGTGCAAGAAATGTGCAACGGGTAAACAATGCTAATGAGAACTGTCAGAATCTTTGCCATTTGCGACGGTAATTTTGAAGCCATAACTGATAAACATTATTTCAATAAAGAACTAAAGATGGCCAGAGTGCAATTTTGTTCTCGAATAATCAGCAATTCGAAGACCAACATGTTCTCTCCCTCTTCTAAACTTGTTGGAAAAACGTCTCAAGTCATAGATCATCCGGTACCCTAGGCTCCGATTACAAAAGTGGATTTCAATGATTTGTATTGTGTGTTGAATAAGTGTTTTTTTTTTTGTTTATTACATTTCATTATGGTGGAAATGATGGAGAGCAACATATTTGCACTATTTGCTTTTAAAAAAAGCAAAGAAGATGGCTGGCCCTTATACTGTTAAGTTCAGCCAGGCGATCAGAGCAGTAAGCCTCCAGAATCTATAGCATTGGAATGAGAGAGCACAATGTTTTGTTTTTCATCCTCCCCCTGTTCTAGAGATTTGTGTTCCGATGACGCATGTTATAACGCTAGTTTTAATTCATCCTACTCGAGCTAATCAGGCTAAATAATCTTTTAGGGTAGCGATTAGGCCAGAGTTTAATTTCATTTCATTTCAGTTATTATTTCCTTAAAATCTCTGTACATTAAGAATGCAATATTCTTTTATTGTACAGGCCTTAAAATATAACATCGTTTGAATTCATGAGTGACAATTACATATTTCAAAATTGAATTTAAGAGTTTTGCAGATTATCTTAAAATTCAGCTTAGTATATTACTTTACTGTATTACTTACTTCGAAGGTTAAAAACGTACCGTGCAGTTGCGTTGATTGCTCTTAGCAATTTTTGCATTGAGACATTATTACAGTCAGCGAACAATTCGCAAACGTAGGTTAACAGAGACACTATGAGTGCTTTGGCAAGTTTTAGTTTGACATTAATAGGGAGTAAAAATTTGCTAAAAGACAGCTCTCCAAGGTCAGTCCATATTAGTTCACTATTACACATTATGCCAAGATTTCTCACACAGGTAACATATTCGACGACAACAGAGTTTAATTCTATGGGAGGAAAGTTTGAAAGGGAGGGTTGGTGTTTGGAGAATGGAATGACTTTGGTTTTGTAAAGATTGAGCATGAGAGAGTTTAGCTTAGCAACTGAATCATCAATCATACCTAGGGGAAAACTTAGATAGATTTGAATATCATCTGCATATATGTTGAAATTGCAATAAGACAAAACTTTAGTAAGATCATTAATGAACATTGAAAGCAATAACGGACCGAGAATAGAAGCTTGAGGTACTCCCTTGTGCACATTGCAAAAGGGAGACAGTTTTGAGTAATATAAAACAACTTCAGTCCGGTTAGTAAGGTATGAACATATTAACTTGTTAGTGGGATTACAGAAGTTAAATTGGGTGGACAGATTGTGACGAAGTATATACGGGTTAACACTGTCGAATGCTTTCGAAAAGTCAAGTAAAGCTAGTAATGTTGTCTTATCTTTGTCAATGGCTTTTCGTATATTGTCTGTTACTATTAGCAAGGCTGTAACAGAGCTTTGTCCTTTACGAAATCCTGATTACATTGGGTTTATTAAATTTTGTCCTTCAATGTGATTTTTAATCGCTCGACTGACAATAGACTCGAACACTTTTGACAAAAACGAGCGAATAGCAATCGGCCGATACTCAGGCGGGCTTGTTTTCTTATTAACTGGGACTATTTTTACTATTTTCCATTGTTCGGGATACGTCGACGTCATGATTATGGTGTTGAAAATGTGGGTTATATAAGGGATTATAATAGGAAGCAATATTTTTATAAAGTCAGGGTGAATATTATCCAGTCCAAAAGACTTGGTCTTTATGGAAAATATTGCACAGCCGACAGAATATGTATCCACTCTTCCTATTTAAAACCCATCTTCTCTATTGTTTATTTCTAAGTGCAAAGGCACATTGAGGGGGTATACAGAGGACACAGAAGTAAATCTAACATTTAACTCATCGGGGCTTATGCAATCATCGTTAGGTCGTGTGTTAGTTTTAGTTAGTCCGATTTCTCGAACTTGCTTCCACAGAAATCTAGACGATCGGTCACAATTAAATTTAGCCTTGTAATAATTGCTCTTAGCAGACCGTATCAGCAAGGTAACATGGTTTCTCCAGACTTTGTATTCGTTGTGCATATCCGTGCACAAGAATCGTCTCCATCGTCGGAAAAGAAAGTCTCTCTTTCTGATCGCGAGAAGGATTCTATGCGTCAACCACTAAGATTTTTCACTTCTGACAACACGAGTACGATGTGGAACATAAGTTTCATAGAGGTAATTAATATTTTTGTTAAATGTCTCAATTTGTTTGTTGACGTCAGACGACATATATAACTATTCCACTCAACATTTCTACAATCCAAGAATAAATTATTAATATTAATGCTACGAAAATTACGATATTGTATATACTGTGGACAATTTGTTACAACACGAATGTCAAATGTGGCAAATACAAGATCATGGTACAGAAACACAGGCGCAGAAAGCTGACTATATGTTTTCACTAAGCTCTGATCATTGCTTGACGTCAGCAATGACGGCGAGCAGTTTGGTTTAAAATGGGTGCGGTCGTTGGTGTTTATGAAGGTTAAGTCGAGAGAGGGTATCGTGCTAAAGGAGAGTTTGGTGTCATATTTAGCAAGTTTAAGTTAAAATCTTCACAAATAATTATATGTGGTGTTTGCGAAGACATCTCTTCAATAATATCACAGATGGAATTAGGGTGCGGTACGTCCGGAGGCACATATATAGTACCAATAATACACTTTTGTGAACCACTTAGGATTCCTACAAAGTAAAATTGAGTAGAATGCGATTCTTTGGAGCAAAGGACAGTTTTCGATTGGATGCTGTTCCGAATGTAAAATGCAACGCCTCCACCAATCCTAAGGCAGCGATCTGCACGAACTAGTTTGAAGCCCTTCAGAGAGAAAGCGAAGTCGCTCACTCCTGGATCAAACCATGTCTCGGAAACACATATTAAGTCGATCAAGCTGTTCTCAAATATAATTTTTAATTCGTCGAATTTGTTTACCAGATTTCGTGGATTTATATGACAAATGTAAAGACCATCATGGCTTTTACATAAAACATTTAATAATAATTCGGGTTTTTCATTCATGCTGCTGTTACTTTGGTCATTGATGTTGTTCATGATGAGAGATGTAATGAGATCAAGAGACCGAGACAGACTATTTTTCTTTATATTGGAGTAAGTAGAAAAGCAACTGATACAATAACCTTACAATACCAAAGAAAGAGTAGGCAATAGAACAATGCTTGATGCAAATAAAAACGAAATATTGGCGCAAATAAATTTCTGAGGTCCTCCATGTTGCAGATCAAAATGGATGGTTGCTCGGGACATTTCCGTTCGTGAATTCGTCCATTGTTAGTAAAGGCGGCTGTAAGTAATCGATTGCGTTTAGGCTTCAGGGCTTCTCTTTGCGGGAGGTTATTATTTTTCGTCAAGCTTTCATCAATATAGAAGCTTTTTGATGAGTTTTATCCTACGTCGGATAGTTTCAGCGGGCTCTTTTTATTTTTACGGTATAGAGCTGTCGCTCTCATCAGGTGTTGCCTTTCGCTTATCCGATAGCTTCACAATTATACTGGCATCGACCGGCTAAGTGGTATGGATATTAATTGTGGAGCAAATAGTGCTGAAGAGACTCTCCAGGTTCTCGTTCGGAATTTCGGGTACTCCAACTATAACAGCATCGGAGCATATATAACATAGTGAATTAAAACTACCGAGGAGAATCATTTAATGAGATAAACTATTAAAGATTTAGCTTCTTCTATACGGAAATTATATTCTTGAGCGTTTAAGAATTGTGTACAATAGGAAACTCGCGAATTAAATTGAAGTTGGAAGAAAGACGTTTACCACTTTTTCATCTCACTCAAAAAGTTGTTAAGTAATGAGGCACACTGCGCCAGTTGACCATCTACGATTTACTTAAGCAAGTTTTTCTAGCTTCCGTAGATGTTTTACAGTAGCTGAGACTGGTGTATCACCAATCAGAAAGAGGTGGATCTCTAAATACTTGCTTATATTTTATAATGCTTGCTTAATATATAATACTGCTTACCATCTCGTTAAGATAGGCGAAAATTAAGGAAAGTCTTTGAGTTGAAGGTAACTGAATCCACTGATTTGATTGCTATTAACAGAATGCTTGATGAGAAGTTCTTGCTGAGCATCGCTTAGTGTCTACATCATTTTAGTTCCAAATAAGCCTGATCGCGATATCAGCTGCTGTCTGTCTACCGAGGTCTAAGGGTGAGAAGTATGTTCAGTGCTGCGGATAGGGTTGTCCATTTTGCTCCGCTGAACTATACTCTTAGTGCCACACTCACTGGTTCATTTTAGTAGCTTAGGAAAGGCCAATTGCATAATATCTCTGGCTAGGTAATGTATACAAAGAAAGCATACTATAGATATAGATATATAGCATTAATATAGAAAATAAGTCGATCATCTTGTAGGGTAGCAAATTTCCGTGTTGACCAACTATCATAATTCAAAACACGACTCTTTCTAGAGAGCTCAATGAGTATTCTGTTGTAGCCGATAAGTGTGTGGCCGTTGAGTGTCCTCTTCCACGCATCATTTTGTTGTTATTAGTAGTTCAGTAACGAATTCATCGTAGACTATTCTATCACATGGGAGCTGCGATGCATTTTTTTTTCAGATGTGTGACATTGTGACGCTATTCTAGTTTGTAAGGTGTTTAGTTTCAACCGATTCCGATCCAGGAACAGCAGGGATTGTTATATTACTTGGAGCATAGATCATAAAGGAGCTTTCCGACTGGGGTATGGGTTACCTTCTCACCTGGAAGGCATGGGCCTATAAATCTAATGTATCTTGTCAGGGGGTTTAAGCCACCTCCCGGTCCTCCAGATTCGGGGGTTTCGCGTGGGGTTAACTTCCCTAACGTGTAAAATAGACCTTAATTCAGAGACGGCTACAAACTTTGGATACGGATGACCCTACTGCTGACGACCATGGAAAACCAAACAAACATGGATTTTCGGTTCTGCATGTGGAATGTGAGGTCACAAAATGTGAGGCCGGACTAAAAGTGGATGAAAAACTACAAAAAGCGAAGGCAGCGCTTGTTTGGATGCGGTTTTGTTATTTTAGGCAGACGTAGTCAAGAAGTCTTAAACTTTGGATACATAATAGATCGGATTACATAAGCGATCGCCTCACAACAATCCGCATCAAGGCAACATCAGCCTAATCTGCGCCTACACCTTAACGGAGGATAAATACGACGATAGCAAGCACGACTTCTATGATCTTCAGAAAGAACACACGATCAATGCCACAACACCAAGATCGTTGTAGGAGATTTCAACGCACAACTTGGCAAGGAAGACGTTTTTGCCAGAATTGTCGGAAAACACAGCCCACGTGAGAACAAGTCCGACAAAGGGCACCAGAGTCGAACAGAAGCCTGTCCAAAGGAAGAAGGACAACTCGTAGCAGATATTGACAATCGGCAGGATCATTTCTTCAAAATGCTCAACGGACACCAATACCGTTCTCAGGCAGAATGTTCCACTCCACGCCATGGATGATGATAGAAGAAAATTCCGTCCTCCCGATCTAGACGAAGTCAAGTCGAACAAAGACGGACTGTCTGCAGAACTATTTAAGGCAACTGGAGATAAGCTGGTAGGTTGCAAGCACAGGATATGATCGGAGGAAAGCATGCCCGACGAGTGGAATCTTAATATCACTTGCCTCACCACAAGAAAAGACAAACATTTGACCGCGCTAACTATCGGGGGGATAAGTCTCGTTAACATCGCCAACTAGATCTTCTCATCGTGACTATGGAGGACTCTGGCTGATCCACTAAAGTCGATAACGAACTCACTGAAACCTTCAATGTCAAAAAAATTTCAGGCAAGGCGACATGCATGACATGATCGCGCAAAATTCCCAAGCCAACACAATATTCACAATTTTCCAAAAATCCGTGCAATTGCTAGCATACGCTTACGACATTGACGTGATTGGTCGAACTCAGCGAGCCGCCAATGAAGCGTTTGGTTCCATTGAAACGGAGGCTGCAAGTTTGCTGCATTATTACAGTGACCGAGATATTTCCAGCAGACGGCGCTGCAGATTGATTTGTGTCCACGTCATAAAGGTCTGATTTTTGTTTTTAAGATGCGAGGAAGAAAATTTCCTTTGCCTTTCTATCCTGAAGATCAAAGAACAATGAATTAAAAGGACTTAATGTATTCGTTACGATACTTACGTCTCTATAAATAAGGGCATAATTTTTTTGTACTTGGTATCTTTTCTCTTTACCCGTTTCCTATATCACGCATGTATGTATTAAGGATGAGTATTGCGATTCTTAGAAGATAACTTTTCTAATTGTTCCTGAATGCGTGTTCGAAATTACTTGTATGAGTTCAGAAAAATTCTGTATGGCAACGATTTACACTAATACTTTTACACAACGTACCATTTCAATCATCATCGTTTCCCCTATTAAGGAACATAATAAAATCGATGATCTGGACCAGTTCCCAATTTTCTTTAACGTCATTATCGGCAACACAGATACCTTGCTTGCATATAATCTCCCCATAATTCTTAGTATAAGTCGACAGACAAATGTGTTTGATTTAGCTTGGAGATTATAAAGGATTATCTATTCTAGGCAAGAGGTAAACAACAGAACAACAAGATCAAAACAACACTTGAATGAATCTGATTTCATATGGTATTTGGTCTTTCTCATTCCCATGGGATTTCCAATTTCAGAATTGAAGGGAAGCTTTCATTCTGCCCTATTTAGAGTCGCAACATGAAAACCTCGTGGCCTGTTATGTTGCAGGTATATGCGTCGACTGCTACGCACTTAAACCTACGTATGATTCGATTCCTGGTACGACCAAAAATTACTTTTTTCGAGTCTTCGACAATGCCCAAAGGGTATTTTCTGTCCAGGAAAAGCTTCTCAAACTTCTCAAGCTGTAGGTCCCTTCCACTCGTTAGAGAACAATAGCACGCACAACATGAGTCGCTCAAGTTATTGTTATTACATATATATCGTAAAGTTGCATATGTAGAAAAATTATCCATTACAAATTTCACAACTATAATACATCAATATACACGCAGAGTTTGCTTTATGAATTGTATTGTTTATTTAAACCACTTTCATGTTTCATTTAATTAAACAAGGCCAGAGAATGCGAATACCAAACGTAGGAACTCACTAAAAATTTTTTACTAGAGCCAATATATGATTTAATATGCTAGATTACAGAAAACAACCGATTTATCAATCAAAATAAAGCTGAGCGTAAATTATAACGTATGTGTCATTCAAGAAATAGGTTTGCACATGAAATGAGGCCATCATATAAATTTGTTTCAAAAATATTTTAACCAAAAACTGAAAACAAGCCTGCAACCACCTCTTAATTATTCACATAACATACATACATTAATTATATAAATTCACATAAGAGGTTTGCATAAACAGAAATTTATGCATAAATTTTGTGAAAAGCATAATGGGTTCATTCTACGGGAAAATGTAAAGGTAACCCTGCCCATGCACCCAATGCACAAATATCACAAAATACACAAATACACAAAATACAATAGTTAAATAAAATTGGAAACAATTAAAGTAAAACACAAGGAATTCAAAACTTCATTATAATATAATCATGTGGTGCCGTTTTATGGTTCGGAATAATTGCCGGTCAGCCATTTGAATTAGTAACAACGGGATAGACCGAGAGAATTATACCGATTTTTATATTAAGTAACGACGTTGGAGCAGAACGTGATAATATTAAAAATACCCCTACAAAGTTGATTGATGTTGTTTCAAGCCTGTATTTTTTGTATATTTTATTTGATGAATATTGCAGTGAGACTTAAATTCTTTAATAGGTGAACTGATAGCTTTAGCTTATCTAAATGTTTGAGGCAGGGTCTATACTCACAGGGCAAAGTTACTGATCGCTCTCAACTTGGCGGGATGCCAGCAACGATCCTTGTCGCTGTATAGATCAAATTGACATGCAGCCTCCAAGCGGCGCCCTCTGGATAGCTCTCACAACACCCGTTGTGAGGTGAACCAATGAATGCAGCGTTTCCCCAGCGGTTGTGCGGAGGACTAACGAACCAACCACGAAAAAAAAAATCTGTTACGGAAGAGCAAACAGCCTCGGAAGAACGGACGGAATCCCAACGACGACACGGCGCGAAAAAGGACTACGACTTGCGAGTGTGCTCCTGGAATGTAAGAACACTCTACCAGGGGCCGCACAAAAACCAGAAAATATCCTCACACAGTATAAAGTGGATATTATTGCGCTCCAGGAAATACTCTGGATAGGGCAAGGGATTATGAAAAAGAAAGAGTGCGACATATATTACAGCTGTCACAAAAGGTTACACATATTTGGATGCGGATTCGTCGTGAGAAAACGGCCAATGTCGAAGGTCATTGACTTCAAACCGATAAGCGATCGCCTGGCTGTGATCCGCATCCAAGGCAGACTTTACAACATCAGCCTCATATGTGCACATGCCCCCACCGACGAAGCTGAAGACTCTGACAAAGAGGATTTTTACGACCTCTTGGACGGTGCGTACGGAGCTTGTCCGGAGTACGATGTCAAAATCCTAGTCGGAGACTTCAAAATCGGTAAGGAAAACATCTTTGGCGGAGTGATCGGAAAGCACAGCCTACACGACACGCCAACAGATAACGGCTTCCGACTCACAGACTTTGCGACAGCACGTAATATGGTCATTAGTAGCACAAGGTTCCCTCGCACACAAATCCACACAGCAACCTGGCGATCCCCAGATGGGCGAACCACCAACCAAATCGATCATGTGCTTATTGACGGAAGACACGCGTCAAATATCCTGGATGTGCGAACATTCAGGGGGGCAAACGTCGACTCTGACCACTTTCTTGTTCAAACAAGATTCAGAGCTCGACTGTCCATGTCAGAAAGCTGCACCAGCCGACAAAGATAACTTTCGACATTGGACGCCTAAGCACACCGGAGATTGCCAGAGCCTACGAAGAGCAATTAAGTGAGAGATTCTCCGGTATGCCTGCGTCAAGTGCCAACGAGATGTGGTTGCATTGCCGCTCGGCCATAAAAGAGGTAGCGGAAACTACCTTAGGCTACCTACCACCCCCGACAAGAAACCCGTGGTATGATGGCGAGTGTGAGCAGAAAAAACGTACAACCGATGAGGCATACCATAAAGCGCTGCAACGGAAAACAAGAGCAGCGCAAGAGGAGTACCGGGCTAGAAGACGGGAGGAGAAAAAGCTTCTACGCGTATCGAAGAGTCTAGGGACAAGCAAAAAATACGGGCCTTTTACAAAAAAGCCAAAAGCCTGGCCGCAGGCTTTAGAAAAGGCACCCAGGCACATACACATACGCGAAGCACCGTGCAGTTCGGTTCAAAAACCTCTGAACCGTTCGATACCTGCACCAGATTTCGGCAAAGAGATGCGCTGTCGTGTGGTCTCTTCAATTTGGTACTGGAGAAGATAGTGTCAACACGGAAGGCAATATCTTCTACAATTCAAACCAGCTGTTGGGATACGCTGATGACATCGACATTATCGCGCGGTCCCAACGTGCCATAGTGGAAGCTTTCAGGGCAATTGAGGAACAGACGAAACGAGCTGGTCGTAAGGTCAACGAGGACGAAACAAAATATATGCTGTCGAACCAAAAACAATCCGCCGCACACCACCTAGACCAAAACGTGTTAGAGAGTTTTCATTAATCATTCTCCTCCCTCAACATGTTTGGGAATTAGATAAACATGTATGTAGCAGCTCTTATACTAGTAACTGTTATACTCTTCTTGTACTCTTTAACTTTGCTAAGTGCACATCAAATTTTAGTCCTAATAAACATCGTTAACAGATCGGACGTGGTTTTTTCTTTTCTGTGAGTTTCAACAAAACGTCACAATCGACAGCTACAATTGAGGTAGTAAATTAGTTTGTCTACCTCGGGGCAAATGTAAACTCCACGAATGACATCGTAGTGGAGATCCGACGTAGAATCGCCGTTGGCAACCGATGCTACTTCGGTCTGTCAAAACAACTGGGCTCGTAACTCCTGACTGGAAGGACCAAAGTCATGCTCCACAAAACCCTTATCCTGCCAGTCCTTCTTTATGGAGCCGGAACCTGGACATTAAGTAAGGCTGCAGAGCTGATTCTGGGTGCCTTCGAAAGAAAAATTCTACGTCGGATGTATGGTCCCGTCTGCGAGGAAGGCGAATAGAAGAGAAGACACAACCGCGAACTCTACGAGCTGTACAAGGATGTGGATGTAGTCCGGAAGTCAAGAATCCGTCGACTACACTGACTCGGCCACATCGAGCGAATGGACAACAACGCTCCAGCAAAGAGGGTCTTCGAATCCGAGCCCCCTGGCTCGAGAAGGAGAGGAAGACCGAACCTCCGGTACAAAGACCAAGTCATCGCGGATATAAGACAGCTTGGCCTTGATGATTGGAAGCAGCGTGCCCAGGACCGTCACCGATGGAAGGCAGCAATTGCTCAGGCTCAGACCCTTCATGGTTCGTCTGCCTGATAAGTAAGTAAGTAAATATTTGAGGCTTATGCACTTATTTATTTATTAAATTTCAAGGATCATCATCATCAATGTGTTGGTGTTTAGAATATATTTTCGAAAATAGGTGCAAGACCGATATTTAATATAATAAAGGTGTTAATTTGATTGTATGCTCAATATATGCTTTGTCTTGATCCTGACGTCGTCAAACTAAATAAAAACTAAGTAAACACTTTTGATACAGAAAACTGTAGAACTAAAGGTTTTTTTATCTACCTAATATGGTTTGATATTTTTGAACTATTTTCAACGGATCAGAGTTTAAGTTAAGTCTTTCACTTCGCACAGCTATCTACCTGTTATCTTTCAGATACACATTGCAATGTAGAAATTTAAGAGTTGTTGAAATTTCCTATTGTGCGAGTGCTGAATGATTTAATTTAATGATTTATTGAAAAAAAATAACTAAAGCTACAGAAATCAATAGGTGGTAGTTTCTATATACACAAGAGGCTTTTGAGTACATCGTCTTCTATATATCTTACCAAACTAAGCAATAAGGTTAATTTATGCTTCATAGTTTATATAATACACATATAATAACATGACACTTCATAAAGAAATGACTTTTCACGCGATTAAAAAAGCTATCGGATTAAATATATATTTTATTTCTAAAATGGAATAATTACGATCAACATGTTATCAATCATTGACTAGGCAGAAAAAAAAATTATCTGAAAAGTAATTTGCTTTAACATTGGGGCAGTAAGAAAATTATTAATGTCAAAAGCAAAACACCACATTCATATTCAGATACTTTTCTGCTCAGATCTGCTTCCAATGGTCGATGTTCAACATATTCCCTATGAATGTGTATCAATTGCTTAACTGACTGAATTATACGTATGAACTACGATATTAGAATTCGACTACGTTCTGCGTTCTGCAGAGCATTTAAGGAAGATACACACCAAGTCATGGCGAACTCCCGGGAAGTAAATGTTGATTTTCTTAAAAAAAACATTACAAAAGAAAATCAAATATACTTATGGACCAATTTTTTTTTATATATATATATATATTTGTTTTATATATATTATATATATTTTTATTATATAGATAAAAATATCTATTCCTGCAAGAAAGGCCAAAGTATAATGACACACCGTGAGCGCATATGATTGTGACTTTAGGAAAGAAGTTCTTACATACCTAGGAAGAAGAACGCGTTCTAAATTGCGTGCAAATTATCCAATGAATATGAGGGCTTCAAGATCCGACCCCTTCAAGTATTCTCAGTAATGCGAAAGAATTCTATTCTTGATTGATTCAGGGTTTTTTTCTTTATTTACGTAGCGCCGCAGATAATACACGTATCACACACAGCCTTTTTGTTTTCTATTCTTCTATTTAACACTTTTTGAATGAAAATTTACTTTTCTTATTTTCGAAACTTTCAACAAAACTTTTTTTTGCCGTAGACACAGAATATAACAGCGAAATCACAACAAACAAAGAAAGAAAATTAACAAACCAGCAAATAGAAAGTTGAATGATTACACATAGATGGAAATAATGATGATGGTCGCGACAGGACCCTGTTACGGATTTCTTTTTAAATTACACACACGAAGACAGGGTATGCCCCTGTTGCCCCTGATATTTGCTTAATTTAATATATATATATAATGAAATCACAGCAAGTGTGGCAAAATATTTGATATCCAAAGATTCTTTATTGTTTTGGGAGTGAATTGTGCGCTAAGGATAACTCCTACGGAACATCTAATTCGAGTGGTTAACAGAGAGTAACTGAAGATCTAGTACGTATTCATTTAGCTTTCAAAGAATTTAGCTAGTCCGGAAGTCAAGAATCCGTCGACTACACTGACTCGGCCACATCAAGCGAATGGACAACAACGCTCCAGCAAAGAGGGTCTTCGAATCCGAGCCCCTTGGCTCGAGAAGGAGAGGAAGACCGAACCTCCGGTACAAAGACCAAGTCATCGCGGATATAAGACAGCTTGGCCTTGATGACTGGAAGCAGCGTGCCCAGGACCGTCACCGATGGAAGGCAGCAATTGCTCAGGCTCAGACCCTTCATGATTCGTCTGCCTGATAAGTAAGTAAGTAAATATTTGAGGCTTATGCACTTATTTATTTATTAAATTTCTAGGATCATCATCATCAATGTGTTGGTGTTTAGAATATATTTTCGAAAATAGGTGCAAGACCGATATTTAATATAATAAAGGTGTTAATTTGATTTTATGCTCAATATATGCTTTGTCTTGATCCTGACGTCGTCAAACTAAATAAAAACTAAGTAAACACTTTTGATACAGAAAACTGTAGAACTAAAGGTTTTTTTAACTACCTAATATGGTTTGATATTTTTGAACTATTTTCAACGGATCAGAGTTTAAATTAAGTCTTTCACTTCGCACAGCTATCTACCTGTTATCTTTCAGATACACATTGCAATGTAGAAATTTAAGAGTTGTGGAAATTTCCTATTATGCGAGTGCTGAATGATTTAATTTAATGATTTATTGAAAAAAAATAACTAAAGCTACAGAAATCAATAGGTGGTAGTTTCTATATACACAAGAGGCTTTTGAGTACATCGTCTTCTATATATCTTACCAAACTAAGCAATAAGGTTAATTTATGCTTCATAGTTTATATAATACACATATAATAACATGACACTTCATAAAGAAATGACTTTTCACGCGATTAAAAAAGCTATCGGATTAAATATATATTTTATTTCTAAAATGGAATAATTACGATCAACATGTTATCAATCATTGACTAGGCAGAAAAAAAAATTATCTGAAAAGTAATTTGCTTTAACATTGGGGCAGTAAGAAAATTATTAATGTCAAAAGCAAAACACCACATTCATATTCAGATACTTTTCTGCTTAGATCTGCTTCCAATGGTCGATGTTCAACATATTCCCTATGAATGTGTATCAATTGCTTAACTGACTGAATTATACGTATGAACTACGATATTAGAATTCGACTACGTTCTGCGTTCTGCAGAGCATTTAAGGAAGATACACACCAAGTCATGGCGAACTCCCGGGAAGTAAATGTTGATTTTCTTAAAAAAAACATTACAAAAGAAAATCAAATATACTTATGGACCAATTTTTTTTTATATATATATATATATTTGTTTTATATATATTATATATATTTTTATTATATAGATAAAAATATCTATTCCTGCAAGAAAGGCCAAAGTATAATGACACACCGTGAGCGCATATGATTGTGACTTTAGGAAAGAAGTTCTTACATACCTAGGAAGAAGAACGCGTTCTAAATTGCGTGCAAATTATCCAATGAATATGAGGGCTTCAAGATCCGACCCCTTCAAGTATTCTCAGTAATGCGAAAGAATTCTATTCTTGATTGATTCAGGGTTTTTTTCTTTATTTACGTAGCGCCGCAGATAATACACGTATCACACACAGCCTTTTTGTTTTCTATTCTTCTATTTAACACTTTTTGAATGAAAATTTACTTTTCTTATTTTCGAAACTTTCAACAAAACTTTTTTTTGCCGTAGACACAGAATATAACAGCGAAATCACAACAAACAAAGAAAGAAAATTAACAAACCAGCAAATAGAAAGTTGAATGATTACACATAGATGGAAATAATGATGATGGTCGCGACAGGACCCTGTTACGGATTTCTTTTTAAATTACACACACGAAGACAGGGTATGCCCCTGTTGCCCCTGATATTTGCTTAATTTAATATATATATATAATGAAATCACAGCAAGTGTGGCAAAATATTTGATATCCAAAGATTCTTTATTGTTTTGGGAGTGAATTGTGCGCTAAGGATAACTCCTACGGAACATCTAATTCGAGTGGTTAACAGAGAGTAACTGAAGATCTAGTACGTATTCATTTAGCTTTCAAAGAATTTAGCTAGTCCGGAAGTCAAGAATCCGTCGACTACACTGACTCGGCCACATCAAGCGAATGGACAACAACGCTCCAGCAAAGAGGGTCTTCGAATCCGAGCCCCTTGGCTCGAGAAGGAGAGGAAGACCGAACCTCCGGTACAAAGACCAAGTCATCGCGGATATAAGACAGCTTGGCCTTGATGACTGGAAGCAGCGTGCCCAGGACCGTCACCGATGGAAGGCAGCAATTGCTCAGGCTCAGACCCTTCATGATTCGTCTGCCTGATAAGTAAGTAAGTAAATATTTGAGGCTTATGCACTTATTTATTTATTAAATTTCTAGGATCATCATCATCAATGTGTTGGTGTTTAGAATATATTTTCGAAAATAGGTGCAAGACCGATATTTAATATAATAAAGGTGTTAATTTGATTTTATGCTCAATATATGCTTTGTCTTGATCCTGACGTCGTCAAACTAAATAAAAACTAAGTAAACACTTTTGATACAGAAAACTGTAGAACTAAAGGTTTTTTTAACTACCTAATATGGTTTGATATTTTTGAACTATTTTCAACGGATCAGAGTTTAAATTAAGTCTTTCACTTCGCACAGCTATCTACCTGTTATCTTTCAGATACACATTGCAATGTAGAAATTTAAGAGTTGTGGAAATTTCCTATTATGCGAGTGCTGAATGATTTAATTTAATGATTTATTGAAAAAAAATAACTAAAGCTACAGAAATCAATAGGTGGTAGTTTCTATATACACAAGAGGCTTTTGAGTACATCGTCTTCTATATATCTTACCAAACTAAGCAATAAGGTTAATTTATGCTTCATAGTTTATATAATACACATATATTAACATGACACTTCATAAAGAAATGACTTTTCACGCGATTAAAAAAGCTATCGGATTAAATATATATTTTATTTCTAAAATGGAATAATTACGATCAACATGTTATCAATCATTGACTAGGCAGAAAAAAAAATTATCTGAAAAGTAATTTGCTTTAACATTGGGGCAGTAAGAAAATTATTAATGTCAAAAGCAAAACACCACATTCATATTCAGATACTTTTCTGCTTAGATCTGCTTCCAATGGTCGATGTTCAACATATTCCCTATGAATGTGTATCAATTGCTTAACTGACTGAATTATACGTATGAACTACGATATTAGAATTCGACTACGTTCTGCGTTCTGCAGAGCATTTAAGGAAGATACACACCAAGTCATGGCGAACTCCCGGGAAGTAAATGTTGATTTTCTTAAAAAAAACATTACAAAAGAAAATCAAATATACTTATGGACCAATTTTTTTTTATATATATATATATATTTGTTTTATATATATTATATATATTTTTATTATATAGATAAAAATATCTATTCCTGCAAGAAAGGCCAAAGTATAATGACACACCGTGAGCGCATATGATTGTGACTTTAGGAAAGAAGTTCTTACATACCTAGGAAGAAGAACGCGTTCTAAATTGCGTGCAAATTATCCAATGAATATGAGGGCTTCAAGATCCGACCCCTTCAAGTATTCTCAATAATGCGAAATAATTCTATTCTTGATTGATTCAGGGTTTTTTTCTTTATTTACGTAGCGCCGCAGATAATACACGTATCACACACAGCCTTTTTGTTTTCTATTCTTCTATTTAACACTTTTTGAATGAAAATTTACTTTTCTTATTTTCGAAACTTTCAACAAAACTTTTTTTGCCGTAGACACAGAATATAACAGCGAAATCACAACAAACAAAGAAAGAAAATTAACAAACCAGCAAATAGAAAGTTGAATGATTACACATAGATGGAAATAATGATGATGGTCGCGACAGGACCCTGTTACGGATTTCTTTTTAAATAACACACACGAAGACAGGGTATGCCCCTGTTGCCCCGATATTTGCTTAATTTAATATATATTTATAGTGAAATCACAGCAAGTGTGGCAAAATATTTGATATCCAAAGATTCTTTATCGTTTTGGGAGTGAATTGTGCGCTAAGGATAACTCCTACGGAACATCTTATTCGAGTGGCAAACAGAAAGTAACTGAAGATCTAGTACGTATTCATTTAGCTTTCAAAGATATTTGTTGATTTTTTTTCGAACAGCATCCCTTCTTCCATGGGGAAATGTGAGAGTACCAGCAACAGAAAATGTGGAAACTTTTGATGGAATTAAGAAAACTTTCATCATCTTTCTCAATATCTACCAAAAGCATGTGCATGTTTGTTGTTTGCTCCCAATAAAAAGATACAGAACTTCTTCTAAGGGGTAAAATATAGGGAAATTTAAGAGAAGAGAACAGGATGAACGAAAGAGAGAGCTTTTACTTTAGTCAAGCATATTGCGTACAGATGCCACACAATTTATTTATTTATTAATTATATTTTTATATTTATTATATATTATTAATTATTATATATAATTAATTAATAACTTTACTATGCTGAAGCAATTAGTGTTATTAAAATATTAATTAAAATATGTGTTAATTTCATTACATTACATTTCATTTCATTACATTTATTCGGCATGAAAAGGTTTGAAAATACTTATAATTATTAATTTACATATAGTAAATGCGTTTTTGGTATTTTCATTCTCTCTATTTGGTATGCATAAATACAATTAACAACTCCCCAACTCTCGACACTATTCCAGTCCTGTTCTCTGCCTGCTACTTTGAAACTAGTTAGCTCAACCATACTCATTTAAACACTCATGATCCTGCCTTGTGATCGTAGAACAGCAGGATTGGTTACAAGCGCTTGTTCATGGGCATTGACAGCACAACAATGGGAGTGTTACAAAAGTTACAAGATGCTGTTTGTTGCCTAAATGAGCATTCAAAAATCAGGCTGACACATGCACCAATGATGGCACTTCTGTCAATGAACGGACAAAATTTGCCGGCATTTAAGCCCAATGTGCTCATGAACTTCCTTCCTCATTTTCTTTTGTACTTTATCATTGAAAATAATTCTTGACGTTGGGATATTCATTATGAACATATATGTACGTTAGAAGGTTAATTGGCTACATTGCAGAAGAACAGAGACGCAATTCACTTGAAATCCGGATAATAACTGCTATGCTGTGGACACATTTTTTTACTGCCTTTCAGTCTCACACTTTTTTTTATAATTTGCGCGTGCTCAAGGGGTTATAAATACTCTTGATTGTCCAGGGTCAAGACACAGCACGGGCGGAATGCATAGAGGTAGAGAGAGAGAGAGAGGAGGGTTGTGCACATTGGTCTTAAACATCTGCGGATTGTATTCTATGGGGAATATTGAGTTGGGAAGAGCATTCCATATTCGTGTGGTGCGGCTAAAAAACGAGTCTCTAAATTTCACTTTTGTTCATGGGAGAATTTCACACGTCGGATTATTGCATTGCAGTCATATCTGGCCCGTTTAAGCTTATTTTGGTTTTTCTCAGTAGGGTTGGCTTTGTATAAGCGGAAATTCAACTCTCTTATGCTGATAGCCTCTTTCCAGCTCGAGTCATACCCATTTGGTCTGCGTTTGATACACTTTAATCTATGCGGAATGAAGTATCTCATGCCCAGCAGAATAATGTTTTCTGAGCATATCAGCAGCGGCATCCACGTCACTATCGAGGAGGCATAGTGACCAGTTAAAATGCCTTAAGAAGTTTTTGAGTCCGCTCCAATTGGACTGTTTGCGGCGACAACGAGAAATTAGCTGATACGACACAGTGGTCTGACGAGCCTAGAGGCGACGATATGTCAATAGAATATTTTTTTAGGATGAGAGGTGAGAAACAGGTCCAGTGTGTTGGCGGAATGATCTGAAGTGTCAGGAATTCGTGTGGGCTTATTTACAAGCTGGGTTAGATTGTTGACCTCAGCAAAGATTTCAACGTACCTTCCTTCGGGTAATGTCTGGCCTGAATGTCGATTGTGTACATTGAAATCGTACGCAATGACAAATTTCAGTGTGAGGATATAGGGAAACAATTCTTGAGATAGAATCGGATAGCGCAACCAATTCGTTAAAAATTGAATTGCTATCCAAGTTTGGACTTCTATAAATAAAGCAGTAGTGGATTAAATGCTTACGGACATGAAATTTTAACCACAGAAAATTAAATTCCGGATGAGGCCGTATTGTGCTTGAAGTTGGTAAGCTACATCACTACGCACGTAAATGGAGAGACCGCGGTGTATAAAGAAAAGTGGCTCTAAGCTATATCCAGGCAGGTTCAAATCCGATAATTCGGTATTTTCACCTACCTGCTAAGTCCGCTACGTCAGATGCCACGCACTCTCAGTCGCATCAACCCGCCTGATAAATCAAACGGGAGTTGCGACCGAGAATGCGCAGCAGTGGCTTTTGATGAAAAGTGGCGAAACTGAGCGGACCGGATGCTCTCGACACCGAGACACTTCACTGCACAGCACGTCACTTGTTTTTTTTTTTTGTTTTTATTATTATGATTTTTTTTTATATATTGTTTTGGGGCACACGCGATGTTTCTGTGGGAGGGATGGACCGCGGCACCGTGAAAGCAAGTGCACTGGTCGGAGGCTGGCACAGAACTTCAACTTCTTAATACACTTTTATCACTTGTACACCAAATGTAGCGTTATTATAGTGACCGATTATAGCTTCTACTCCGAATGGTGTTCGATTATTTCCTGCAGATGGCGCTTTAGGTTGATTTTTGTTCTCGTCACACTACCCACTAAACTTGTTCAACCCGAACAAGATTCGAAGTGTTCTCCTTGTGCGGTGCCAGTCGGTCTAGATGGATGACTTTCATTTTTGCTCTGCTGGTGGCGTTCAATTGGATCCGGTACACTACATGGTTCATCCGTTTTATTGCCCCACCAAATGTGTCTGTAGCTTGGGTTATAGTCCTTTCTTCCGTTGGGTATTGTGAAAGCAACAGCAATTGTCCCTCTTCAAAACCTACAGAATTTGCCCTAATGTCATACCGTGCCATCATATTGTCGCTTTTGAGCTGGGTATGCACCCTTATGGCTCTATTAATCTGGTCCAGGCATTCTTTGAAGGGTGAGAACTCTTCTTCCTTTATTGATGCGCCAAGCATCAGCTCTTCTGGAAGCCTTAAGTGCAATCCGAAAATTGCCGTTGCCGGTGATGTTGATGTCGTGCCGTGGATAGCAGATCAGTATGCCATAAGAAAGACTGCTATTTGTCCGTCCCAGTTCCGTTGATTCCTGCCGACCACTTTCCTTAGATACTCCTCAAGTGTCCGGTTGAACCTCTCCACCATACCGTCCTACTGTGGATGCAACGGTGATGTCCTTGTCTTATGTCTGCCTAAGGTCTGACATACTTCCTTGAAGACCGCGGACTCAACATTTCTTCCCTGGTCCGGCTGTACCTTCAAGGGAACACCGAAACGATACATCCAATTGCGGAAGATTGCATCCTCACAAGTCTTTGCTTCCTGATTCGGTAAGGCATATACCTCCGGCCACTTGCTGGAATAGTCGATTACCACCACGATGTACTTATTACCACGTTTGCTGGTCGGCCCTGCTACATACATGGCGATCCTTTCGAATGGTGGTTCTACGTTGTACTGGTGCATCTTCACACGGCTTCTTGATTGCGGCCCCTTCGCCTTCGTGCAAATATCACACGCCTGATTCCATTACGTTACTGACAGCCCGCATCCAACCCAGTAGAACCGCAGTTTGATCTTCCGTTGTGATATTCCTCTTATATATCGCGCATTCTCCTCCTCGGAACCAAACGCGATGCAGGCAACCATCCCTAAGTTGTAGACTTGGCCACTGAGCCGAATATGCCTTGGCGACAGGACTTTCTCCGGACATGTTCTCCCATGACGGTCTGATTCCACGTTCAACAGCTTCAATCATTTTTGACAGATCCGAATCATTAATTTGCTTCTTGCGACCACTGTTCCTCTCGTAAGACGCTCAGCCATCGCACATCGATATTGTGTTCCTTCTCTTCTGCCCTTGTGCAATGTTTGCGCTCAATCTTGCAAGGGCGTAGTGCATTTGCAGTGCCGTGTTGTCTTGGCTCCTTTTCCGTTTTCTATGTTGAAGTGGTAACTCTGCTACCTTTCCTGTTAGTTGTCCTCCGGGATTTTTAAATTGGAGCAACCACCGCAATTCAACATGCGAAAAAGAGCAGCTTCTTCATATCTTGGAACGCTGTCTCATGCGGCTCTATCCACACAAACTGCTGGTTTAACCTTGTCAACTCGTGGAAGCTATGCCCCCGATTAGCGAAACCTGGTACGAAGCGCCGGTAATAGGTGCACAATCCCAAGAGCTCTGTAACTCGTGCAGATTCGTAGGTCTCGGCCAATCTCTAACGGCTGCTATCTTTTCCACATCGGTGTGTATTTCTTTTCTGGTAATACGGTGGCCAAGTACATCACTTCCTTCTTAAAAAGCGAACACTTCGTCGTCTCAGATTAAGTCCAGCTTCTTCAGATGGTCATTGAAGTCCTTACCTATGACTATGACGTCGCCGAGATATACCAAGCAGGTCTTCCAGTGTAATCCTCTGAGTACATGCTCCATATACCGCTCGAATGTCGCTGGGGCATTGCACAGTCCAAATGGCATTGCTAGAAATTGCCAAAACCCGTCACCCGTACTAAAAGCTATCTTTTCCCGATCGTTTTTATTGATTTCCACTTGGATGTCCAATGTAGAGAACCACTTTGTTTCTGACAACGTATCCAAGGCATCGTCTTTGCTTGGCAGGAGGTAACTGCCTTTGTTTTATGACTCGTTCAGCTTTCTCCTCTCATTTAACGACATTTTTGCGCCTGTTGCGATGATAGGTATTTTGTTACATTCGGTAGTGTATGTACTCACGTTGCTGTCCTCAGCTGACTCCACATATCGTTTAGGCTGAGACTACAGCCGCCACTTCTTGGCAATGTCCGATTACTTGGTCTTGCCTGATTCTCTGCGCTCCTTTTCCCACTCTGAGGACTCTTATCGGCCTCTGAGTTCGGTGGAATCCTGATGTTCTTCTACTAGATCACTCAGTATGATCGAATGTGAAGTCACCGTTATCAGCAGCGTCGCCACCAACAAAGCACCAACAAATGTTGGACCTCCAACATTGCCATCGACAGTGAGGTTGTTCGCGTTCGCGCGACTTAAATTATTTGTCGCAAAGAAATGAAACACGATTATTTTTTACCGCACCACAAGTATTTATTTTATTTTATTATGAGTGCCGCTGTCTATGGCTTGGCCTTTTCTCTTTCAATCCGAGAAATAATCCCCGATTTGGAGACATTCGATCGGTCTTATACCATAAAATTGATTAGCGAAGCACTTCTCATATTCCAATTCAGAGGTAGGTGATTTTGCTGACTTAGAACTTTTATGTATTTTGTTTTCCATCGCATTCTGTTAATGCAAAAGTGCCGTCTTGCAATTTTACAATTCTTTTTGGTAGGTGGTACGTAACTTCACCCCGCTTAGTTTGGAAATTCTCCTGAATTTCTTGAGAAGTGCTAGGTTTTACATTTTCTTGAATATTTTTTACTACAATTTTTAGTTTTTTGTTCTTAGTTCTTAACATTATAAGTATAATAGTTGATATAATTACTAAAGCTATTACAATTGTTGAACTTATTATATAATTCGTGGTTTTATGGTATTTTAATTCCTTAATTTCTCTTATATTTTCAAAATGTTTTAATATTATACTATCGAAAGAAATGGATTTTGTAAAATTGTAATTTACATCCTCAAAATAATTGTATTTGGCTTTAATTTCAAAGTTTTCATTCGAAAAACTAATTTTAAATCGTTAACATATACTTCATCGTTAAATTCGTAATCTACATTTTTATACTCTACAATTTTTTGATCATTTTTAATTATTTCAAGGCCTTCCTTGTTTGGTAAGCTTGTTAGAAATTTTAATTTTAAATCTACAACCGCCATAGGTGTCTTAATTGCCATAATCAGGACATTTTTTCTATAGCTCATCATACCTAGTTTAGAATGTTTTATCTTATAGTAATCAATGTTGAATCTATTTATTTCTTCTGGGGTTAGTATCCCTGAATGTAAGATATTATGTTTAGTTGAGGCAACGTTGTCTAATATTTGGTCTATTTTATCTTCTAATAATTTTAATTTAAAAAGTTGATCTAATTTTATTTGTTGGTATATTATCTGTTTTTGTGTATTGTCTGATTGATTAATTGCTTTTGAAATTTGTTCCCTATCTTCTTCTATGAGGTTCTTTAGGTTAAATATAGTTTCATTGAAGTAAGTGTTAATCCTAATTTGTTTATTTAAATTGTCGATTGAATTATGACTATTTATTTCTATTGTTCTCATATGCTCTATAATATCCTCTCGGTCGTTATCGTCCATTGTTCCAAACAGCCATTTACTCGCTGTACCTACAAAGTTAGCTAAACCTCTTTTTGTTCTCTTAGGAAGAATCGTTGATATTTTCGATTCAACAGATTCTATTTCCCTGAGTAAAGCTTTTTCAATTCCAGTAGGAACTTGCCTTAAATTATCTTCGACTTGTCCGACGGCGTCTTTCAACTCTTGCAGGTTAATCACATGGAGAATTGTAGTAGTCTCATTAATCATCTCTATTGAACCCATATATAATTTGATGTATCCATTATTCATTTCCACTTTCGTTATGATTAGTTTCGCTTGGACTGTCGGAATGGGTATGACCAGTAGGAATGTTAGGAGTATTAACATCTGTAAATTTACGTTTTCTTTTAATATTTGTATTATTTTCATTAGATATTTGTTTTATTCTAAATCTTGGTTCATATTTATGTCTAAGTCGCTTATAATTTTTAATTGGTGCTAAAATTCGATCTTCCGTGTAATTTTCCCTATTTTTATTTGCCTTACTAATATATTTTTGTTTATTCAAAATAATTGTTTCCCTCAGTTTTCGGTGATCTGCATTCATAGCTTGTTCTGGGATCATTTTATTTATACTATTATTGTAATTACTTATTACTTTATGTAATTTAGCAATTAATGTGAGTGATGTGTCTCTTAAACTGACCAATTTTTCTTGAATTGTTGAATGCAGTCTTTCAATGTCAGCATTTCCAGTGTGGTTGTTAGGTTTGGTTAAATGAAGTTCTATTCCTTGATTATTTAAATATTCTATTAGCTGATGTGCCTTAAACTCATTATCAGTTATTATTTTCTTTGGCTTATTAAATTTAGAAAAATGTTCTTCTAATATTTCTATTCTTTTTACCCAATTTTTGTTTGGCAAATGATAAGCATATGCTTTTTTGGTTAATTTATCAATTAATGTTACGAACGATTGTCCTTGGAATGTAAATAGGTCCATATGTAGAGTGTCGTTTGGAAACTCGGGAGTTTCTGTTAGACAGAATTTTGGCTTTATGGGGTTTCTTTCATATTTAGTTTCCAAACAAGTTCTGCAATTGTTTATAATTATTTGAATTTCTTTTATTAAATTGGGATAATAGATCTTCTTTTTCAGTGTATTATATGTTTCCACTATGCCACTATGTATACTCTCTGTAATGTGATACTTGGAAATTTGATGGTGTAATTCTTCCTGAGTTCTTACTTCTTTTGCTCTTAGTGTGCATTTTATAAATGTTATGTGTCTATTATGACTAAAGAGACTTATTAAAATTTGCTGTATTTTGTTATATTCCCGATATGATAATTCCGTGTATATACCAATTTTTCCAGGCTTCATGGTTCTCATAAACAAGTCTTTCCAATATGACTGATTTTTAGTCATATCAACTTCAATTATCGTTCTTCCATGTAATACCTCGACCTCTTCGGTAATTGTGTTCGTTAAAATTAGCTGCGTTTTATACTTATTGACAATTTCTTCTTTTATTGGGAAGTGGTCGAGTAATTGCTCCGGAGCAGAATGAATCGTAGCTACATCGGACATTACTTCGTCTTCTAAATGGTCTACATGTTCTATTCTACTCAGGAACTCAGCTACTTTATTTTCTTTTCCCTTGAGATACTCTATGTCATAATTGAATTCAGCCAATTTCAACAGCCACCTTTGATTTCTCTGTGAGAATTCTTTCCCATTATATTTCTTGTTGAGGTATTTAATTGGTTGATGATCGGTAATTATCTTAAATTTATTTCCCCAAAGATAAGGTCGGAAATAACACACTGACCAAACTATGGCCAAAAATTTCTTATTTGTTGCTGAGTATTTCTTTTCATGGTCGTTCAGAGTTATTGACGCATAGCATACAGACTGTCCATCTTGAGTTAGCACTGCACCTATTGCATAATTGGAAGCGTCAGTAAATAATGTGAAAGGTTTATCAAACCTTGGAAACTTGAGTATGGGATGGTTGACGATACAAAGCCTAAGTGTTTCGAAGGCTTGTATGTACTCTGGATCTCTCGAATTGATTTTTGTATTCTTTTTCAAGTATTTGATCATAGGGTACGCTATTTTAGAATAATCCTTTACGAATTTTCTATAATAACCCGTCGTCCCCAAGAAACCTTTCAGCTGCATCTCTGTCTGTGGTAATTTATAGTCCAGTATGCACTTTATTTTATTGGGATTGGGCGTCATCCCATCTTTAGTTAAAACGTGTCCCAATTCGGTGTCTATCTTTAAAAATGAACACTTATTAAGCTGGACCTTCAGATTGTGATCATTTAACACATCGAAAATAGTTTTAATAGCGCTATGATGTTCTGCCAGACTTGTAGAAAATATGAGAATGTCATCAATGTACACTACACAAATCTTATTTATGTGTTCTCTCAATATATCATTCATAAACCTCTGGAACGTAGCTGGGACATTTTTAAGACCAAAAGGCATCCGAGTGAATTCAAATAAACCGTTTGGTGAAACAAATGCAGTTTTTTGTATATCTCTGGGATGCATTTTAATCTGGTAATACCCTTTTGCCAAATCCAGTGTTGTGAAATATTGAGCGCGACCCAACTTGTCTAATACAGCTCCTATATTAGGGAGTGGATATTTATCGTCTACAGTGATTTCGTTCAATTTCCGATAGTCAACACAAAGTCTGAGCTTCTCTTCGCCAGAACTGTCCATTTTCTTTTTAACGACCACTATTGGTGATGCATACCGACTATTTGATTTCCTCACAATTCCTTGTCGTTCCATGTCCTCTATCTGTTTCCTCACCTCCTCCTCATGCTTTGGTGGTAATCTGTATAAACGGGCATTTATCTGTTGATCCGTTGTAGTTTTTATTTCATGCATCACGGTTTCCGTATTAGTCAATTGATCCCCATCTTTATACAACAAATGTGTATATTGCTTGATTAGCTTGTCCAGTTTTTGCCTTTCATCCGTATTTAAATGTGTCACGTCTATACTTTTGTGTTTTTCCTCATTCAACTCGAAACACTGAATTGTTTCGTAGTCTTCCGAAAATAGGTTCAATTTGACGGTGTTGTTCAGTTGCATGAATCGTTTATTAATGTTTAATTCAGTTACGGACTTACTAATAAAGTCCATTCCTATCAGTAAATCATATGTTTTATTGTTCAATGGCATCTTGTACCAATTGATTTTGTTTACATTATCCATGCGGAACTCTTTCGGAGCGTCAGTTATAACAATTTGGACTCGCTCTCGTGTAATGTTATTTATAGTACTTAGGGATATGTCTTCCTCTTCAAGAACCTTAAACTTCTCACAATTTACCGTGCTTGAATTAATAATACTAATAGTCGATCCCGTATCTATTAGAGTTCTGTATTTATATTTGTTAATCATTTCAAAAGTTCACTTTACTACTCACTCACTTTTATACTTTATGTTCGTTTTTTCTTTCCCGTTTGGAAAGAAAATTACTGACTGCGCCACTTAAATTATTTGTCGCAAAGAAATGAAACACGATTATTTTTTATCGCACCACAAGTATTTATTTTATTTTATTATGATTGCCGCTGTCTATGGTTTGGCCTTTTCTCTTTCAATCCGACAAATAATCCCCGATTTGGAGACATTCGATCGGTCTTATACCATAAAATTGATTAGCGAAGCACTTCTCATATTCCAATTCTGAGGTAGGTGATTTTGCTGACTTAGCACTTTTATGTATTTTGTTTTCCATCGCATTCTGTTAATGCAAAAGTGCCGTCTTGCAATTTTACAATTCTTTTTGGTAGGTGGTACGTAACTCGCGTGCCCCTCAAAACTGCCTCCTGTTGCGCATACCAAGTTGGTTGAAGTCCTTTTCCACTTGTGTGCGCCATCTAGTGCGAGGTCCCAATGGCTCTGTGTCGAAAATACTTCAGGCCGGAGCTGAGGTGTCCATCCGCTCTACATGGCCCAGCCATCTTAAGCGTTGGATCCGAAGACGCTTAACTAGGTGCATGCCACTTTACAGCCCGTATAGTTCGTGATTGAACCTTCTCCTCCAACGCCATCAACGCAAACAGGACCAAAGATCGTACGCAGAACTTTTCTCTCAAAACAACCAAGAGCTTCTTTATCCGCTTTCAATAGCGTCCATGTCTTTGCGCCATAGAGCAGGACTGGGATGATCAGGGTCTTATACAAGGTCAATTTGGTGTTTCCAGAGATGGCTCTGTTAGTCAATTGCCTCTTGAGCCCAAAAAAGCAGCGATTGGCAGGAGTAATTCTGCGCTTGATCTCGATACTATTGTTGTTGTCCCTATTTACTCCAGAGCCTAGGTAGACAAAGTCCTTGATTATCTCAAAGTTTCTGCTGCCCAATATGACGCTCTGTCCGAGACGTCGATGTTGTGCGTCCTTCCGTGATGACAGCATGTATTTTGTTTTGCCCTGGTTTATCGCTATGGAACACATTCTGCATCATCGCTATTACATGTCCTAGGTCAATCGGAGCCGTATTTCCAGATGATTCCGGAATTTCTACAACAAATTCGTGTATGTCCCTATCGATTCCATCTCTTTCTAGCTGCAAGCGGTTTTGTAATTAAGACTTACCTCCGACTGTCGAAAGGCTTCGCTGCACGATCTCCTTGTTTAAGTGTTCCTCTTTTAAATTCAAAAATGTCAACATTGTCACAATCCCACTTCTGACACCAAATCTTACGTTTTAGACAAAAACTGTGTCTACTTATTTGTCCAATTGGGTTCGATCAATAGATTGTGACGAAATGAAACTCGCTAGTTCAAAAAATCCATGCACCCTTTTCTTCTACTGCACAATTACGGCTTAGACTTTACTACACTTTTGTCACCGCAATTATTTCATTACACTTTTCTTTACTGTCTTTCAGTTTCACACTTATTACACTTTGATCACTTGTATACCATATCCAAAACTAAACTAAGCAGATGCTTTGGCCGCCATCCGATATTTATATCTGCCAGCATTCCTTCTAGAAAACTCCGCCATCTGTCTGTAAAATTTTCCTATGAGCACTCATGTATGTAAATTAGGGGTCGATTATGTACAACTGTCCGGTGGCGCCAGCGCTGCGCTGTCTCGTTCACAGTACACCCAGGCTTGTTTATGTAAAACTGCCACAACGGCGCGGCAACGCAGCAATCACCCCACTGGCACTATGTACAGGAACCCATTTACTCCATAGTCTTTAGTGGTTGTGGTTTGTGTGTAGCGCAATTATAGGGACGGATTATAACTACTACTCCGTGTGGTGTTCGATATTTTCTTGCAGATTGCGCTTTAGATTGATTTGTGTCCACGTCACAATATATTTGAAATAACAAACTTGCTAACAATAACTGGCACAATGATATAACTACTGACAATAAAAATATAATCTTATTAGCATTCTTTAAAGCAAAACGGTTTTAATCAGTGGTTATTTGGTTAGTTTAATTACATTTTCAGAACATTTTATTGAAAATTGTGCCATTAAGGAACAACTACTTAGGTAGATATTTTTTAAGCGAAGAGATACATTTTCGATATAGAAATAAATAAATAATGTAATAATAAAATAAAATAAACTGTAAAGTTAATAGATATATACGTATATCAGAGTTTTTAAACTCCTTCATTCGTTATTTTTAATGTACTGGCTTAATGGTTTAGTTGGTCTTGTACCTGAGTTTGGTTATAGGGGTCCTAGGTTCGAATCTCAGTGAAAACAAAAGTTAATATGCCTTTATCTGGTGTTAATATCAGGTCCATTTACTATTTGCCGTTGGTATTAAATTGACGGTACTGTGAACCACAATGGACCAACAATGGTCTCAGTGTGCTGACGTAATCAGAATAAAAAAAATCAGAAAGATTTTTTCCCGCCGCGCTTTCCTCTATAAAAAAGTCTAAATTGTGTGTTGTTCCCGTTAAAAATTCATTACTACGCATAAAATTGTACTTGGGTATTATGTTGTTTAATATTTCTATGCAGATGATATCTACATAAATCTAAGGCATTATAGCCTAACGACTGCAATTATTGACACCCTATCATTCAACAATGATTTTGTAGAAGCTGCCACAACAGCAACAACAGCGGCAAACACAAATGCCGAAGACAGAGAGATGCCCCCCAATAAACGTCTTCGGAATGGAGACGAAGGACGTCGATAAACTATGTAAGTTGGCCACAGAAAACTCTTTCTTCATAAAATACAAAGGTCCCTTAAGGGTGTCTGTTCATTGCTTATCATTGGCAGACTATCGCGATGTAAAAGAAGATCTAGCGACTGCGGGGACCGAGTTTTTTTCGTATACTTCCAAAGAGGAAAAAGTGCAGACCATGCTCCTTAAAGGCGTGGACCCTGATACTGATCCTCGCTGAACTGCACCAGGCGCAGAGCGACGATTTCACGATCGTTGGGGTTAAGCCCAACTGCGGTAACGAGAAGGGAGAACAGGAAACTTCCGTTCTTCCTTGTCCAGGTCACCCCAGAACTGCAACATGCAGTGTCGCTGCGTCAAATGCGCAAAAACCCACATTCAAGGGGAATGTCCCTTAGGGACGGAAAAGGTCGAAGACAGGAGTATGCCTATGTGTACAATCAGTAAGACTAATGGACACCCCGCAAACTATCGGGGATGTCCAAGAGTTCAAGAACTCAGAAAAATATAGAGGCAACCTGAAGCTGAACTGGATTTGAAGACGGTTCTGCTCTCTATACAGGGGCAGATCGCTCAACTTTAAAAAAAAATTCAAACAAACAAACAACCCTAAGATCCTAGCAGTGGATGTGAATTCACTGATTAGGACTGAACGAACGGCTATTCAGCTATTCAGCTCACGAACGAGGTGGAAGAACTAAGGGGAATATGTCCAGAGGCACCCTTATAATTATAATAAGGCCCGATGGCCTCGCTTTTCCAGAACTTTATCCACAGAACTACGTTCGAGTGGGATCAATCCTCCGACAAACAGAAACCTGACAAACGAGGAGGTTGACAGGTACCTCAGACAAATGGACAACGTAATTAAACGAACAATGAACAAAACTATACCGAAGGTAGTAGAAATCGATGACGCCGATGTTTATCGGAATGCTACCATTGACGCACTACACGTGGACAAATGTAGGCTGCTGTCAAGGCTCAAACTCTTGTACAGACGTTTTACAGATCCACAAAACGCGAAAGTCAGAGCATTGAAGTCGGAGATCAAGAATTTCCAACAATTAATCCGTATCAATTATAGCATAGCTATAAGCTTGCACTGGGGCAATACAATTCGGGCTGTACGTTCTAGCAACCCGGGTATGTTCCCGCAAGTAAATAAAATATTTCGGAGAAAAGATCAAAACGACATTCAGAGTGTTAGACTTCCAAGGACGACAGAGAACGACCATCTACTCACAGCAATTGGCATTGATCCAAATAGGGCAGTGTTGGACAATGACTTTTTCGTGGTTGAAGATCCCCAGGAGAAGGTAAAAGCAATTGTATCTTTAACTCGCTGAAGAAGAAAAAGTCAGTGGGAATCGATGGTATTCCGAATATTGTGCTTCGTCATCTTCCCCCCGAAGCGGTGCAAATTTACACAACACTGTTCAACAATGCGCTAAGTAATGCATATTACCCAAAATATTGGAAGACAGCTCTGGTGCAACCAATCCCTAAACGGAACAAAGATAGATCTATCCCGACTAACCTTCGGTCGATCATTCTTCTTCCTTGCATAAGTAAGGTTTTTGAAGAGATAGTCATTCGAGTTCTGAAACAATGGTTTAAGGAAAATAATATCATACCGGACAACCAGTTCGGATTCAGGGCGGGGCATGAAACCATACATGCCGCGTCTAAACTAGTGTCCGACATTCAATGGAATAAAGACACGAAACAATGCACGGGTGCTTGCCTGATTGACTTGGAGAAAGCGTTCGACATCGTTTGGTTGGAGGGCCTCTTCCTCAAGCTGGTCAGGCTCGGCATAATAAGTCATTGCTATACATGATCTATGACATGATAACAGGTAGAAAGTTCGTCGTGAAGAGTGGCGATGTAACTCCTTCCACGGTCTTTGACATCAAAAACGGTCTGCAACAGGGAACGGTTGGTTCTCCGATCCTGTTTTCAATATTCACTGCAGATCTGATAGGTTCAATGCCGCAGTTAATTGCGTACGCCGACGATTTAGTGGCGTACATAGCAGGTCCGAAGGTTAGGTTAGGTTAGGTTAGGTTGTAGTGGCTGACTGCTGCAGAGCAGTCACACTTAGGCCAGAATAGGCCCATTGTGATACCACGCGGATTGACTTCTCCTAACGCTGGAACCAGTTGGTGCTGCTGATGAACCGATTTAGTTGGCCAATGCTGGCACTTTTTAGCTCGTTACGATCGCTGAAGTAGTAGGCTCCTAGATGCAGGAACCTACGACTGGCAAGAGCACTGCAGGAGCAGAGAAGGTGATGAGTGTTCTCTTCCTCCTCTTCATCCATGCAGCTTCTGCAAAAATCGTTATATGGTGCACCCATCCTGCGAGCATGAGTGCCAATTACACAGTGCCCGGTTATGACTCCTATAAGGGTCCTTACTTAGGGCTTGCTGAGTCCAAGTAGACTGAGTGACCGTTTTAGGTTAAGTGATGGCCAGATTTCTTTTGTTTTAAGGCAGGTGGTGCCTTCTAGCCATTTGTCATTGGTGGTTTTGATTGTATGAATCTTTAAAAGATGATAGGCTGTAGCGATCGGCATGGAAGGTGGTACCCCTTCTATCGATAGGGATGAGGTTGTACCACACCTAGCGAGTTCGTCGGCTTTGCAGTTTCCTGGTATGTCACAATGTCCCGGCACCCACATGAGGTGAATGTTAAAATGCTCGGCCATCTCGTTAAGAGACAGCCTGCAATTAAGGGATGTTTTAGAGTAGAACATGACATTGTCCAGGGATTTTATGGCGGCTTGACTATCGGAACAAATGGTGATATCCCTTTTTGATATCACATTGTTTTGAAGCCAGGACAGCGCCTCTTTAATCGCTATGGTTTCTGCCTGAAAAACGCTACAGTGATCAGGGAGCTTCACGGAGATAGCAATATTGAGGTCTTGTGAATAGACACCCGCACCCACCCCTTCTTTTGTCTTTGAACCATCCGTGAAGATGCGCAAAGGATCTTTCAGTGTTTGCATATCAGTCATCCAGTCCGATCTGGAGGGAATACTGATTGAGAATTTCTTTTCAAAGATGGCCTGGGGTAGTAGGCGGTCGGTGTCGCTAGGTAGAAAGTTAAATTCCTTGAGAATGGTTGAGTGGCCAGTGTTGAGTTCGGACCACAATCGAAGTGTTTTGAGTCTCATGGCTGTACTTGCTGCTGCTTGTTTCCCGAATATTTCCAGAGGTGGGAGTTGGAGGAGAATATTCAGTGCGTCTGACGGAGTACTTCTCAGTGCCCCACTGATACACAGGCAGGCCAGTCTTTGTACTCGGTTGAGTGCATTGCAGTTTATAGCCTTGTTTAGTGCTGTCCACCAAACTGAGACACCATACAAAAGTGTCGGTCTGACAATAGAGGTGTAAATCCAGTGAGCGATGCAAGGTTGTAGGCCCCATTTGCATCCAATGGCCTTTTTGCAGCAAAAAAGTGCAGAAGAGGCTTTTTTTACCCTTTCCTGGATATTGAGTTTCCAGTTTAGCTTGCTGTCGAGAGTGAGACCCAGAAATTTCGCACTGGTGGTTAGCTATAATGTGGTGCCGCGCAGCAGTGGGGGGTCGAATTGGGGGATTTTGTATCTTTTGGTGAAGAGTACGATAACCGTTTTTTGTGGGTTGACGCCACGTCCGCATGTTTGTGTCCATGCCTCTAGCTTGTCAAAGGCATTCTGCATTATGTCTCTTAGAGTAGAGACGAATTTGCCGGATGCCGCTATGGCAATATCATCCGCATACGCAATAACTTTGCACCCTACCTCTTCCAGTATTAGTAGCAGTTCATTTACCGCTACGTTCCAAAGAAGGGGTGAGAGAACACCTCCTTGTGGGGTGCCCCTATTAACTCCTCTATGGATCTTAGCGTCTCCCATCTGAGAGTGTATTACTCTGGTGGTGAGTAGCTGATGAATGAAGGCCACTAGGGGCTTTCCGATCCCGAGGTTGCTAAGCGCAAGTGAAATTGCTTCCGGGTTGATATTGTTAAAGGCACCCTCAATGTCGAGAAAAGTCACAAGTGTGTATTCTTTGAACTCGAGAGATTTTTCGATGGTGCCTATCAGAGAGTGGAGGGCTGTTTCTACAGATTTGCCCTTGTTGTAGGCATTTTGTGCAGATGAGAGTCTGCATGCTGGGATAGCATGCCTGATATATTGGTCTATAAGTTTCTCCAAGGTTTTCAGGAGAAGCGAGGAGAGACTTATTGGCCTGAGGTCCTTTGGTTTGGCATGGGAGTATTAACCCGCTTTGGGGATAAACACTACTTTGACCCTTTTCCAGGAGCTGGGGACATGACTGAGACTAATACAGCCTTTGAATATGCTAAGAATCCAAGGCATGATGAGGTCAGCTGTTCTTTGGAGCTCCGCCGGGATGATGCCGTCAGGTCCCGCTGACTTGAAGGGTTTGAAGCTTGTCAGTGCCCACATGATAGTGGTGTGGCTGACATTTATAAGGTTACATGAAGTTTTTGGGGGAGATACCACTTCCTTATTGGCTCTAATCGGGAAGTTGCCCGGAAAGTGCGTATCAACAAGGAGACTGAGGGTTTCCTCGCTGGATGTGGTCCAGGTTCCGTCAGGTTCTTGTAGGAAGCTTGGCGATGTAGGGGATGATGCCAGAATCTTTCTTAGCCTGGAAGCCTCGGAGACTTCTTCGATTTTACCACAAAAAAGTCTCCAAGAGGTTCGTTGGGCCTTTCTCAATTCAGTTTTAAAGGTACTGAGGTGTTCCTTATAGGAATCCCAGTCCTTAGCATCACGAGAGCCCTTCGCCTTGTTAAAGAGCTTTCTACAACTCTTGCGCAAAAGGTCAATTTCATGGTTCCACCAGGGAGGTTTAGACTTGCCTCTTTGCCTGCTGATTGGACATGACATTGCCATTGCATTGTTGAGAGTTTTTTGAGGTTGTCCACCGAATGTTCGAGATCAGTGCGGTTGCTCAGGATGGAGATGTTGGTGCTCGACATTGTTGCCGCAACAATCTCTCTATATCTGTCCCAGTTGGTTCTCTTAGGATTTCTAAAGACCCTTGGGGATGGGGGGGCACTCGCTATACTGAACATTAGATAGCGGTGATCAGAGAAGGAGTGATCGGATGATACCCTCCAATTGCTGATTCTATCCGCTATATGGTCAGACACGAGTGTAAGGTCTAGGACTTCCTGTCTATTCCTAGTTACGAAGGTAGGTGTATTACCTTGGTTACACAAGTCTAATCTACTACTTATAAGGTAGTTCAAAAGATACTCACCTCTTTCGTTGATGTCCGTGCTTCCCCATATTGTGTGATTGGCGTTTGCATCACAGCCTAGGATTAGCGCGGTTTTTGTTCTTTCCGCCTCAGCAATCGTCCTTTTCAGTGTCTCTGACGGACATTCCCCATGGTCATGGGCCATGTAGGAGGAGACTAGCCATAGTTTGGTTTTGCCTGCCTCCAGGCAAACAGTGACTGAGTCTCGATCGCTAAGATGGGAGAGAATGTGAGTATTCAAAGAACTCTTTGTAAGTATGCAGGCTCTTGGCTTACCTTCATTCCTTACATAGTAGAGGTTGAATTGCTGAGTCCTTAGTCCACGAACTATGTCGTTGACTACCCAGGGTTCCTGGGCCAGGACTATGTCGTCTCCGCAGGTGTTAGCGCGGAGAAGAAGAGCGGCCGAGGCCGCGATGGAGTGGTGGAGATTAATCTGTGTCACCCGGAGCATAGCTGTCGGGTAACGTGTCCGTCTTGGTTCCGGACACAATCTCCACCACTGTTAAGTTAGCCTCATCGTCGGTGTCAGACTCCAGAAGAGAGTCTTCCTGACTATTGGGCGGGGTGCTGGCTAATTCCTGGTCGGAGAGGCCAATATCATCAGCTTCCTGACCATGGCTACCCAGGATATGGATCAGCGCCTGCGTGCCAGAGCCCTCCTCCTCCACCTCCATCGGTACCATATTGGCTACAGGGGTTGCCTTCACGATGGAGCCTGAAGTAGAGGGTTGAGGCTCGCTTGAAGCAGGACGGTCTTTCTCCTCCTCTGCTACCGCCGTCAGTATATTACCGACAGTTGAAGCAGCAGAGGTGGAGGGAGGCTGTTCCGCTTTCGCGCTTGTCTCCGCATCCTTTTTATACACCTTGAGGGTGATCGTCCCAAAGCCGAAGTGGATGACACCTTCCGACTTGGCAAGTGGGTCCAGTGATTCCTTGTTTATTACGATCACTGCGGACCTCGTTTCTCCCTTTAGTTCATTCAGCTTGACAACCTTCCAATTGTGGGTAGGAAGGTTTGGGTTGCAAAGTTGGATGAACTTTAGGATTGTAGCAGGGTCTGAGGGGCTTCGCGGAAGGTAAGTGCGGGTTCTTGGTCTACTGGGGATTTGATCCCTCGTTACGACCTCGAGCCGCGCCCCCTTCCACACCTCACCCAGTCTGCTGATGGCTTTTTTTAAAGAGATCAGCCGATCTCTGGCACGTGAAAGTCATGAGCTTAATATGACCCTGGTGCCATCCTCCGTCACGCCCTACAGGTGCAAGGCCTCCGTTTTCCAGCACCAGGCTCAGATAGATGTCATTAATCGCTGACTCCACCTTCTTCCAATTCAGTGGAGAGATGGCGCAGTCAGCGTGCCCTCTATCTAATACGGCGTAAGTGATTTCGCCTTTCAGCACTTCACTATACGGCCTGTTGAGCCTACTGGCAATATTTATTGTTTCACCACTCGGTTTCAGCCTTTTAGGCTCCGAGGGTGACGCCTCCAATGACCTGGCGCGTTTGGGCGTAGTGCCCCTGGTAGTGTCCGCCTGTGGTTGGCTTTTCACTACATTAGTAGCCCAAGCTAACGACCTCTTGCTACTGTCGTTTAGCTTCTCCGGTGGAATGCCTTTAAGGCGCTCCAAAATCCGGGCAGCAGAACGCCTCTCCCTGTATCTTTTGAGTGAAGGTCCTGGGACCTTCGAGGAGGAGGCAACTCCGCGGGCGGAGATTGTTTTATCCGTGCAGGAACTCTTAGTGGGAGTTACCGTGCAGGTATTTGGTTTAAGAGACTCCACGCGGCCTTTGACAGTCTTTAAGGCGGTTTGAGCCGCCTTATCCGTCGGCACTTCAGGAGTCAAGGATGGTCTGGAAGAACTTCCAGCCGGCGAGGGAGCACCGGTCTCTTTTTTGTTGGTTTTTGTTTTTGGTGTATTTGTGTTCATATTAGTCCCACGAGTAGCAGGTCCGAAGGTCGAAGAAATAAATATCTTGTTGCAAGGTTCAGAGCTCCGCTGCATATGGCATCATGGGATACGCGCTCAAACTGGCGTCATTGCTGGTATTAGGTATCTCAAAATACAAGAACTGGGATGGTGAACAAATGAATTTAATTTAAGAAGGAAATTAAAATAGTAGATTTAGGCAAGAGTATCTTTATTTGACAAATGACATACATCCATTACCTTTGTATTATTGTTTCATCTACTAACAAAAACTGCATTACGATAATAAAATGATCAAAGTGCCATATTTGCAAATGTTTCCAATATCTATCAGTAACCTGACCCCTTATTACATTAAAACTAATGGAAATATTACATTAAAGTTTTAATTTAAAAGTAAAATTACAGTTTTTTCAATATAGAAACAATTAGATAGTTAGCAAACTACTTTCTACATGCTTAAAGGATCTGGACACGAGTACGATAAATTTGGTACCAAAAATTGACAAATATTTTTGGTATAGGGGTGTATTTATACTTTCCTTAGATATTTTTATTATTACTGTATTTTTTTTACTACTATGGATAAAACTGAAGACAGCAGCAAGTAATAGTGGATTCAGTTATTACTCATGTTGACACACGAAGAATGGTGCTGGAAGGCCTCGCGTCAATCGCTATATGAACTTTTGCGTTGTATAGTCGGTTAGCCCAAACGATTATCGGAGGTTATGCCGTGTGGACAATGTTCTCCGATTTTAACGCTATTACATTGTTTGTAGATTTTTTCAAGGAGCTATTGGAAGGAGTTGTTGTCTTTGGTCGCATCAGCTTTCTCCTCTGTGTGGTACCCATGTATGTATGTAGCTTATGTTGCTGAAATTAGTATTGATTTCGTCGCCAGGCGTTCGGTTGTACATCATCAAGATATCTTGCATAAGTTTGCTGTGCGCTCTTTTGCTGTGGTTAATATCAATACTCAAAATCCCCGAACCTGGGAGCTCCGCTGCGTAGAAAGCCATAGTCTTCTCTTGAGCTCTGCGAGCAATATAGAGGGGGACGAGCCTGGGCTTCTTCAGAAAAAAAGAAAAAGATAGACCATTGGCAGGAACGACGTTCAGAAACTGTACAACAAGTAAAGCAGAACATGCCAAGTTCGCAAAAATGGGAACCTGGTATTGGAATTACAGTCGGTGCTGGTCAAATGGAAATATCAGTTCTATGCTCCATATTTGATATTAAAAATAGTTGTCAATCAGTAATAGGAACGCACTTCTTAGATTTCCGTTCAAAATGTTTTTTTATGTGCTGGCAGCCGGTGTACATTTTTGAAAGCATTATGAATTGATAACCTTGCAGCAACACTTCATTCTTTAATTCTTTTTCGTGTATGATCAAATACATATTTTTTTAGTTCTTCAACATGTTTTCCCAGGTTAAATTCCTATCAATTAGAAAAAAAAGTACAATCTTCCAAACCAATCCCAAATCTGACGTGTCGATTGTTGCGGTAATCCAGTGGCGACAATACGGCGAGTCCCTTGATGTCGGCGACGATGACTGCTCTGTGGGTGATGGAGATCGACGGGAAAAAAGCAGCAGAGGCAGTCTTAGTCGCAAATCAGATGAAAATAAATAATGAGTTTAAAATAGTCAAAGTTAATAGTCAATGTTAGTTTTAGTCGATAGCTTAACAGATTTTAATTTTGTGTTTTCTTTTATCAAGAGCTCAGGTTTAGAAACCAGTGTTTTTTATCATTCATCATTCATTTTTATTCATTTTTATTTGCTTATTAAATATTTCGAAGCGTTGACAAGCGACTTATGCAGGCACAGGCGTCTGCACTTAGCCTCTGTCAATGAACTCCTACTCTCATGTCCCCGTGGTGAAATCCGGGAGCCGAGCACCTTCGACTGAAGATGGGGTACCCAACCCCCGTGGGACGTCATTGGCAGCTGCAAACGAGAGACGGGGAGAGTGGATGAGTCTGTATTAGGGCTCATCTTCTTTACGGATGGCGGCGGAGGAGCTTATCATCATCGGCGACATCCAAAGCTACCTGGTACACCCCCTTTTAGAGCTACTTTGACATATTCCGAGCTCAGATCTAAAAGGTTGCCTTCAAGGTCATATCGTGACTTTGGAGTAGAGTCGGCGGCGGAGGAACCCTATCATATAGGGTCAACGGCGGCACTCACAATCTCAGCGAGGTTACCGATACCGGAGTCATCCAGACCCTTCGCCCAAGGGTAAAATAAATTGGCCTGGCCTCCCAGCTGGGGGTTGTGCGTGGGGCTAACGATCTCACCACGTAAAAAACATATGTTCAGAGACGACCAATTGCCTCGGATACTGACCGATTTACTGTTGACGACCCCAGCAAACGACCAAATTACCATGCTTTTCGCAGATATCACCGCCATCCAGGAAGTGCGATGGAATGGGCCGGGCAAGAAGAGGATGAAAAACTGCGACATCTCTACTCTTTTGCAGCAGAGAGAGGCGCTTATTTGGATGTGGATTTTTTGTTCGGGGCAGACTTAGGCAAAAAGTCTTAAGTTTTGTCTGTAAAAGCGAACGCCTCATTACAATCCGCATCAAGGCTACATTCGGCAACATCAGCCTGATTTGCGCCCACGCCCCGACAGACGACAAAGATGATAGTAGCAAAGATGACTTCTATGATCTCCTAGAAAGCACATACGATCAATGCCCCAGCTACGACACCAAGATCGTTCTAGGAGATTTCAACGCTAAGCTGGGTAAAGAAGAAATCTTTGCTAAAGTCATCGGGAAACACAATCTACACGACACCACGTCCAGTAACGGACTAAGGCTGGTGGACTTTGTCATGGGATCTAACCTCTCTATTGCTAGCACGCGGCTCCCACACGTCAACATCCATAAAGGGACATGGCCGTCAACCAGATTGATCACGTTGCGATCGACGTCAGACACTCCTCCACCATCCTTGATGTCCGAATGTTCCGAGGAGGCAATGCTGACTCGGAGCATTTCATTGTTGTAGCCAAGGTAAGAATCAGGATATCAAGACAACAACGGAGTCGAGAAAGAACGCCACGGTTTGACGTCGCAAAGCTACAATCGCAGCGGACTGCTAGGATCTTTGCCGACCGAGTCTCCCAGAAACTCTCTGTAAGTTCGACGTCGCCTGCACAAACCAACGAAAAGGAATTTAGTCGTTGTTAAGAAGCCATCAAAAAAGCTGCCACTGATGTGATGGGTTTTACTACACCACCTAGAAGGAACCCATGGTTTGATGACAAATGCAGGCAGGCACATGCAGCCAAGCCTACAAGCCAACGCTGCATCGAACAAAGAGGACTGTTCGTGAGCTCTACGAACAGAAGTGAAGGGAAGAGAACCGGCTTCTCAGAAGAAAAAAGAAAGAGCATGAGAAGCGCGAATTATGAGTTTGATTTTAAACGGGAGCAAAAAAATATAACTTTATTCATTGAACTCTTCTTACAAACAATCAGAAAAATAAAGAAACCTATCTTTTGCCGAGGTGATTTCATGAATTCGCATATCGGAAATTCGGTTGACGCTGATGCGTCAAATTCATGAAAACACCTTTGCAATTACATTTGTTCCTAACATATTGAGTGGTCGATGCCCACACGTGTCTCCGATATAGGTGCACTGGGTGGCTTGTGCATTAACGTTATTGTTGCTGGTGTTGGTGTTCTGCTGACGTCACCATGCATGCTGGCATGGTAACTCCTCCCCCCTTAGCTTGAAGCGATGGCCCAAGTGACTTGAGTGGGTGCTGGGGTCTGAGCGTTGATGTCTGCAGTATTATGCTTAATGTTGAGTTTTTTTCTGCAAGTGAAGACTATTATTGTTGATGTACATGCAAGAGTTATGAGAACAATGATAATGTAAAGGTCTCGTTTCTTATTTTCAGAATTTAGAGAATCGATAATTTGTATGTTTTTGAACTGGTAATCCTTAAGTTTCTCCAAGTTGATTGTTTCGACGGTGTCTGCAGTATGAATTTCTGCGTATGATGCTGGAAATATGTGGATCTGGTCTAAATGTTGGCTTTGGTTATTCTCGTAGATGAATCCATTGATGCTCAGTTTACAGTTGCTGAAGTGTAGTAGGGCGGTACCTGTAATTATTTGCTGGATGTTGTTACATGTTGAACTTATAGATGTTTCGGGGACGTTGATTAGGGGGATGAAGTTTCTTTCTGGTTGTGAAATTTCTTTGATTTCTCCCACTTCCTTCAGTGTGCAATTTGCCGGTCGATATCTCATGAGGTTCCCAATGCATTTGGAATCATTCAGTTCTTGTTCTTGAGTTGGTTTCTTACATATGAATATATCTTCTATTCTGGGGCAAATGTTATTAAAATACGATATTCTATTTTCGCTAATTACAATATATGGTTCTGTAATTACTAGTTTAGTTTTGTTTACGGGGAGTGGGATGATGTGGAAGTGTGTAAGGTTCTCTTTGGATAATATTGAAAATTACTTTAGAGTCATTATAATACGCTTGTAAATCTAGCAGTTCATACAGATGTTCATCCGACTTTATTTCTATTGATTGATTAAGAAAAAATTTTCTGATTTCGAGGAGTTCGTCTTGATTCAGTATCCTTTTGAGTATGATATTAAGTCTAGTGAGGACGATTGCTTCGGCAATGTTTGTAATATGATGTGTGAGCGGATCAATATTGAGGTTTAGTTGGTTTAAGTATTGCATGTGCAATAAATTGTCTGTATTAGAGCGAATTGCGTTACTTGATCTTTCTATGAAGTGGTTTAAGTATTTATTTATTACATCCTGATCGTTATTGATATGTTTTTTTATGGTATTTTTTACAAAAGTCTTTAAATAAGTTTGAGGTAAACTCTGTACCTTGATCGGAGATTATTTTGCGTGGTATGCCGGGTAGGCTTATGAAGTGTTTAAATGATTTTAAGATCAGGGTGCTATTTCTAGAAGGTATAGTGTACCCTGCGGCAAATTTCGAGAATTTGTCAATTATTGTTAGAATTAGTTTATTGTTAATGGTATAAATGTCTATATGTAATATGTCTAGGGGCTTAAGTGGAGTTTATGGTTTTTCGTGAATTGTTTCGTGAGGTTTTCGATCGTATTTTAAAGTTTGGCATTTGTCGCAATTGTTAATTGTTGTTGTTATTTTAGTTTTCATATGAGGAAAATAGTGGGTTCTTTTCAGATGGAGAAGGGTTTCTTCAATTCCTCGGTGATTGTAGTTTAAGTGATAGTCTTTTATGAGCTGCTCTTGCTCATCTGGTAGCCTAATATCTGTGAGTAGCTCTTTTCAGAGGATTAATCGAAGGGATTTATTGTTACAGAAGTATTTGGAGTAAATGGATTGGATAACACGAAACGTCACCTCGTCGGCATACATCGCGTTCAGTCTACTTGGTGCGATGTATTTTTTAAAGATGTCCATGATTGCGTTTTCATCGAAGTTTGTGTCTCGTAGTGTTCTGCGGTGTTTGTTTTTAAAAACTGTTTCAAGGGTCATAGGACTGCCTTTATTAGATTTCTGGAATATTAGTTGTAAGTTAAATTCATTTAAAGGTCTTTCTGAAATAGGTATTCCGTCATTAAGGTTTTCTATTGCTGAGTGGATGGTTGAACCATTAGTACCTTGAACTGATAAATTATCACTGATGTTAACATCTATGTTTTGTATTGGATTTATTTTAATTCTACTTAAAGCATCGGCGTTCGTATTGGCTTTTCCTTTTTTGTATACGATTTCGTAATCGTATTCTTCCAATTTTAATCGCCAACGAAGTAGCTTTGAGTTTGTATCTTTTAAGTTCATTATCCATGTAAGGGGCTTGTGGACAGTAATAATTTTAAACTTTCTTCCATAGAGATATGACCTGAAATATTTGGTTGCCTAAACGATTGCCTTGCGACAATATAGCGCCTATTGCAAAATTGCTTGCATCCGTTGTTAGATTGAAGGTTTCTTTAAACTCTGGGTATTGGAGCATGGGATCGTTCGTGAGCATATTTTTACATATTTCAAATGTTTTCACGTACTTTTCATTAATTTCAATTTGGCGATCTTTTTTTAAACATTCCGTAAGTGGTTTTACAAGTTTAGCGAAATCTTGGATGAATTTTCTGTAATAGCCAAGTAATCCTAAAAAGGAGGGGAAACTGTTTTATGGCATGGATTTTGTCTGGGTTCGGTTTTACTCCATCGGTTGTAACGATGTGACCCAAAAATGCAATTTCTTTTTTTAGGAATTTTGACTTGTCTAATTGAATTTTGAGGTTTGATTCCGCCAATCTTGAGAAGATTTTTTTAAGGTATTCCAGATGTTTCTGAAGGGATGTGGAAAAGACTATTAGATCATCCAGGTAGCATAAAAGTGTTTGAAATTTTCGAGGGATTGTTCGATTCTTTCGACTGTTAGTGAGTAGGTATGTAAATACATTATATGCACTAGGTTATTAAAGTTATTTATCATTCTAGCTGGTCCTAGTTTTAAAGGAAGGATACCCTGAAAGTTCGTTAAGTCATGTATTTCAAGTTCTTGTCCGTTTACTATGACGAGTCTGTAAGATAATTATAATTATGTTTATTTATTCGTGGCTTTCATATCTTTTCTTTCTTTTAATTCTTGATTTGTGTAGTTTCTTATTACTTATTGTAGTTTCTTATTACTTATTGTTAGTACCGCCAATCTTGAGAATATTTTTTTAAGGTATTCCAGATGTTTCTGAAGGGATGTGGAAAAGACTATTAGATCATCCATGTAGCATAAACAGATTTTGCCATTTAGATCTCCGAGGACTTTGTTCATGACTCTTTGGAACGTTGATGGTGCGTTCATCAGTCCGAATGGCATACGTAAGAACTTGTAGTGCCCGCCATCAACAGAAAATGCTGTTTTTGCTATATCCCTTGGGTTCATTTCTATTTGTTGGAATCCGCTGGCAAGGTCTATAGTTGAGAAATACATGCATTTCCCTAATTTGTCCAGAATCTCTGTTTTATTTGGTAATGGGTAACGATCCGGTATAGTTTATTCGTTTATTTTTTGGTAGTCTATTACTAAACGCCATTTTTCCTAGCCGCTAGCATCCCTTTTTTGGGGACTATCCAGACAGGTGCGCTCCATGGTGAGTAGCTGTTCAGAATTATTCCCTGTTCCAACATTTTGTTTATTTGTTTCTGTATTTCCTGCTTATGGCAGTAGGGATATCGATATGTTTTAGTATAGATGGGGATATCATCCGTCGAGAATTCGGTGTTTTATTTGGTTCGTAAAGGTCAATTTTTTTCCGTCTTTATGAAAGATTCCTTCATATTCCTTACATACTTTAAATATACCCTTTTTTCTTCCGCGTTGAGATGGGATGTACGTAAAAGCTCTGAAATATTAGCGTCTAAAAAAGATTCATTGGGTTTGATATTGAAATTGTACATCTCGACGAAATCAGAGGAAGAATAAGGTTTTACTTTTAATGGTTGTTCGATGAGGAGAGTCTGTTCGTTAAAGGAGTTATTTCATACTTCTACTTGGCAGTACCATTCTTTAGCAGTATATAAACCTTCGGAGATAGTGAGATTGGGTTTAATTAAGGTGTGTCTAATGTAGACATCGCCGTTTTTTACATCAACGGGGACTTTAAGTGAAATTGCGGTATTTGGAGGAGCAATGTGTTTGCTGAGCTGAAATTCGGTTTGAATTGTAGTGGTATTGATATGTTGTAGTACTAACTATACTAACTATACTTTGTTTTCTAGATCTATTTTTGCACGGAGTTCGGAAATAATATCAAGACCTAGTAGACCATCAAAATACTCGTGAAATTTAAATAGGTAAAAGGTGAATTGTAAATCGGGTTGGTAAAATTCGTCAAAAGCAGTCATTGAAACTTTTTTTTTGAGTTGGTGGCTGTTAAGTATTGTGGAAATGTTTATAGAAGTGCAGTTTTCTGTTCTCAAGTGTTTGGTGTATTCGGGATTTATAAATGAAGCTGAGGCTCCAGTATCAATTAAAAATTTCAGTGGTCGGCCAAATGGTGAGGATATTTATATATATGGTAAAATAGAACCGTGTTTATTAATGTCTATGTATCCGACTGCTGAATTGGGCCAGAAAACCGAAAATTTGTATCGTCTACAGGTTGTTGGTCGAGTTCATACATTGCCTGTAATGCATCTCTATCTATTTCTTGATCAAGCTGTTGTTCGTGGAAGTCGTTTTGAAATTGATTTAGATTGGGTAGGTGTGGTGGTGGTTGAGGATTAAGGGTATTCTGTGCATTGATGTTATGCACTTCTTCGATTGTGTACCGAGGTCCATTGGTGCGCCTTGTTTGGTTACTCATGTTAGAAGGCCTGTTTGGTTGAATTGTAAGGCGGGAGTGAGTGGAATTTACATCCATTAGTTCAAGAGACGAGAATAACTAGCGGATGGTGTGTGGTGATATGGGGGTTGTGAAAAATTGCGCCCTACAGTATATTGGTTTTGTTGGGTGGTGTGGTTCCTAGAAGCTGGTGGGTTCGAAACTGGTAATCTAAAGTTGGGTATGTTGGCCATGGGAGAATTGTATGTGTATTTAAATTGTGTATTTTGAGTAAGAAATGGTGTAGGCTTGTGGTATTGGTTGGCTATATAGTTGGGTCTATTATTGTTATAACTTTGGTTAGCTCTGTGGAAATTAGTGGGGTATTGATGAAAGGTTTGTTTTTTGAATGAATTTTGAGCATAATAGTCATACTTCATGTAATACATGTTTTGCTATGGCTAAAGAAGAAGGCTTCATGGCTCTTATGCTAGAACGGGGGGGTTCTTTAAGCCGGCTAGAAATGTTTTTAAGCACATTTCTACGTACAGATATCTTTTGGCTTTAATAACGTTCTGGTCTTTTTCGTGTATTAGGACGTTATTGTTCATTGCCGCTTGGATTTATATAATTTCACTGTGAAACTGCTCTATGGTCTTCGCGTATTGTTTCAGTCGCGTATTAATGAAGTCTCGTTCCTTTTATCTGAGTAGTGAAGTATTAAGTTATTTTTTAGTTCTTCCCAGTTGAGCAAAGTCCCATACATGTTAAGAACTTCGTCAGCCTGGTCAATTACTTTGTTCCTGATGGCTCTTAATATCAATTGCGATAAAGGGGTACCTTCGATGCCATTTGTGTACATAAGTATCTCCTCAACGTTGCTTATAAAATCGTACAACAGTCTTGGATTTCCGTCAAATCTTGGTAAGTCCTTGACTGCGTCCGGGATTCTTGGCGAATCGCAAGCCTGTCTAGTGGCTACTGCGATTGCATTAGCACTATGTACTTTGGGTGGATTCATGGTGATATTAGTATTAGAAACGCTGGGTTCTTCGAGTTGGGTGATAGGTAGTGAAGGGTAGCTTCGAGTTTCAAAGATTCCTTGCTAAACAGTTGCTTCTGCTTTCGAATTTAGGCTCTTAAAGAATTTTCTCAGTTTAGGGTAAGGATTTGATACGTTTTTAGGGGACTTTTTTCCAGGTAGCATTGGAATTCTGAACACTTGTTAGTATAATAATTTTTGTTACTTAATATATAGTTGTAATATAGTATGTAGTTGTAGTTGAGTGTACTAGTATGTTAAATTGGTTCATATAGTTAGATATGTTAATCATACTTTGTCTTTTATTAATTTAATGAGAAAAAATAATTCTAGTTTTAATTTCGTAATTTAATTTTTCTCTGTTACACATATGATAATTATGATATAACAAACATTCTTTTCTTCCTGGTTATTAAGTAGTATTTATAAATTTTAATTGTTAAACTAACTTACATATACCCCAGAAAAGAAAGATAGTTCTTGATAAGCATGATGATCTCGATGATCCCTCGATGGTCTTCTGGTGGTTTCTTTTTCCGGTCGTAAGGTATCAAAACTCACTGTAGGTTTATTCTTTTATGCGTGACACGGTTAGTCGCCGTATCTATTTTCGCACTTTAAGAATTCACTTACATCGAACCGGACTACCCGACTGCGCCAATTATGAGTTTGATTTTAAACGGGAGCAAAAAAATATAACTTTATTCTTTGAACTCTTCTTACAGACTAAATTCTTACAAACAATCAGAAAAATAAAGAAACCTATCTTTTGCCGAGGTGATTTCATGAATTCGCATATCGAAAATTCGGTAGACGCTGATGCGTCAAATTCATGAAAACACCTTTGCAATTACATTTGTTCCTAACATATTGAGGGGTCGATGCCCACACGTGTCTCCGATGTTGGTGTACTGGGTGGCTTGTGCATTAACGTTATTGTTGCTGGTGTTGGTGTTCTGCTGACGTCACCATGCATGCTGGCATAGTAACTCGCGCGGTCGAGGAGATGGAGAGGTGTTATGGCAGGAATGACGTCCGAAAGTTTTATCAAAGGATAAAACAATTATCCAATGGATATAAAACTCGGACAGAAGCCTGTCGGGATGGAAATGGAGATCTGATAGTAGAGTCGCAGTCGATACTGAGAATCAGGAAAGATCATTTCTGTAGACTGTTAAACGGCGATGAGGACCAAAATACCGCTGTCAGGTAGAATGTTCCACTCAATCTGGACGATGACAGACGCGAATTCCGTCCCCCTGACGAGGTCAAGCTAGCAATATCAAGACTGAAGTCTAACAAAGCTGCTGGAGCGGGCGGTGTGTCCGCTGAAATAATTAAGGCAGCTGGAGATGATACCACGTTTACGGTGGCGCACCCAAGTAGAGAAGGACCTCAACCAACTTGGTGTGCGAAACTGGAGACAGCTAGCCAGAGATCGCGCTAGTTGCAGAGGCATGTTGGTTGAGGCCCAGATTCACCCCGGACTGTACCTCCACGCAAAGAGAATTTACTTATTTATGATAAACTTACTTAGACAAAAATTAACGTACATTTTTAGTACTTCTAACGTACTGGCCCTTGGCTAGTACGAGTGCCCCTTAGGTTGGTTATTAAGTAGTATTTATAAATTTTAATTGTTAAACTAACTTACATATACCCCAGAAAAGAAAGATAGTTCTTGATAAGCATGATGATCTCGATGATCCCTCGATGGTCTTCTGGTGGTTTCTTTTTCCGGTCGTAAGGTATCAAAACTCACTGTCGGTTTATTCTTTTATGCGTGACACGGTTAGTCGCCGTATCTATTTTCGCACTTTAAGAATTCACTTACATCGAACCGGACTACCCGACTGCGCCAATTATGAGTTTGATTTTAAACGGGAGCAAAAAAATATAACTTTATTCTTAATCTTATCTTATGTCTTTTGACCTAACCAGGCATTAAGAAAATTAAAAAAAAAAAACTTAATTACAGAACTATGTTTTACTTAAAACGTATATATATAATATAATATAATAATATGAGTGGCGCAACAGCCCGTAGAGGGCCAGAGCCTAGCTTCTGAGCAACCACTCGTGTTGTGCGTGCTATCGTTCTCTCACGAGTGGAAGGGACCTACAGTTTAATGCCGAATCCGAACGGATTTGTTTCAGAAGCTTTTGCTAGACAGGAAATACTCTTTGAGCATTGTCAGTGACTCGAAAGAGGTGGGGTCGTGAAAATAGTTTTCGTCGCACAGAGCAGGAATCGAACCTACGACGTCGAGGTCCGGGCCACGTATATACTACCTTCAAATAACTTGAAACTACCTTAACTAAATATACACACATATAAACATGCGTGGATAATACTATACGCTCATATATGCATGTGTGTACTTAATCTATATACATTTGTATACACATAAGTACACTTAGTGTATAAATGCGTGTACTGACATTTTTTTGAGCGGCTTGTAATTTGCGTGTTTGGCATTTTGCGCACTTGCTCCAAATAGGGAACCCAAAGAATATTATGAGTTGAAAGATTGATTTAAAGATTCAAGTTTATTTTTATGACATAGTTTTAATTTCCTAAATATAAAGGTGATTCTGGTCGTTGTATTAATCTTTTTGATGATTTCTTGGATATGGAGGGTGAATGTTAATTTCTTATATAGATTTATTCCAAAATAATTTGCATTTGATTTCTATTCAACCTGAGTACCATTGAGAGAAAGGTTGTTGCTTGGAAGAAAGCAAACAAAAGAATCCAATTGTGACAATATAATAAAATATCATTTAATCCAGATTGTGATTAGTTTCAACATTGAAACCAACTGAATCTGAAGAATAAATGCAAGTCTCGTCAGAACATAAGGCCATATTACGGTTTCTTAAGTTGGGGAAATCAGAGGTGTAAATGTTGAATAGGACTGGTGCAAGAACGGATTCTTGAGACAGACCAGCTTTGATTGATTGACTGTCAGAAAAGTCTTCATTAACACATTATAAGTGTGCCGGGAAAAATTGCCCGTCGGGAGAATTGTTGGTCATTAGTTAGGCGGGTATTTTTACCTTTTGAATGTAGGTACTTTAAAAGCTGGACACGGTATTTTTACAGGATGGGCTTACATATAAAACTAAAAGATTTATCTCGTACAATTATTTGGTTTCATACATTTTATTTTTCAACGTTTGTGTACATAATAATGGATCCATACATTTGTTTCGCCTTGGATTGGGTTCCACTCATTGGCGCGCTTCACTACTAGCATGTGCAATCGTTTTTACCGCATAGGTATACGTTCCCCGCTTACAATGTGATATTATAATTTTAAATTCGGTGTTTAGTCGACTTTAGACAGTTGAAGATTTCTTTTACCAAATTTTATTAAAATCTTACCATTTCGCTTGCAAATATTTTTTTTTTTTGGATTGCGCATTTTTTGCTTTAACATTGATTTTATATTAGTATTATATTTCAAAGGGATATCTTGAATGGAGGTCAACTAGAAAAGTACCCCATCGATTAGGATGTCGTAAGTGTTAACTAGCATAAAATAGTCATTTCGTTAATCAGTTTGTCTCTGAGTCAAAGTTGCACGCCAGGAAAGTAAGAACTAAAGATTTTTGATGCAAGTCCATTAATAAAAGGAATTTCAATGCCGATGGCTTGTATTAATTGCGTACTTAAAATTGGAAGCACATTGGACTTTATCGAACGTTTTATTACATTGGCAACACTGCAACCACTTCTCTCTTCCCTATCTAGACGATAACATTTATACATAGAGTTGGACAATCGATTTCCACAGATATTAATGCTAAATCAATATTATAATTATTAAGGGAGTTAGAGAATTAAATTTGTTTTTCTCAAATGCTCCCAGCATTCCAACATATTATGCATAAGCTACAACAATTCATTTCGACTTATGCAAATACTTAATAGCTAATTGAGTAATAGTATTGAATTGCTCAGCTTTCGTAACACATTTACCGAGTAATATGATCATTTCTGTGGTGAGTGCATTGATCTCTTAAAGGGAAAACATCTCTTCTGAGGTCTTCGTGCCATTGTTGTGTGATGATTTTGTCCACATATTCGGTGAGATGCAAGTGGATTATGGTTCAGGTTGTACTCCACGTTGTGCACTATGGCTATTTGGGAGCGGGGGAAATCATTCAAATTGGACTTATTATTTCATCGCAATTGACGTTTTTGGTCACTGGATTGTAACAAAATGAAACTCACAAGTTCAAACATTTTATTCACTGATTTATTAATTTATGTTGAACAAATACTACTTAAACCTGGGCCTCGGTCAACAATCCTCTCCAGCTGCCACGTTCTTTAGCCAGCTGCCTCCAATTTCGCACTCCAAGTTGGTTGAGGTCTTTTTCCACTTGAGTGCGCCATCGGGTTCGTGGTCGTCCTCTATTGCGTTGTCCCACTGGCTCGGAGTCGAAGACTCTTCGGGCTGGAGCAGTGTTGTCCATGCGCTCTACATGGCCTAGCCATCTTAGGCGTTGAATCCGTAGACGCCTGACTAGACTCATGTCGCTGTACAGCTCGTACAGTTCGTGGTTGAATCTCCTTCTCCAAGAACCTTCAACGCAAACAGGACCGAAGATTGAACGCAGAACTTTTCTCTCGAAGAGACCAAGTGCGTCTTCATCCGCTCTTGAGATAGTCCAAGCTTCCGCGCCATACAGCAGGACAGGGATGATCAAGGTCTTATATAAGGTGAGCTTGGTCTTTCGAGAGAGGGCTCGACTACTCAATTGCCTCTTGAGCCCAAAGAAACAGCGGTTGGCAAGAGTTATTCTGCGTTTAATCTCAGTACTGATGTTGTTCGCACTATTTACTTGGGAGCCGAGGTAGACGAAGTCCTTCACTACCTCGAAGTTGTAGCTGCCTATGGTGACGTTCTGACCGAGTCGTCGATGTTGTGTGTCCTTTCTTGATGACAGCATATACTTTGTTTTGCCCTCATTCACCGCTAAACCCATTTTTGCTGCCTCCGTCTCAATACAAGCAAACGCTTCATTGACGGCTCGCTGAGTTCGGCCAATCACGTCAATATCGTCCGCGTATGCTAGCAGTTGAACGGACTTCTGGAAGATCGTGCCTCTAGTGTTGGCGTGTGAGTTTCGCACGATCTTCTCCAACACGATGTTGAAGAAGTCACATGACAGCGCGTCGCCTTGTCTAAAACCTTTTTTGACATTGAAGGTCTCGGTGAGTTCGTTACCGACCTTGATGGAGCAGCGAGAGTTCTCCATCGTCATCCTGCACAATCTGACGAGTTTGGCAGGGATGTCAAAACTAGACATGGCGTTGTATAGCTCGTCTCTATGCACACTGTCATATGCGGCCTTAAAGTCGACAAATAGGTGGTGGGTGTCGATCTGCATCTCTTGGGTTTTTTCGAGGATCTGCCGTAATGTGAAAATTTGATCGATAGTGGACTACCCAGGCCTGAAACCGCACTGATAAGGACCTATCAGGTTGTTGACGAATGGTTTCAGGCGCTCACACAGAACGGCAGAGAAGATTTTGTATGCGATGTTAAGGAGACTTATCCCCCGATAGTTGGCGCAGTCAAAGGGGTCTCCTTTCTTGTGGATCGGGCAAACGATACTAAGATTCCACTCGTCGGGCATGCTTTCCTCCGACCATATCCTACAGACGAGCTGGTGCATGCGCCCAACCAGATCATCTCCAGCTGCCTTAAACAGTTCCGCGGACAATCCATCCGCTCCAGCAGCTTTGTTCGACTTCAGTCTCGATATCGCTATCTTGACTTCGTCTAGATCGGGGGTACGGAATTCTCTTCTGTCGTCGTCCATTGCGTGGAGTGGAACATTCTGCCTGACAGCGGTATTGGTGTCCTCTTCGCCGTTTAACAGTCTGCAGAAGTGATCCTTCCAGATTCTCAGTATCGACTGCGACTCTACTACGAGTTGTCCCTCTTCGTTCCGACAGGCTTCTTTCCGATGTTTGTACCCTTTGGATAGTTGTTTCACCCGCTGGTAAAACTTTCGGACATTATTTCTGCCGTACCACCTCTCCATTTCCTCGATCGCGCGCTTCTCATGCTCCTTCTTTTTCTTTTTGAGAAGCCGGTGCTCTTCCCTTCTTTTAAGTTTGTAGAGCTCACGAACCGCTCTCGTCCTTCTATCCAGCGTCGCCTTATATGCTGCTAGCTTCGCTGAATGCGCCTGCCGACACTCGTTGTCAAACCATGGGTTTTTTCTAGGTGGCATTTTAAAACCCAGCACATCAGAGGCAGCTTCTCTAATGGCGTTTTGACAACGGTTCCACTGTTCGTCGATTGTTTCGCCTGGCAGGGTTGGACTCTCTGAGAGCTTCAGGGAGACTCGATCGGAGAAGTTCCCAGCGGTCGATTGCGATTGTAGCTTTCCAACGTCAAACTGTTTTGGTCTTGCTCTACTCCGTTGTACAATCGATATCCGAGTTCTGACCTTGGCTACAACAAGGTAATGATCCGAGTCGATGTTGGCACCTCGGAACGTTCGGACATCGAGGACACTGGAGGAGTGTCTGACGTCGATCGCAATGTGATCAATCTGGTTGACGGTTGATTGATCAGGGGACCGCCAGGTCCCTTTGTGAATGTTGAGGTGGGGGAACCGCGTGCTGGCTACAGTTAGGTTTCGCCCCGTCACGAAGTCCAACAGCCTGAGTCCATTGTCGGACGTGTTGTCGTGTAGGCTGTGTTTACCGACGACTCTAGCAAAGAATTCTTCCTTGCCCAGCTTTGCATTAAAATCTCATAGAACGATCTTGGTGTCGTAGCTGGGGCATTGATCGTATGTTCTTTCTAGGAGATCATAGAAGTCATCCTTGCTATCATCGTCTTTGTCCTCCGTTGGGGCGTGGGCGCAAATTAGGCTGATGTTGCCGAATGTTGCCTTGATGCGGATTGTTGTGAGACGTTCGCTTATGTATCTAAAGCTTAAGACTTCTTGCCTAAGTTTGCCTCGAACAACAAAACCGCATCCAAACAAGCGCTGCCTTCGCTCTTTGTAGCAATCGCCGTAGTATATATCGCAGTTTTTCATCCTCTTTTTGCCCGGCCCATCCCATCGCACCTCTTGGATGGCGGTGATGTCAGCCTTATAGGCTTCTAGGGCCTCCGCAAGTTCATCGGCTGCACGTGGTCTGTTCAGTGATCTCACATTCCACGTGCAGAACCGAAAATCGTTGTCCTTATTTCGTTGTCTATGGTCGTCAGCAGTAGGGTCATCCGTATCCGAGGCTTGTTGCCGTTTCTGAACTATTGCGAATTTTACACGGTGGGGAAGTTAACCCCACGCGAAACCCCCGAACCTGGAGGACCGGGTCCTGGTTTAAACCCCCGGTCGCTGCATACATTGGTTCACCTCTAAGCGGCTGCAGTAGAGGTTATCCAGAGGGCGCCGCGGGGAGGCTGTATGTCAACTTGGCCTGTGCATTTACAGGGATCGTTGCTGGCATCTCGCCAAGTTGAGAACAATTAGCTTATTACAATTTTCCCATCCACCACCTATACTTGTTTGTCCCGAACAAGACTGGAAGTGTTCCGCTTGTACAGTGCCAGTCGGTCTAGATGGACGACTTTAATGTTTGCTCTGCTGCTGGCATATCAATTGCTCCGGTACACTAAATCACTAAATTGTATGTCCTTTCTTCCATTGTCGATTGTGAAGCAACACCAATTGTCCCTCTTCAAAGAATCCAGTATTTGTCCTGACGAATGTGCTCCAGATAGCCTTTGGGGGGTGACAACTCTTCTTCTTAAGTGCGATCCGAAAATGTTCACTTCCGGTGATGTTGATGTCGTGTCGTGGATAGCAGATCGGTATGCCATAAGAAAGGTATGGTATTTGTTCGTCCAGGTTACGTTGATTCCTGTCGACACCTTTCCTCAAATACTCTCTTCACTATATCGTCCGACTGTGGAAGCGACAGTAATTTTCTTGTCTTATGTATGCCTAAGAACTGACATACTTCGGCATTCTACAGCCTTCAGAATGGTGCTCCTACGTTGTACTGGTACCTCCCACGGCTTCTTGACTTCGCCTTCGTGCAAATATCTCACGCACACGAAAAATCCTGGTATTCGAAGCATTATATTTGGTCACCCTTCGTTTATTTCTCGATTGCCTCTACAAAAATCTACAATTCATACAATTTTATAATTTTGAATTACAAAGATATGGTAAAAGTACCGCACTACTATAATATAAATACAATTGTTTAAAACAATAATTTTTAAAATTTATAAGGAAAAGCTATTCAAAATCCTTCATTAAAACGAGAGAAAAAAGAAAAAAGAAAAAGTAATACCTCTAGGGTTGGTGGGAAGAGAGAAGAAGTTGCGAAACTCAGTCATGAAACATTGGTTTTTTGGTTAATTGTTATTGAAGCGATTTTAGCTATTGCAATAAATGTTGTCTAAATAAATATAGTAAATGAATAACTAAATGAATAAATACAAAAATAAATAGATGAACAAACAAATTAATAAATTCATAAATGAATAAATGAAAAAATATATAGATAAATGAAAATGAAGATAAATAAACAAATAAATAAAATAAATATACACAAATTATAAGGCCCGATTTGAGATGTAGACATTGTCAGAAGATAAACACGAAATATTGTAGTTCAACCTATTGTTGTCACTCCCTTTTGCTATCATTTCAATGTTGGCCATTTCATGTAATTCTTTTGCTTGTAAAAAGCCAGTCGCCATGGCTTTTTGGCGTCGTTCTTGTTGTCACTTGTTTTTTTCATTTTAAATTAATTTTTATTTCCTAATTCATGTTCAACTCAAATACTAGACAAGAATCCTTAATACTAGTTAGACGAACAATGTTTCTACTTCTAACTAACCGGACATAGGCGGGCACTCCTAAGCTAAACTTCAACTTACTATGTTTTCTGCTTAAGCTAGCATCTCATTGTTTAATAAATTCATAATATCTATAAATATATATATGTATATACATACTTTACTTATTAATTAATTGATGGCTGTTAGGACGCGACCTATTCTGCGGCACGTTTGATGAAGACTGACTATTTTACCATGTAAAGAATTGTAAACTGTACATCAGTACACATAGGTGAAGAGATGTGTATACTTAAATATTTTCTTTTTAATGATAGGTTGTTTTCGTTTCTACCCACTATTTTCATCGTTTTTTCTCCGCAAAACAGTGACCGACTGCTTTCCCATTCGGGGATACGCACTGCCAACTTTTAACCCGATTCTATAGGGTTCGAAGGGTGAGATCCCTCTCTCCCCACCCATATGAATTTTCGATGTTGCATTGTAACATCCCGACCATCACACCTTCAAACCGCTATGCTGAAATGGAGGAGGCATTCCTCAGCTCGGATCGGTACTGCATTTTCATTCTGTATCAGACGCCCCAGGGATCAAGTTATTAAACGAGTTCAGCGCTGTGGCAGTGTGGCCTCGGATCAACTTTACCAGGAAATTGTCCACTTGTATCAGGTTCGCATTGTTGTATTATTTTTTTTACTGGGACTCTAGTGTTCTGTAAAGCTAAAGGCAAGCCCTAAGACAAGTCATTTTAAACACCCGAAACTTTTCCATCAAACTTGCACTTACGTTAAACCACACGGCTCAGCCATAGGTGAGAATTGGCGGTATGAAGGCCATGTAGCAGATTACATTCACCCTCGCATCGAGCTGGATGTTGTAAAACAGTCTCTTCGTAAGAGCAAAATCATTTTGGGCTCTGGCCAGAACGGCATCTACATTTTTGTTAAGATATAGATACTGATTTAGCCAGATCCCCAGCTATCTGACTACAATATTTTGCGCAAGTGGTTGCCCAAGCCGTCCAACAATTGAGAGCCTTCGAGCCCGGAATAGAGTAGTTTTAGACTTCTGAAAGTAGATATTCAACTTCCAGTTATCGCAATCCGTCATGAATGAATCTAAGTAACTCACCGCGATCGTAGTGATGTCCTCGATCTTTTTGCCTTATCTGTACACGATCAAGTCGTCGGCACACGCAATTGCGTGAGGAATAGAACTTATCAGATCGCTCAAGAAAATGTTGAACATGATCGGCGAATTAACTAATGCCTAGCCGATTGAGCTTGTAGAAAAGTCACTAACCATACGGTGTCGAAGGCCTTCTCCAGGTCAATCAAGCAGGCCTCCCTACGTTGTTTCTGGTTTTGTTCCATTGGATATCCGAGATCAGTTTTGAAGCGGCATGGATAGTGTTATAATCCCGGTAAGCCAATTTGGTTTCAGAGCGGGGCATATGTTTGTGCTCTGACCAGTCGGTCAGAGCTCTATTTAACACCTTCTCGAATACTTTGCAGATGTTCTTGCACGGATTCGAGAAATCTTTTCCTCGCTTGGATATGGGTTGTACAATCGCAGTTTTCCAATGCGCCGGATTATGTGCATAATTCATAGCATTGTTAAACAGGATTTTGTACATAGTGACCACTTCCAGGAGGAGGTGTCGTAGCACAATGTTGGAGATGCCGCCGATTCTACCTGATTTTTTTCTTCTTTAGTGATGCGGAGACCGGTTGAAGATCCACCATCGAAATGAATAAGGGATGCACCCCTTCGTCGGCGATGAGATTGTCTGCCATATTTTCGTCATTGAACACGACAAAGCCGATGTTCTTAGATTGCCATTGCTACAGATCTTCTCGAAATTGAGAGGTGCTAGCCTGCGCGCTGTTCTCCAGGTCGTGGTTAGGGCGAACACTCGCGTTCACGCTTCCCGGAAAACTGCGCCTAGTACTTCAACTTTTTCTTGCGGATCATCGACCACAGTTAAGTTATCGTCGAGTGCTGCGTTGTCTGGATCAATACACGCTGTAGTCAATGTTTGTTCGTTCTGAGGAGCTTAAGACACGAAACTCTATAATTCTGTACAATTAAAGTCTATATATTCTTATTGAGCGATTACAGTATCCTCGCGTTCGAAGAGAGTGCTCGAGTCATTTGTGTGGAGAAGTGTGGCCACCGCGCCCTACTGTAATTGTAGGTATGCGTTTAGACAAACTCTCCTAGTACCGCTATGTTGTTGGGGATCTTGAATTCGGCACTCAGTCCAATCCAATGTCCAATCAATGGTCACTGAGATACACGAAAGTGTTCACAAAGTTTACCATTTATGGTTTGTGTCTGTCAGCTGCAGTTTTGCAGCACACAGCAGGAGTTCAAAATACCATCCGCTCCTGGGGAAGGACACGATCTCGGTTGCTTTTAAATCGAGTCTATGCTCCACACTGTGCAAGCAGAACCAGCTGTAGAGCTGGTCCCTTCTGTTTTTGGAAACTATGTTTCTCCAATAACCGCGACGGGCATTAAAGTCCCCTGCCAAAATGAAATAGTTCTCCTCCGAGTCCAGACTCAGACATCGAAAGAGTGAATCGAGCTCTGAAATACTTGTACTAGGATAAAGGGAGCCGGAGGAGTAGGCCGACACCGCATACACCTTCTTTCCACTGCGGAGAGAAATGCACACGATGCAGGCCTCCAACACCTAAAACCGTCGTATTTCACTACTATACACTACTTTGTGTTTAACGTTTTCTTCTGATAACATTATATTTTCTGTGCATATTGGAGCCTCTCCGGGTGAGCTTAGTTTCGGTAATCACAAATAGCTCTGGGCTTCTTTGTGCCTTCTTTAGGCTCCGTTGACTGTGGTGGCGTGATGTTTTGTCTACCGGTTTTTATTTCTCACTTTTATCTTATTCTCCTCCATTCTCTGCACTCATTGTGTTGCTATTGCAATTATGCGGTTGGAAGGAAAAGGGAAAAAAAATAGCACAGGCTGGTTATCGAACCCAGCCCTCGAAGGTGCACGGGTGTAAGCTTTACTTTCGCGACTACGCGCTTGTTGCGGATCCCGATATCGGTTTTACTACTTCGCTTCACTTTTATATTCTGGATTGCTTTAATAAAGTCGAAACACGTGTAGTTCAGAGGTCTGTGAACGACTGTGGGTGAAAATGTGCTCCAGGATCGAGAATTGTTCTTCGTGTTCTCTTGTATCGTTTTCCTTTATTTTTGTGTTCGTCGTTATGAGCCTTGTATAACTTAACACCAGCAGACGGGGTAAAGTACACCTGCACGCGCAACCCACATGACACCAGCGGACAAGCAAAGTAGACTTGCACGCGCGAACCCCGAAATGAGGAAACGCTGACCAAGCGTCTGGCGCATTCGCTGCACGTTGAATCGTTCCCACGACAGCGAACAACATCAGAAGCTGAGTCAGGGAAATTAGGGCATAAAAGTAAGTTATCGAATAATTGTCAGTTTAGTTTGTAAGAAAAACTCGAAAAATAAAGACAAGGCTCTCTGCCTTGATTTTTTTTATAAAGAACCGGTGACTTTTAAATTAACTGGCGCCCAACGTGGGGCTGCTTTCCGTAACACTGTTATAATACTGTGAATACAAAATCGCGAGTGCCTAGTGCTAAGTGAAAGTGTTCACGAAATAACAAAAAGTTAACGAGTGGACAACCAAGCCACCGTTTAAAAAGTGTGGACAACCAAGCCACCGCCTAAGTGAAAATATCTGTGAAAAAGAATTGACAAGTGGACAATCAAGCCACCGTCAAAGAAGTGTGGACAACCAAGCCACCGCCTTAGTGAAAATATTTGTGAAAAAATAGTGAATAAGTGGACAACCAAGCCACTGTCCTAATAAGAGTGGATAACCAATCCACTAAAAACAGTGTAGTGTCAGTGAAAGGCCCCTTAGTAATTCCAAGGAACAAAAAGGAGTCAGCGAATTATCCTGACAGCCGACCTGATCAACGGAAGCAGCCTCAACCTTCTTAACCCCCTCAACAACATGTCACCGAAGTTAAGCATACTACTGTAAGTCATTAGTAATCATTAAAATTCATATCTATAAGACATCCCTTATTTTGTGAAAACATTAAATATAAAATTGTTTCATTTATAAAAAAAAAAAAAAGAAAAAAAGAGTCAAGAAAAGTTAACAAAAAGTCTGTAAAACATTTGTGACATATATAGTTTTAATTTTGTAATAATATTTGTGAAAAATGTCGAATCCTAACAATTTGATAAGACCAGCACGTCTAGAAGTGCCGCAAGATAATGTTGCAGCTCCTCAAGCTCCTCCAATTCCTCCCCCTGTTCCCAATGGAATCAATGAAGATATGATAAGGTTAATTTCACAATTAGTGACCGAAACCCTCCAAATACAGGGACGGCAACTTTTCAATTCTATCATGAATCCCGCATCCGACATTAATAATGACGTAGATCAGCCGATAAATCTGGCTAACGACAGAAACTTGTCTGACTTGGACAAAATACCCGATGTGGTAAAAAGCCTCAGGGAATTCTCTGGGCAGCCACATGAATTTAACTCATGGAAGAAGAGTGTCGATAGGATACTCAAAATCTATGAGCACTTGAAGGGTACCGCCAAGTATTACGGAATATTGTCAGTTATCAGAAATAAGATTACGGGATACGCAGATGTAGCTCTAGAATCTTACAACACACCATTGAACTGGGAAAAAATATCAAAGTGCCTTACGCTGCATTATGCAGATAAAAGGGACTTAGGAACCTTAGAGTACCAAATGACAACGTTGGTACAAGGTAACAGTTCAATTCCCGAGTTCTATCAAGCTGTCTACCATCACCTGTCACTTATCTTAAACAAGTTAGGGTCAATGGAAATGAGCCAAGAGTCAATGAATAACATGACTCAGTGTTATAGGGACAAAGCCCTTGACACTTTTGTCAGAGGACTGAAAGGCGACCTGCCTAAGTTACTTAGTATCCGTGAACCCGCTGATTTACCGCAAGCATTACATTTATGCTTGAAACTGCAAAACGTTGATTTTAGAACTCAGCACGCAAATAATTCGCAGTCTAGCTCTCGGAAAACGTTCCACCACACACCGCCTCCGGTTCCCCCGAGGAAAAACTATTTTTCGCAATCAGGACCAGCACCAATTCCTGCCCCGAGACGCGAATTTCATCCGGAATTACTCCATAATCCACGAAATGCCCAACCACCTCAGTTCTATAGAGAGTCATATCATCAGAAAAATCAACACACACAACAACGGCCACCGGCAAATCAACGCCCGCTTCCTCCGAAGCCAATGGACGTCGACTATTCCATCAAATCTCAAAAGGTTAACTACCAGAACAGACCCCGTAACCAACAATCTGTTCCCCAGAAACGACAATATTCGCAGCAGGTCCATCAGCCACACAAAGTGCAGAGAATCTACCACACGGAAGCACCCGATCCAAACGAATCAACACCGGATGAATACGAGTTAGAACAAGAAGACCAAAACTATGACGAACATAACGATACTGACCTTGACGAACCAGAACAACTCGATGACATATATTTTTTAGATTAAGGCCCTCTTCGCTTCCTTATTTCGAACACATTTCGAGAAGCGGAGAGAAATTAAAATTTTTAATAGACACAGGATCAAATAAAAATTATATCCAACCTAGACATATAAGAAACCCCCTCCAGAATGAAAAAAGTTTCTACGTTAATTCAGTCGGTGGAAGTGTAAAAATCACACACCATTCCTTTATCCAATTATTTGATCATACCATAGAAAAAATTAAATTCTTTATTTTGCCCAGTCTCATTTCGTTTGATGGTATTATAGGAAATGATACCTTGAGAAAATTAAACGCGGTCATTCACACAAAACAAAACTATATGAGAATTTTCCCAAATGTAACAGTACCACTCAAGCAACATATTTCGCAATTGATTAATAATATTTCTCTAAGAACCTCTCACATGAATAAGGAACATTCAACCAAACTTAAAGATATAATTAAAGATTGTCCCAACCTTTTTTCCGATCCCGATAAAAAACTAACTTACACTACCACTGTAAAAGGTGAAATCCGTACTACAACCA